>JAZKJV010009681.1:0-369254 GCA_037367405.1 Ottelia alismoides | reverse complement strand
ATTACAAAAAGAGTCGGTGTGCATATTCTTGATCTTGTTTATATTACTTTGTGCTATTTTTGAAAATAAAAAATTGCAAAATCAAAATTACTAAAAATTTGAAAAATCAGAAAATACAAAAAATATAGAAATAAAAAAAATTAAAAATAAAAAGATTCAAAAAATCAGAAAAATCAAGGATAGTGTCCTTTGAGATTCTTGTTTTCTTTTAATTAGTTTATGATTAATTGAATAACCCTCGGGAATTGTAGCCTCCTGAGTTCGACCATGTCCGCTATACAGGTTAATAAGTAGCAAAAAATAAAAAAAAATAATCTTTTGTTGATGCGTGATTTTGGGGATAAACAATGACCTATTCACCATCAATTAATTTCCGTCCTCGAAAATCGTGCTCAACACCTGTGCAAGGTTGTTTAAAACATATGCTGAATGGATGTGAATTTTGCACCGATGCCCTTATAGTTCTTGCACGTGTTTCTTTTTAGCCCCCAGAACTCTATTTCTTTGCATATAGGTCCTTGTGTGCTGTATCTTTTGTATTGGTTGAATAAAATATCGAACAAAATCCAAATCTTGTGAAATTTGGATACGTGGCCCCTGCCATCATGTAAAAATTTCACAAAAATTTTGGGACATTTTTGTTATTGTTTGTTATTTTTAAAAATTTAAAAACATGCATTTTTGCTACTGTTTGAATTGAAAAATCAATTATAAATACAAAAACTCATCTAAAAATTACAAAACAATTACTTACTGTTTCTTTTAGTGTCTTTTAGCTTCAATCCAAATTTGGTTGAATTTGGATTTATAAAACACCTAAAAATCACAAAACCCTAAAGATCTTATCAAAATTCTTAAAAACTTTATAAAATACAAAAAAATGCAAACTCTCTTTATGTAGATTAGTTTTTATATCTAGTTTTCATAAAAATTATCTCCAGATTTTTAGAGGCTAATTATATATTTTTAAGCCTTTTAAATCTGGCTGCACATTGATTCTGATTTTCAGCCTTTTTCTTTTTTTTATAAAATCAACAAAAAATCATAAAATCTTAAGAAAGTTACCAAAAACACTTAAAACCCTATAAAACACAAAAATACTTTTATTTAAATTTTCTGAGTTGTTTTGGAGTGTTTAATAAATTATTATTCGTGTGCTTTTTGCCTTTTTCTTATATTTCCTTGATATTTAAAAATACAAAAAAAATTAAAATCTATAAAAACCACCAAAAACATTTTATTCTTTCCTTTCATTTTTTCGACTACTTCGTAGGCTCTCTTGAGCCAATCCGTGCTCCTTGAGATCAATCCTTGTCGCTATACCAGGTTAAATAAATAGCGAGACCGCTATTTGTATTTCATTTCTGATTACTCTTATTTGGTGGTCTATTTTTCTTGTTGAGTCCGATCTGCAAGATCCGGGTTGCAACGACCCTTGATTGATTTTATTCCTACTCAGATCTTGTGGGATTTTTGGCTCATCAATGGTTCATTTATATATCGTGCCCTGTACTTTATGGATGTTATGATTTGAATGGCAACTTTGTGATATTTGCATTTATACCTCTGTTAGCCTGACTCACGTGTTGACACGAGTTTGCTTGGGCATTTTGCAACTTTTTCCATGTGCTTTCCACATGTGTTATTGTTTGTTCTTAAGCTTTACTTTAATTGCAAGTAGGTCCCTGTGAGCTGTCTGTCCCTTATTCAATTAAATAAATACCAACTTAACCTTCAATTAAATAAATACCAAATTAAGCCCAAAAATTCTCTAAAAATTATTGATGGCTCTTATTGACACACATTTTTTGTAATTTTGTGGTTTAATTTAGTTGCATTTAATATTTCCTAAAAATCAAAAACCCATAAAAAGTGTTCTATCTATTTTGGAAAATACATAAAATTCGAAAAACTACCCTAAATTTTCCAAAATTTATCAATTGTGTGTTTTTGTGTGCTTTATTTATAGTACCAGTTGTGTTAGAAAAAAACCCTTATAAAAACCCTAAAAATTACAAATGACTTAAAAGCTTCTAAAAATTATAAAGAATTCAAGAAAAACAAAAAATATCATTTCAATTCCTTTTATAGCTTGTTATATATAATTTATCATAAAGTTGCTCCCCCAGAACTTTAGGGCACTTTAAATAATTTTAATTTGTAACTTAGTCCTAGTTGTGCACTGTTTGTAGTTTTATCCACTGTTTGATTTTTATAAAATCATAAAAAAATTTACAAAACTCCATAAAATTACTAAAATTATTTTAAAATAATAAAAACTGAAAAATATTTTTATTTGAATTTTTTTGAGTATTTTTAGCAATAAAAGAAAATACATAAAGACTTGTGTGTTCCCTTGCTTTATTTATTTTATCTCTTTATCGAAAATATAAAAAATTGCAAAATTCGAACCACCTAAATATGTTATTTCCCTATTTCTGAATTTGTCTACTCTGTAGGTTTACTCGTGCTCCTTGTGTTCGACCTTGGTTGCTATACCAGGTAAAAATAAATAGCGAGACTGCTTACATTTTGTGTGGTTGATTGCTTGATTCATTGGCTTGAGTGGTTTTTCTTCTTGTTGTTGATTTCGCCTTGTGATCCGGGTCGCAACGACCCTTGATTATTTGAAATCCTAACTTTAGTTGCGAGACGGGCCATCACTAAACTTTGATTTTATGAAGATAAGTTTAAATGTTAAAATCAATCTAATTTATTTCTTTTTCTTTTCTTTTCCTTTTTTTGCACTTATTAGCAAAATTGTTTGCTAAGAACTAGCAAATGCAAGTATACGGGTTTGCTGAATCTCCACTTAACCACCTTTATTCTTTCATTTTGGCCTTAAATCCTTGGCTAAATGCATGTATATAGCATTATTATTTGCAAATTAACACTCAATAAATAGACAATAAATTGTGTATAAAATATTGTATTTAGTGCCAAAATAAAAAGAATAAAGGAGAGAAAAGAAAAATAATGAGCGTCAAAGATACTAAATTCTCTAGACGCTGAGATTAGGTCAGCATGATGATTTTATCAACAAGGAATAAAGTAGGGGGAGATATGGCAAAGAAATTGTACAGATAATACATCTCAGAAACCCTAATTCTATCGCCCAATAATTACATTTTGGGACCTAATTTATTTCTTATTTTTGTACCTCAAATAATAAAACTTTTAAACCCATAACATGAATATTGTACATAAAAATACAAAGAAAAATACAAAATTTATTTCATTCAAATATAATAATGTGGTAAGGACACACAGAATAAAAAGTCATAAAGAAAACTTTTATAAACATGTATATTCTCCATACATACTCAAAATCCACCAAACTCGCCATTATTGCTCATAAAATGAAATTATCTAATGAAGGTCGTTTCATTTTATTTGGAGTTCAGAAGTAAAATTTAGCTTTTGGGTCGTTATTGTGCCATTTACATGTATATAATACTCAATATATTTATTCTTTACATTTTTCACTTTATTATTTTTTTATATATTTGTAAATCTTATTTAAAATATATGTATATAATAAAAATAAAATTAAACCATTAAAAATACATTAACATAAATAATGTACTTTAACATATAGATAAACTATACTTATAATGTACCTATAATAGTAATACATAATTATTTAAGTAAATAAATAAATTCAAAAAAATACAATAAAAACATGTAAATAAATAACTTAATATGTTATGAATGTATAAAATATATGTATAAAATAATAAAATTTAAAATACAAAATAAAAATAAAATACATCATATATAGGTATTTATACATATAATTACACCTATAAAAAACTAGTGCCTAATAAATGACCTCGTAAGGATAAATAAAAATAATAAAAAAACACTATATAAAAAATAAATATTTTTTTGACAAAAAATTAGATACTTCATTTACTATTTTATTTCTCAATATTTAAACTTTTTATTTCTGTTTTATCAATATATGGTTGAGGTAGACCAATCAGGGCTCAGCAACAGTTGACCTTTAATCAACTATCTTTGCCTAGTCCTGGGGCTGTGTCAGACACTGACCACTCCACTTTCTCCAATTTCTGCCCCATGATACACTTGCCAAGGAGCTTCGACTCCTTCATGAAATTTCTCCATCTATCATACCACTATCACACCCTAGCATTAGATAGTCAATTCGACCATCAATTTCAGGCAATCCCTCGATCAAACATCGTTTGTACATATGCCACCCCTCTGCCAGTTTTTGCTTTTGATACTTCCTGGTCACCTTGAACCCTAGGATCTCTTATTAATGGCTGATCTTGGTCACATCTCGCTCCCCTTCATGTTTGCAATGTGCAAAGGGAAACTTTAGGGTGATCCACACAACATCGGAGCTCCGTCAGTGAGGTTCCTACTCCCTGGTCTCCAGGTAGGATATATTTTCTTTACTTACTTTCTTGGTTGATCTTAGTTATAGCGTTTATTTCTCGCTTTTATTTCATTAATTTGTTGCAATTTTTAGTTAAATTTTATTTTTTTAGTTCGTCGGAGCTCTAGAAATCCAATTGTCGCTCCCACCATATCTCGCATTGTTCTAGCACCACTTCCACCCCACTGCCTTCCTTGGCCACTTCTTTATGTCTATAATACCTCAACCTAACTATATCTTCTAGTATATGGTCCACCTGTGCTCCTTCTGCCATCTTTTGTCGGAGCAACTCCATTCCATCCCGCCAGTCCTCAATCATCCACTAATAACAACCGGGACCGATTACCTTTATGGGGTAATTCTCCTAAGAACTCAGCCCAGGTGTTTCGTGCTACACTGAGTCTCCACGACCCCATCAATGGGTCTTGGATGTTTTGGAGGCCATCAATAGTTGTGGATCCCTTATAGGAACCTCACGAGCACTTCATCAACAAGGAAGAGGGTAGGAAGATGAAGGTTCAACAGTTCGAAGCTTGGAAGTGGTTGGGTTCATCCCAGTTCTACGAAGTGCCTTCTCCACCGTCAGATCATGCCCCTGCTTCGGATCCTATAGGAGTCGTCAGATCATCAGCCCGTGTCACCATCAAATCAGGGGTTGGATATGATCTCGTACATCCATCATCGAATCGTCATTGACTAATATCAACAGTTGGATCATGTAAGTGAAGCGTACTACACCGTACGATCGCGCACATTTAAAGGGTAATTTATTAGGCCCTCCCCAATGTTTTTTGTATTTATATATTGGTCCTGTAAATATTATATTAAGTATAAATTATTTATAAAAATTGCACGGACCCCCACTTTATTGTTTTTAACAAATAGGTCCACTACCATCTCCCCTCATATGGCGGCCCACGTGAGGGGGGGAAATTGCAGTTGACCCCTTTCGGGTCTTATTAATTTATTTTAGTTATTAAACTATAAAAATGGTGTTAAAATTTTGGGCACTTTGTATGGAACACCTTGTATAATATTTTTATTGCTTGAATGCCCCTATTAATATTGTTTTTATCAGTTGCATTTTTTATTAAAAAGTTCTCGTGCTTGCAAAATCTTAGGAAAAATGTACTAAATGCTTCATATAATGCTTATTCATGACATGATTTTTATTTAGTATTTTACTTGCATTTTCATTTAATAAAAATAGAATAGGAGTTGTTTATTCCATGTTGAAATATAAAAATATAAAAAAGTATAAAACCTTGTCTTAAAATTCCAGAAAATATATATTGTATATTACTATACAATATAACTCTAGACCAAAAATCATAAAAAATACAAAAGAAATAAATAAAATTGAAAAACCCTCCTAATCATATAAAATTTGCAAAAATTCTATAAAATCCAAAAAAAGGTTTTATGTTCTACATTTTCTTAACATTATATAACATATATTAAAAATAAATTTAAAAATTTTGAATTTATTTTCTATTTTTAAGTCTAAAATATCCAACCTATTATTACATTCCATATTTTATTCTTTTTAACAAATTAAAAATACCTAAAAATTTAAAAAAAAGGTAAGAAAAATTAGAAAAAAAGAAATAAACACAAACCAATTTTTTTAAAAAATTTATAGTATATATAGCTATATTTATAATTACAATATATATACCATTTATGCTATATTTATTACATACTTATTATAATTAATTTTAATACATTATATATTTTAAAACCCTTTAAAAATAAAAAAGCAATGTACTTAATTTTTTTTCTTAATTTTTATATAAATTTATTATATCTATTATGTATATTATATATATTATTATATATAAATTATGCACTACTTTGTATATCTTTAAAAATTAAAAGAAATTAAAATTCATAAAAACAAATATAATTAAAACCTATAAAAAAATCAAAAAATACAAAGTACAAAAATAGTTTTTGTTTATTTTCAGAGAATAATCATTACCCTATCCCCGTAGCTCTAAGTGGTTTAATACATACACTTGCTTGCTATACACATTTATTTACAAAGTATACTAAATTTCACCATGCACAATTTTCATAGATTTATCATAGATTGTGGGTTGATTGTTGATTTGATTGTTTGAGCACGTTTCGAGTATCGTGAGAAGGGTTGATAAAGTGATTCTCATATCCAGTTGTCGGACTTCACATGCCCTTTAAAATCGGGCGTTAGGATCTCTACCCAAACCCATTCTATCTAAAAATCATGGTTAAGTTCAACTTATTGATGATTAAAGTAACGGAGGGACACAAGTGATCAACTGCAAAAGAATTCAGGGAGCACAACTGATATACCAAGAAAGGGAGGGACATAATGGATATTACAATATCTCAAAGGGACACAACTGATAAAAACATATTATAAAATGATAAATTTAGATATTTCTAACATGTTCATCATATATGTTATAAACATGAGAGCATATAGTATTCCTTGCATGATTTGCTTTCAATACTAACTTGTATTATCATTCACATACAATGCAAAGCTTATTATGACCTCCACCGCATAGGGACATCTAACATATATATTGATGTGCTTTGAATCCTAACCATCTGATTCGCTTAAACCAGTTGAAGAACTTTTGTATGCCCCCCCCCCCCCCCCATCGCACCATACCCTAACCACCCAGAACGAATTTTTTATATAGTGAAACTGATCACCATTGCTCATAGATTTTATACATCATAATTGTTAATGATAAAATATAAAAATTTTGATATTTTTCTTCGATAAGTAGTAAAATCAATCTCACATGGATAATATAATCCATATACATATAAATCAACGAAATATCATTGATATCAATAGATATATGAGAAAATATGTACTATAATCCATCAATTTTGACCTACACAGATCGATATTATCATCGTTATTTATCTTGATCGTAATCTGAGATACTAATAGAGAGCCGAGTTTCGAAATCCTCAGGTTGTAGAAATCAAAATTTTGTGAAATTTAAAGATATGCATAGAAGATAAGAGAAAGCTCACACTAGGAATATTAATACTGATCCAAGTTTGGAAGTTGCAGCATATATCACAACTCAACCTTCAAATGAGAGAATATTGAGATTTATCCTATGAAGAGATTGGCTGAAATCTAGTGGAGAGATTGCTTATGTGTCGGATCTCCCTCCTGCATACTGATGGTTGAGAGTTGTTGAGCTGGATTGTTGAGATGAGTTATCTATTGCTTTTTGATTGACTGGGAGTTGTTAGGATGGATTGATGACATGCCCGATCCGCCTCATGCATCCTGGACAAATGAAAGCTAATGATGGGGATTATTGAATACAAATTGTTGTAGTGCAAGAAGAGGGCATAGATATTGCATCCCAACGTCATTCAAGTAATAATAGAGAGAATCTAGTGTGAGCAAGTAGAGTAGATACATTGCCAAACCACTATAAAACCTTATCTTGTATGATTATAGGTGCTTTTCTTCTCTCAATGTGGTTCTATTATTGTGATGCATGCTTGGATTGGTCCCCAACAAACCAACCCTAGTGCTTTAGAAAAAAATCTAAAAAAACAAAAAAAAGGAGAGGGAGTAGCCAAATTAGCTACTCCATGGAGTATATACATTTTATCCATATATAGAGTGAATATATTATTATACTATTGTTTTATATCTATTTTCAATCTTTATCCACTTTTTAAAGATATGGTGATATAATTTTCATATCTTTTAATATTCGTATGTGCAAATATTTGTATATCAAAATGAATAAGAATTTCTCAACTCCTATAGGGTCTGTTTGGTTGGTGGGTTGGATTGGGGTACACCGGTGTACCCCTCCTTCCAACCCTCCTCACAGTTTACTATTCACATGGGTAACCCAACCCAATCCAACCATCAACCAAACATTCCCATAGTCATATATGTATCTAAACATTCGCATTCCTCGTGAAATTTTAATGATCAAGAACTAGCGAAAATTACCTAGTGTTCAAACACTAGGCGAAGCTCTTTGGTCGGCATACAAAGACCAATCAAAGCATCTTTGACTTAGCATTCAGATGTCCATTAAAGTTCATCAGCACTCGCAAACGTCAACTAAAGATTTAACATAGTCGACGACGTTTATCTTCAGCCTAAGCGAAGTTCACCATTAAAATTCAACGTAGACTTGTATCGACGAGCCGATGTAGTCAACTAAAAGTTATGTCGACGATGTCAGGTCTAGGTCGACGTCTAAAAAAGTCGACCCAGCTCTTTTTTATTCTATTGCGAGCACGTGCTCTTATATCCTGCGGTAGATCCAGGATTACATCAGCTCATTAAGATCGTTGACATCATCCTGTAGATTTTGTCTTAAACTCATCCCAAGATGTTCTACAAAGAAATCGTCACGATATGGAGAATGCAAAAAGGGGTCAACAAATAGTAGTTAGTATGGCGGCCGTCACCGACAAGAGGAGGTTGGGCTGTTCACATATAGCTATAGGCCACGCGTGCTTTGTCCTGTAATACCTGTCAATTGGGTCACCCCCTTTCCCCTCTCCCTTTAATACGAATGGCCATCTGATGTCGAAAAACATATATGAGGTACACGCCTTTATCGACACACATATCTGAGGCTGGATGTCTTTCCATTTGCTCCGCCTTATCCCGAAGTACTCCTAACAGTTGATGGGGACGGAACCAATACGGACTTGTTCCTGGGGTACCCCAAAGTTGGACAACTAGCCCTCCAACGATACAGAAGGAGGACCATCGGAGTTGGCAAATTGGGAGAAAAACGACTGCACCGAGACTGTAGCGTCGGGTGTCCTACAGGCTATCATGGGGTCCCCAGAATTAATGGAAGCAAAGGGCTTCGTTTTCACGCATTCGCCAAGGGGCGTATGCCCGTGTCCTCTTCGGGATTCTGGGCAGATCAAGTACAGGGGGTGGGGTTGTGGCTCTATAATGGAGGGCTCCCCTTGTCGGGCCAATCTTTTTTCATTTGAATGCCCACCTTCACCGTGTGTAGGTCTGCCGTTCAACGTGGGAGGGGTGCTTGCAGAGATTACTTGTGTGCGGCTCCGTCATCTCCTCTCCTGTTGGCTATGGTCCACTTCCCTTCTCGACAGAGGGAGGGGATATCAGACCTGTGATATTATTGCACACTGTTCAAGGAAGGAAGGAACGAAGCACGGTGTGTGTGTAGGACATGACTTCCGACGTAGGGTTCTAGAGACCCAACTATTTTGATGGGTCGGAAACCCAGCCTAATATGATTGTAAAGTTAACTGGTAATTGGTGTCAATAATTGGGGATGTAATTAGGGGCAAAATCGTGAATTTCATCAAGGAGTTAAGTATATGACTATCATTATTTTCAGAATTAAAAAATAGTGTATTTTCAAATGATGTCTTTATATGGACTTAGAATTTTTAATGTTATTTTTTAATTTCGATGAATGTTTAATTTAAATTTTATTTCAATATATTACTCATGTTAGATTTCCAAATAGATTATATTATTTTTTAGGATTTTTAAAATTTTGATAGCCTCCCCGACCTCTACTCTCTCCCCACCATGCGACGTCTACACTCCCTTTGTTCCACCACCTCCCCACCATCGCCCCCTCCTCAACCTCGGCCATCCCTCTTCTCCACCCACCTTCCCGACCTTCGCCCCCTCAACGAGCTCCAAACTCCTTCTGCTGCAACCTCCCCCCAATCACGCGACCTCCGCCACCTCCCCACCATGCGACGCCAGCCCTCCGTTGATGCAGCTCCTCCCCACCATGCAACCTCTGCCCCTTCCCAACCTCTGCCTTCCTCTGTGCCGCCAAGAACTCCTCCCCCATCCACCGTGTTGCGGTGACCTCCCTCTAATGTGGCACCATCTTCCCTCGTGTGTATCGATTTTTCTCTTCTGATGGAGTTCCACATCACATGATATGCAGGTGGGTTGCATGGAAGTGAAAGGAAGAGGAAGGAGGGTTGGAGACGAAGGAAGGAGAGATTTTTTTTGATAGAAAAAGGGGTGAGATCCCGAGTTGGGATTCACCGCACAAAGTACTTTTATTAAAAGTTAAAAAAGAGTTACACTATCTTATGGACCATAACCGATATAAGGAAAGACTATAGGCTAATACATTTTCTGAATAGAACCTCTGATTTTTAAAAATTAGATCGTTTCTTCCTCCCCATATGGCCCAAAGAGCAGCAAAAGGCAAAGCACAATCGTCAGTCGAGTTTCTCCCTACCAACCTTATCGATCTCTAGAAATCATCCAAACCTCCGTGCGAAACCCATGTCACCCCCAACTCCTTCCAAACATGATCTGAAAAAGGATAGGTAAAGAACAAGTGTTCAGTATCCTCGTTTTGAGCACCACATCTGTCACACTGGGTATCCGTTACGGCAAAAAGCCTGCCTCTTCTTGCTTTGTCGCAAAGTCTACCCTTCTGAGGCACCACAGAAAACCTTTCACTCTGCTTGGGGCCTTGCTTGCCTAAATTATCTTTATATCTTGTATCAGGTCTAGAACCAGATCATCTGTGCCCCCTCTGAACAATTTATATGCCTTTTTTACCGAGAATCTCTCCCCCTCCCAAACAAAGTGGTCCCTACCCTGAGAAGTACACTATGGAGAGGGCAACTCGGACTGCAATCTACTCAAGTCTTCCAACCTTCTGACCAAGAGGTCAGACAAAAATTGTGGAGTCCACGAGCCAGTTCCTCCAATATCAGCTACTGAACACTCCTTGTTTGCCGCAAGAGCAAATAATCTTGGGCATCTATTGCAAAGTACCCCCTCTCCAGTCCAGTTGTCCAGCCAGAACCTGAAGTCAACCCCTGCTCCTACCTTCGATGTCATTCTCATCCTTACCTGCGGTAAAACATCTCGGACACCATTCCACAGTGAAGACTCAAAATGCTTCCTGCCCGCCTCTAAAGCTCCCTTCACATCGTATATTGTGCGTAAGAGGTTGATAGCCAACCTATCTGTGTTTCCCCAAATCTGCATGACCCACTTAGCTAGCAATGCTTTATTCATACAACTTACATCCCGAATTCCTAGGTCTCTTTCATTTTTCTGCCTCGTGAGTTCCTCCCAACCTACCAGATGCATGCCATATCTCTGTTGCCTTCCATATGACCAGAAAAAACGCCTCATCATTACTTCTATCTTCTTCCTAACCCCGATCGGCATCAACCTTGTTGAGAAGAAGAAGATAGGAATTGCCGATAACACATGCTTTAGCAAAATCAGTTTTCCACCCTTAGATAGAGTAACAGCCTTCCAACCTGTCAGTCTCTGTTCAAATCTCCTGAGGACCATGTCCCAATCCGCCTTTCTCAACCTTCCTGCCACTAAAGGTAGTCCTAAGTGAGAAATGGGTAGCTCACCCAATGGGCATCCCAGCACTGCAGCCCTTGCATTACGCTCCTCCTCTCCCATCCCAAACTGAACCACAATAGACTTACTTCTATTAAGTTTGAGTCCAGAAATACTGCTAAAAATATCCACCAGTTGTCTGGACCTTCTATGCATTTCTTCCGTGCCCCCCACAAAAATCACTGTGTCGTCTGCGTATTGCAACAGTGGAATTGAGATGGATCCAATTCGAAACCCCTCACACCATTCTTCTTCAACCGCTCTCTTGAACATCACTATTAGAGCATCAGCCACTAAGACAAAGAGCATCGGCGCCAGCGGGCAACCCTGCCTCACCCCCCTTTGCGGTTGGAAAAAAACCCCCTTCCGGTCTCCCATTCACCATAACTGCATAAGATGAGGTCGTGACACACCTCTTCATCCAAGCTATCCATAGTTCCGAAAAACCGCGCTTCTGTAGGGATTCCCACAAGAATCTCCAATCCACGCAGTCGTAGGCTTTTTCAAAGTCAATCTTCCAAATCATACCCTTCAAGTTTTCTCGCCGCCATTGTAGGCAAATTTCAGATGCCATAACAAGCCCATCTGCCATCTGTCGGCCAGGGATGAAAGCAGTCTGATTCTCTTGAATTACATCATCTAGAACCCACCTCACCCTATTTGCCAACACTTTGGCCGCAATCAAATAAATTGCATTTGATAAAGCAATTGGCCTATAATCTTCCACTTGAATCGGGTGCTCTTTCTTTGGAAGGAGAAAAAGCAACGCCCGATTAACCTTCTCAAAGCCCCTATTGCCATTTCTGAATTCATTGATAACTGCAAGCACATCTTCCTTCAACAGGTCCCAAAACTCCTTGTAGAATAAAACAGGAAAGTCGTCTAGACCTGGTGCCCCATCAGCATTCAAACCCCACACAGCATTTTTTACCTCCCCCTCATCAAAAGGTGCTTCAAGACCAACAGCTTGTGCCTCTGACAAGGAACCCACCCCTGTTCCACGCAACCCCCACCCATCCCCCTCCTGTTTTCTCGACATTTCCACAAAATGTTCCCTGAGAGCTTGCCCAAGCATAGCCTCCCCCTCTACCGTTTCCCCCCTCACTTCAAGCTTGTGTATAAAATTCCTCCTTCTTCTCCCAGACGCCATCGAATGAAAAAACCATGTGTTCGCATCTCCTTCTCTCAACCACTTCTATCTTGACTCTGTCTCCACTCCACTTCCTCTTTCATTTCCTCCAGAAGTAAATCTTTTAACAGCTTTGCCCGCTCCACCACCTCTTCCTCATTCAGGCCCCTCTGATCATCCAACCCATCTAGTCTAAGCACACCTTGCTGCGCCTCTATCCTTCTCTCTCTTCGTTGCAACCTCACTCCACGCCCGAACTCACGCAGGAAATTCTTCAATAGCATCAATTTGGCCGCCAATCTTGCCACTGCCGACCCCTCGACCTGCCACCCCTTCCAAAGCACCTCCACCCTCTCCTTAAATCTTTCCTCCAACTGCCATGCTCGCTCAAATCTAAAAAAATACATGGGTCTTGTACGCTCCTCCGAGGACCAAAGAATCGACGTGTGGTCAGAATGGGCTCGAGAAAGCGACCACGCCTGAGATAGGGAATAAAACTCCATGCCCTCAGGTGAGAGGAGAAATCTGTCTAGCCAAGATCTCGACCTATTGTTTCTCCAAGTGTAAGCACATCCTGCCGCATCAATAATTGTAAGTCCCAACGCATGAACCTGGTTCCTGAAATCTTCTGAGCCCGCATCCCGTCCACTTCCCTTCAACGAAGGAAGGAGAGATAACCTACCATTGGATTTGCTATGTTTTGATTAACTCAACTTTTACCCAAGAAAATTAATCCAAGAAGTCTCAAATTAACGACATGATTTGTGGGGTAAGACGGAGTAACTTTACAAGATTGAGGGGATAATAATGATGTTTACAAGATCGAGAAGGTAATTAAGAAAGATTCTAGGGTTTGGGGCAAAATCCCAAAAACAAAAATAATAAGAAGACCCTAACCTAAAGAAATCTACACATCTAATTTGGCTTTCACTAGTTTGCATTCTTGATATCGACATTCCTCACTTGTCTTCATGCACATTTGTATTAGGAGTATAAACAAAACAAAATTTTTCACTCGATGTCCTTGATCACCATAGCGACACATCCTACTTGTAGTAAGGGTAGGTCGAAACTTGATCATCAATCTCCTTAAGCTTGATCTTGCTCTTGATCCAATAGTTTTCCTTCTTTTGACCTAGCTTCAAGCTAATTGCACAAGTTATTTGGTCATAATTATGTATATCATGCACGAACTAATAGTTTTGACTGATAGATCAATTATGAACTCTACTTTCTTTTTTAAAGGTTATTTGATTCCCAATTTGGTGCACCGGCTATATTAGCTCATAAAGGCCATGAGTGTGAGTTGTTTAGGATTGAGATACCACTTTGGGGGTGGGGTGAATAGTCTATTATTGGTAGTATAAAATTGTTTGCAGAATAATCTTGAACGTAACAGAATCAACCAATCAATTAAGCATACTACAAAAGATGTTTACATAGAAATTAAATCGATTACAAAGCACGACATGAGTCATTTGACTTAGGATTTCTAATTAGTCAAGCCAACAAATTGTTTTACCATAAGCCAGATATATTTACGTAGATATCTCAACCGTTTTAGAAAGCTTACAACTTTACAACTTTGGATTTAGACACCAAAGTCAACACTACATATTGAAAACTACAACATCCACATTGGACAAACTTTGAGTGTCCTCTAGCTTCCTTGGACAGAGCATACTTAGCTAATCCAAGAGCTACCTGCAAACATAAGGATCAAACACCAAAAGTTCTAGATATGAAAACTTAAGGATAAAAAACATTTCACAATAATTTTGTCAACAATATCACATATAATTCTTAACGTGAAGTGCAATGATATCTTAATAACCAACATAAGAGATAATTGCAGATATTATTACAAATATAAGCACAAGTAATTATATCTTAAACAACACAAGTGAAGAATAATATATCAAAGAATAATATCATTAGAGTCATTGCATGCCAAAGTGTTATAATTGTTGTGTAAAGAACTAGCTAAAAGACTTTGTAGCAGATTGAGTGATGCTTCTTGATAACTTTTGGGAACAATGATATATTCAGAAATATTCCTCTTTGAAATATTGAATTGAAGAACAAGAGAAAAATAGAGAAATATCAATTAAAGAGAATTTCTCTTTGTTTGTGGAGAGTGAGAATGACTTATGTGTACTCTAATGTTATTTGGTCGATCAGATAAGATGATGTGGATCAATCAAACTGGTTGGTCAATCATCTAATGATAGTTGGAGGCATATTTAAAATATGATCGATAATGTAAAATGCTTGGTCGATCAAGGTTGGTCGAGATTAATGAAACAAGGTCGATCGATCAAGGCTTGTCGATTAGTGAGAAATGCAAGTTAGCTAAATGTTTAGTTCTTGGTATGTCCTGATTTGAGAGTTCTGAAAGTGTATCCTAAGGTTACGATTTTGCCAAATACAATATAAATACGACAATACAACTTCGATTCAACAAAAAGAAATTTTGAGCTTTTACAATCTGTCAACTGAAGTTCGAGTAGTAGTTTTTTGTTGAAATGTCTTGCAGTCCTATAAGCATATATACAAGAGAGTGATTACAATATATGTGTGTTATTTTTAAATTAAACATGTAGATAAATAAAGAACTAATAGTATAAATATAAGAGTTTTCTTTTCGATGATAGTTAGTAAATGAAAGCATGGACAAATACAGTAATCCTTGGAACATATTGGTCTATACAAATAATTGTCTTTCCTTTGATTTCATTTGATAACGTTAATCTCGAAAAGAAACAGCATTACTTGTTTTATGGAAAATGCAAGTCAATATATATTTGTATCGTGTTTATTAGATCTAATTGTTTTACTTGTTTTCATCAAAATGCAAGTCAATAATTAGTTGTATCATGTTTAATAGATATAATTGGATTACATGTTTTCATTGAAAAGGCAAGTCAATAATTAGTCGATGTTTTATATATAGCGACAAGTTTATTTTTCAGTTGGTCTTGAAATTAGGAGTTAGATTTTACTTCACATATTGTCTTTCTATTACGCCTAGAAAATTGAATGTATTTATATAGTTTTTTCACCGTATAGGTGATTGTTGAGTTAGAATTTCTTGATAATATATTTTAACTCGCTATAGTGATGCGGAATTATGACTTGTATTAATAATTATACACACGAAAGTGGTCAGTAGATGGTACAAATTTTTGTCGATAAATTTTAGAGCGGACTACTCTGACTGAGGCAGTCCGGATTAATTATTTGTTTCAAAATGATTACAGAATGAATTAATGCAAAGAGATGGAAAAATAATTAAAGAATGCGGGCAGCATTAAAATTTAATTAGATGTTCTGAACTATATAACATTGATGCTAGTTATAATTGAAGTCAACGGATCCAGAAGCAAATATAGATCATTATTGGTTACGTTATAGCGTTAGAGAACCATCTTTATTCGGTACGAGTGGCTTTCATTCTTTCCTTCAATGCGATGGAGATCTTTAAAGTTTGAGAACGTGGTCGGTAATCGAATCTAACACTATTGTGACCCAAATTTGTATGTCAAATTATATTTGCATACAGTTATTATGTCTAAAATCTGTTGAAGATGTTTTTGCTGAAGATGTTCGTATATGAAATCCGTGTTGCAACATCTTGTATTATGGATTACATTTTCTTTGTTTCTTTTGTTCAATTCGTTTGGATAAACATGCCATTACATCACACACAATAATATTAACCTTTGCTTCCATATATAATCATCGGGCAGATTCATATATCTTAATATTAAGTGTTTATTCTTTATGTGTAGTATCCCCTAATATGTGTATGTATGGATGAATCATGCATATGTCATGGCTCCTCCATGATTTTTATATTTCGCTTGCATATTATCTTAAGCTTTTAATATGACTCCTCCTTAAATGTGAAATCTAGTATTTGGAAAGGAAGTACTTGATGGTAGAAATTTGTTCTTACTAAATTTGAGAATATGGTTGGAATCTTCCTTATCGACCATATACCTTTTTTAATAAAATTTATTCCAAACACTTTTAAAATATTAAAATTATAGGTATAAGTTTGATTAAATGCTATATCTCATTTGTCTCTCTCATTATTTCTAGCAACCAATATAAATGGATTTTTTATTTGTTTACTTCTATCCATGAGTTTTGTTTTAAAACTTCATATGATAATTTAATGTATTTAGACAAGTTCAAATTATGATATTTTTACCCCAAGGGACCCTAGAGTCCTTCTAAATTAACTTCTCGACATTGTAGACATTGTTATTATCCCAGTGACCCCCTAAAATTGCTCCATCTTACCACCACAAACCATGCCATTAATTTGAGACTATGATGAATATCCATTTCGTCACCTTTATTCTTTCATTTTGGCCTTAAATTCCTACCTAAATACATGCATATATCATTACTTTGTCAAAATAAACACCTGATAAAGTGTACAGAATATTGTATAAATTATTGTCCATTTATTGTATTTAATTCCAAAATAAAAGAATAAAGGAAGAAAAAGAAAAAGAAATGAAACACCATAGGTGTCGAGTGACCCTAGACCTTGAGGCCTAGTCATCATGATAACTTAGTTGATAGGGAATAAAGTATGGGGAGATAAGACAAAAGAACAAAGAACCCTAATCTTAAACATTTATAATTATATTTTAGCACGTATTTTATTCGTCTTACACTTCAAATAACAAAACCCTCTATATGAATAATGTATATAAAAATAGAAAGAAAAATACAAAATTGATTTCACATAAAAATAATGTACCATGTGATTGAGACAAACAAAAAGCCAAAATAAAACTTAACAGACATGTATCTTCTCCATACTATATCGAAATGGACCAAAATAACCTTTAATTATATACAACTTTTAATAAGCTATTTAATACGAGCAGTTTCATTTAATTTTGAGCTAAGATACAAATTAAGTTTTAGGCCCTATTGTGCAACATATTGCAACATACTTGTTATTTATTCAATTTATTCATTCCATAATTTTTTTAAAATTATTTTATTTTTATAAAATTGGCAATATTATTTAAAATACATATACGTAACTAAAATAAATTAAAATCAATAAATAAAAAAAATCATGTACTTCAATACATATATGAAATATACCTATATACTTATAAAGAATCTATACATAATTATTTAAGTGTACATAATAACTCAAAAAAAACAATAAAAAATCTAATTGTATATAAAATTAATCAAAATATATAAATTAGTTGTATATATTAATAAAATATAAAACATAAATTAAAAATCAAATTCTCAAAATACATGTATTTTTACCTATAGTTATACATGTAAATAGTAATTTGCAATAAATCTGTTGAAAAACAAATACAAACATATAATAAATACTACATAAAATTAGAAACAATTTTTATATTTTAGCAAAAAAATAGTTAAATCATTTGATATTTTTTATTCATTTTATAGTGTATTTTCTGGCGGATTTATCTTGTTGGTTCACGTGACCATCTAGAGCTCACCCTTCGTTGACCTTAGATCAACTGTACATACTTTAAAGTCTCCCATGTCAGAATCATCGGTGGGCTCTCTTCTCCCATTTATGATGCTTCCACAATGCTTCCATCATCCTTAAGACCCTCACCAATCTCGAGCCATGTTGTCCCCACTCCCTTACCCATGCGGGCATCTCTACCAACTTCCCACGGTCTGCCTACCATCTTCTCCATCCTTTCGACTAGAAGTTTCCATATAACTACCCCCTCTCGGCCTTTATTTCATTTTTTATCTTCCTTCCAGCCATTGTAACCCTAGAGGACCTCATCGTTGAGCTCTTAGTGACAATGGGATTTGCTACAGACTCCTGCGATGTGGATAAAATGGTGGAGGCGCTGATTAGGTCCACCGACCATCTTCTCCGCCGAGCCTTTCCTGCTCCAGAGCTTGTCGAGCTGCTAGGTATGTTTCCTTAACTTGCTTTTGGAACTAGTAGTATAGAGTTAGTTTAATTTATGCTTTTATTCACTTCCCTAACGTAGTTTTAGAAATTAAGAATCGTCGGAGCTCCATCTCGGGAAAAAATTTGATGTTCCTTGACCAAGTCATGATCTCACTCCACCTCCATCTTTTTCCCCTTGCATTTCTTCGTCAAACCCCTATCGTCTCCATCTCTATCCTACACAGATCGACTCCCATCGAGGTCCATTCCTCTGCCTCGCTTGAGACTTCGTTGCCACCTCCATATTCACATCGAACGTCATAAATAAAAGCATGCCCTGCTTTGCCCTTGCCTCATCATTCTTCCCTTGCAGGTACAAGAACGTGTAGAGACCACATGAGGGACAATTCGACTAAGAACATATCCCCAGGTCCTCTTTGAACCCTTGAGCTCCAAAGCCAATTAGTGGGCTCCAAACATATCTGAAGCTCTGGGAGGTGTGGGAAGGCTAGATGAATGAGAGGAGACCCTCGATGGTGCTCCAGGTGCTAGGAGACTAAAGGGTTCATCTGATCTAAGCTCGCCAAGGGTGAGTTCTTCATATGTTATTCCTGAACCTTCACACACCGTCTGATCAAGGACCAGCCCAGGTGTACATCTGACGTCCACTTTAAAGGAGCAACAACCGTCGATCTCATCTAGAGATTTATTCCCATACATCAAAAGTGAATCGGTATCGTGCTCTCCGGAGCTACCACATGTCCAATTGAAGAAGTAGAGCCGCACAACTACACATCTTTTGGGGGTAATTGCATAAATACCCTTACTTTTTTATTTTATTTTCGTTAGTCCTAAAAAAAATTTAAACTCATTTATTATTTTTATAAAAAATAGCAAGAGACCCTTGAATTTTTATGATATTAAATATTAGGTCCTTACATAGCTCAGCTCACATGGTTCCTCACATGAGCTGGGCATTTTGCATATAACCCTTGCAGATTTTTTAAGTAGATTTTAATTTTAAAACTTTGAATTTTAGTACAATGTTTTGGGTAATTTTGCATGCACTCCCTTGCAGTATTTTAATTGCAAAAATATCCGACCAACTATTTGTATTTTTATTTTTGTATTTCTTTTTTATTTAAACTAGCTTCTATGCATACTTAATTTTGGGAAACTTATTTTATTTCCCTAAATCATGCCTATTCATGCTATGTCTTGGTATTTGGCAGTTATTTGATTTTTCCATTTATTAAATAGGTTTAAGAGCTATTTAAACTTTGTTTGACTTAGAAAATACAAAAAATAGAAAAAACTTTGTTAAAAATTCCAAAAAATGCATATTATGTATAATAGTAATTTATAACTACAAACAAAACACAAAAAAATTAAAAGATACCCCAAAAATTAGCAAACCCTTGCTAACCCTAAAAATAGCAAATATTTTTGAAAAATCCAAAATATTAGTTTCAATATTATATATATATATATTAAAATTGATTTTGAGATTTTTATATTTTATATACTATTTTTAAAATCTCAAAACAATCCGACCTATTTTACAAGTTCATGATTTTATATATTTTAGACTTTAGAAATAACTAAAAGTAGTAGAAATATCTAAAAAAACATAAAAACTGAAGAAAAATATTAAAACACAAAAAAGATTTATTTGAAATTTTGTTTATTTTGGGTATATTTATAGTTATAATACTCTATATTGTATAGTACACACATATATATAGTTCTATATAATTAATATTTATATAGATATAATAAATAACTTATAAAAATTTTAAAAAACTTAAAAAAATAAAAATAGTATTCCATAGCTATTTTTTGATGAATATATATTTTATTTTATATTTTATATTGCTTATATTATACATATTACACACACATAGTTATATATTTTTTATATTAAATAAGTAAATTAAAAATTAGAAAATATAAAAATAAAATATAAAATATAAAATTAAATATAAATATAAATATAATATATTTTTATAAATAAAAAAGAGGAATTATTTTATTGAAAACCAACAAAACATCTATTAAATAATTTAGTAAATATTGTACAATACACCTATATTAGTTATCCATTATTTAATTATCATTAATATACTTTCTACAATGACTTGTCTCCTTGTGCTCAACATTGACTCTGCTTGTCACGTTACACACATTTATTGTAGGGTATAATAAATTTTGATCAACACGTCCCTTGCTTTTTTCCCTTCATATTTTATTTGTGGGTTAATTGTTGTTTTGCTCACTTGGGCTTCTTGGGCTATCTTCACATCAACTTAGTGGTCTTGCCTTATGTGGACCACAAGACATGCCCTAGGGTTCCATGTGGTAAATAAATGGCACCGTTGCAGGGGAGAAGCAGAGTATAGCTAGTTGTACATTGCAATGCTTCTTTTCTTTTTATTATTCAATCATTTATTTTTGATAATTATTTTGATTGTTCTAATCTGTATTTTTTGTTGAACTTTCTTGCAAGGGACCAAGTGGCGACGACTATCTCCTAGTAGGTGGAAGCACTTGAGTTGCAAGGAGGTTGGCCTTCTACCTGCGAGCATACCAGGAGAGAGGAGCATAAAGAGAGGGGGAAGAGTAGCCAGTAACACAAGTTTTATTTAGATTTTTTGTGACCGAGAATTTATTTTATTTTTGTGTATTAATTTGTAATAATTTAGACACTGTTATACTTAGCGAGTCCAGTGCCCAGGTTTCTGTTCACCTCGAGCCTTGTCATGGTTTTTCGTGTTTTTATCACTTTTATTCATTTTGTTTCATGTGTTTTGAGCTTTCCGCCTTTATTTCTATTTGTTTTTTGTGATTGAGCCCTTAGATCTAGGATTGTTTGACTTGGTAAGCTAGGTCCAAAGCCCTAATAGAAGCATGAGCCTATAGTCTACTTCGCTTGGACTTATTCAAATAGTTAATTGCTAATTATTTGAATTTGGAACCGCTCACCATGTGAGACTCCACACATCGCTTGCGAACCATTGTGGCAGGCACCAGGAGTCTCCAAGATCGGACACTTAGGGCCATTTTTGAGTGATTAGCCTTGGTTCTTCCCGATAATCGAAATTATTATTTAGGGTGCTTTCTCACTTTGCCTATTGCACATGTAGTATTGGTTTATATATTTTGTTTTGCATCTCGCATGGAGAGAGATGGGAAGCACTGTAAGTCCTAACTTTGCATGCATGATTAGATACTAAGATGAGATTTCCGCCTTAGTGTCAACTTCACGGCTTTTCCGACTCTCCCTAATGAATCTTCATTTCATCACCTCTATTATATCATTTTGGGGTTAAAACCCTAGTTAATGCATGTAAATAGTATTATTTTGTACAAATTAATATCCATTCTTTATTTGACTTAATTATGTATAAAATATTGTTTTTAATGCCAAAATTATAGAATAAAGAAAAGAAAAGAGAATGAATAAAATGCCAGAGTTATTTTATAACCCTAAACCCCAAGACCTAGGCATCTTGATGATTGAGTCAACAAGGAATAAAGTAGGGGGAGATAAGGGCTAATAATACATTAAAAGTTCCATTAAATTATTCATCAATAATTCATTTTTGTGATCTATTTTATTTTCCACTTTTTATTCATCAAATAAAGAAACTTTGTACATAAAAGTTGTGGACACAATATATAGAAAAATACAAAATTGATTTCATACAAAATAATATACAATGTAAAAGTTATACTCTAATTAAAAAACCAAAATCACAACTTCCTAGACCCATATCTCTCAATAGAAACTCAAATGTATAAAATCACTTGTAATTGTATATAACTTTTAATAAGATATTTAATGAGGGCATCTTCATATTGTTTGGATCTAAGATGTGAAAACTAGATTTTAGGTCCCTATTGTATTATATCCTTGAATAAAATATTCATTTTATTAATTCTTTATTATTTCTATATTTTTATAAGTTTGTAAATATTATTGTAACATTTCTAACATTTGAAATAAATTATAACAATAAATAAAAAACACTAAATACCATAAAAATACAAAAAAATACATGGATGAAATACCTATACTAATACCTATATATTATATATATGTATTTAATTAAAGGTAAAATATTAAATCGTAAAAATGCTATAAAATTCTATTTGTGTATATAAAAATATGTTATAAATATATAAAATAAGAAAATAAAATATACAAAATACAAAATAAAAAATAAAGTACTTAAAACATAAAAGAATATACTTATAAATATACACTTAAAAAGTAGTTTGTTATATATCAATTCAAAACAATTATAAAATACTACATAAAATAATAATTTTTAAATTTTTAACATAAAATTAAATAAAATAAATTTATTTTTTATTATCTATTTTATAAATAAATTTTGAATTTTAATTTTTCTGGTTGGTCCACATGGTTCACCTCCAGTTGACCTCGACCAACTCTCTGACCAAGGTCCTAGGTCTGACTCACTTAGCCCTGACCGTATCTTCCATTTTTTTGCAATCAATAGAATCGTCGATTTTGGTTGGATTCTTCTGCAAACATACACCTCGATCAATGCTCGTTCATGCCAAGATCAAATCTTGGTCGAGGCACCTCTGAATCGCACACTTCATCCTAATAAAGGCCCTCCTGTATATAATCTTGCCTCCGTCAAACCGCATTTTCTTGATCCTCTTCCACTCCGCCTAACCCTATTCTTAGCTCGAATAGAGATAGCAGGTGCTAGCATCTACCTCCACAGTACTCCAACAAGGTGCATGAGCGTTGAATTGAGCGATCCAAGCTCCTCCGCCATCATCACTGGAGCTTTAGATCTTGGTTGTGTTTCAATGGTGAGCTTCCATTTCTCTCGTTATTTGTGTTCCTAAGGACAGTAGTCTAGGGTTAGCTTAATTTTTGTTTGATTATGTTTGTTTCATCATCTTTTCAACATTTCACCCTCACCAGAGTGTTAGCTCCGCCAATCCTTTCTGGCCACCCCCTTCTCGCTCGGCCTTGTGTATCGCCTCCATCTTAGACCTCTTCACATGCTGAATGTCTAACGTCCCCCATTCCCTTGGATCTCGCTTAGATCTCGGAATAGGTTCATCCACTCCACTGCCACACTGGTGAACCTTGCACCACTTCCCCATTCACTCATTTATCCACCTAAAGATCTCTGGAGCTTCATATTTTTGTCGTAAACTAACCCCTGCAGGAAAGATCAAGAAAGGACGCCTCCTCGAGGCTCAATGAAGCACAGGGAACCCCCAGGTCTAGGTGCTCCTATAGACATATCGAGACTCTCTCGCACCAATTTGAGATCTTCCACCGGTGCAGGAGGATGCTAAGACTCTTATGAAACCATCAGGAGACGAGAAGGAGAAGACAACCATGAGATTTTACTGATCAAAACTCATTGTGCACGTGTTCTTCGTGTGCTCATCCATAGCCCTCCAGCTTAGTTGGATCCTCTCATGTTCTTTGTGAGACACAACTGTCATCCGATCGAGCCTTGTCAGAGCCATCAGATCTTCGACGAGGATCTAATGTTCTTCCTTCATTAGTGAAGCAGTATCGTGCCACTAGGCACGATACATGTTTAGTGGGCGCATCACACTCGTTGGATCAACGCACGTGGAAGGGAAAATTGCACACTTATTCCACCATTTTTGGAACTTAATATTAATTCGTGTACCCATTTTTAGTAATTTAAAACTTTCTGTGTAATTTTCAAAAAGACCCTTGTAGTTATATTATTTGCATTCTAGTCCTCGTCCACTAAATTAGACATTTTGCACTTTAGCCCCTGCTACTCTATGTATTTCGTTACAACGCAAGGAATTTGAAATTCATGCCCCTGACAGTTCATTATTTTTGTGTGCATTTTTCAATTTATTAAATATAGTGCTCCAAAAATCACAAAGAATAGCGTTAAACTCCTATTACAATATATTTTCATGACATATTTTAAAATTTTCAATTTAGTACTTTTCAGTATTTGTTAAAAATAAAAAGAGCACAAATATTCCTTGTTTGACTTAAAACTTCATAAAAATTATAAAAATGTTTTGAAAATTTTCCAAAAGGAATTATATTCAGTTTATTTAAGTATTTTGAACATTAGGACTAAAAATCACTAAAAATAGAAAAGTACAAACCTTAAAAATTAAAAATCTCCAAAATCCATTATAAAAATCTAAAAAAATTCCTAAAAACTCCAAAAATATAATTTTCTAATTTTAAATTTCTTTATGTTATTATTTAATTATTAAAATTAAGTTGGAAAATTTTGGTTATTATTTACTATTTTTAATTTCTACTTCAATTCAATCTATTTATTAATTCTTTGATTTGTGGTATATTTGACTTTAAAAAGCTATAAAAATTAGAAAAAAATCTTTAAAAATTGCAAAAATAGTAAAAAAATTGTTTAAGACAAATTTTTTTTAATTTTGTAAATTTAATTTATTTTTAGTTGTATTTATATCTATTTTCCCTATATTATATATATATATCTTATATATTTTATATTATATATTATAAAAAGGAAAAAGGAATTAAAAATAACATATATAAAGAAAATAAAAACAATTAAAATTAAAAACAATTAAAAGAATATAAAAATATAAAAATTAAAAACCTATAAAAATCATAATTTGGCTAAGTGTTTGAGAGATATATTGTGTTTTGATTTTATCTTACATTTCTTTACACCATTGCTTCTTGAGTTCGACCCCAACTTACTTGTCACTATACATCTTTAGTAGGGTATAATAAATTTTAAATTTTGCTCTTAATTGCTTGATTATCTATGTGGGTTAATTGTTGATTAACTGTGGCTTTTATGAGAGGTCGCCTCAATGACTAGATATCTTCTCTTCCGCGAGGATACCATTTTAGACCATTGCAAAATCTATGTCATCAAATGGCATCATTGCATGGGAGCATCGGTTTATAGAGTAGATTTTGCCTTTCATATTACTTGGCTATTTGTGCATCTATTCCTTTTTATTTGATTATCATTTTTGAACTATATGATACCTCTTCTGATTTTCTTTTTGCGAGGGACTGCAAATCGAGGAGGATTGACTAGGTGATCCTACACAGCATTGGGACGAAGAGCCAACTATTCCGACTGAGCCGGCAGGAGAGAGCAGGAGACTCTTGAGGGAGAGAGGGCAATAACAGTAGTTTAGTTTTCTATTTATTTTGTGTGTGAGAGAGAGAGAGACATTTTATTTTTGCATTATTAATTTGTAATAATACAGGTACATAAGACATTGGACACTAGGGCCCAATTTCCAAGGGTTTGTTTACTTGGGGAGTCACCGGATTTTCTCGTGTTTTCTACTACTTTGTTTCATTTGTTTTTCACATTATGAACTTTTCGCCTTATTTTTATTTTTTATGTGGAATGAGCCCTTAGGATTTAGGCTTGATTGATCGTGTAATCTAAGGCTAAACACCAAACTATCTTTGCATGCACCTATAGTCTCTGTGTTTGGACTTAGCTTAATTAATTGTTGAATACTTAGTCTTGAAACCATACACCGTGAGGGCCTTCCCGATAATGCTTGCAGGAGATTGTGGTGGGCACCAAGGAGGCTCCAAGACCGGACCTTAGGTTTCATTGTGAGTGTTTAGCATTTGGTTCTTCACATGTAGCAATTGTCTGCTTAGGACGATTTCCGTGTGCATATTGGCATATAGCATAGGTTTATAAATTCTTATTTTGCATCCCGCATGAAGAGCGTTGGGAAGTACTGTAAGTATTCTAACTGAGCATTCATCATTTAGGCACTAGGGTGAGATTTCCATTTTAGTGTCGCCTTGCATTGCTTTGATGCTATATCCCTATGTTTTTGATCACATAGGACTTTTAAGAGAATACAAAAATGTTATGTGCTTGTATTGAATCTACTCAAAGCAAGTGATAACACCAAAAAAATAAAAAGAAGGGGCTGTTAAAATTACTTGACCTAAAAATAGATTAATTTGACTCATTGCATTGGCTGAGCAAAAACCTCATTTTTTTCAGGTAGCATTGGAAGGTCTCCTTCCTAGAGAGAGTGCTATCATAACGATTAGATCCCAAAAGCTAGTATGTGATTGCCTTGTGTATCGCATGAATTTACGGAGTATTGGCGCTTCTATCGTACGTGGACGATTAGAGCTTGGTCAATGATGATGTTCTCTATTGTGTAGAGCATCGACCCTGTCTGAAGTATTGACCTTAGCCCACACCTTCACAGGGGTTTTTGTCTCATCGTCTTGCTTCTGAGTAGGTCCTCGCACTCTCAAGGGTGATTCCATTACGAGCAAGATCCGAAGTAGTGGTTTCACCTATCGACTTCCTCCCTCTATTTCTTTGGCTGAGTAGGGATCTAGAAAGGTTTATAAGGACTTTAAAAAGTGCAGACTACATGTTAGAAAGGAGGAGGACAAGTATGGGATACTTTTCCAGCAGTGATCTCGCTCCTATAGGATTAGCGCTCTAAGGACATGTTACATGAAAAACAAATATCGAACATGTAAAGATAATTGTCGAATCTTCACAGCTTCATGGGTCGAGTTGGTGAATCCATTGCTTTGTGTTTGATTTATTAGCTATACTGAGGTTAAGATCAAAAACATCACGCACCTACACCATTTTTCTTCTTTCTTCATCTTTGAACCTTGCTCACATTAAGCTATTCTACTGTTTTACACTCCTTTTATTTCTTGTTGACCTTCGTATCATTCCTCCATATCAATCTTCCTCTTGATCTTAGAGACGGTGATGCATGGATGGCTTAGTCGAGACTCTGTCGATACCCACATCGATTCCATACACTCGCCTTCTCTAATAATTCGGGGCGATTCCTGAGAACCCAATTTGAACTCTGTGAACCGATCTCCATACTCCTCATCTTCTCCAATAATCTGGGATCACTCTTGTCCCGAACTCTGCTCGTTTTGGATGTCCATTGATTTCACTCCATATACATCATCATCATTAATAAAGTTCTATGTTGACCTGAACACAAAACACTTTTCTACATATTGTGCAACAATTCATACTAATCAGGGTATTCTTCCATGTGTAGATCTAGATCCTGATCTTAAGACAGAGTTACAAGAATAATCTAAAATGGTCGGTGATAGAGGAAAGGGACAAAAACCCAAACCAGACTAAGAAGTGAATCAAGGGGATGAGAAACACAACATGTAGAGTAATGTCAACAACCACCTACTCGCATCTATCCAAGCCATTCAACAACAGTTGATGAATCAAGGATTGACCCACGTCACCTTTCAAGAAATATTGAATGAATTGAGGAGGATATCTGAAGAGAGAGATGCTAGAAGAGAGGACAATCTAAATAGAGATGACGAGTTTGATAGGGGAGATGCACAATATGATATGTCAGTAGGTGCATCTCATGATGAAAGAAGGGAGGTGAGACCACCGCAGCTGAAGACTATACTGAAGCAAACGTACAACCTTGGCACATGCCATATCACTGAATGGATCCAAATTCCAAAAATTCATGCCCACTTCAAGCTGAAGCCGTAGTTTTAATCTTTCCTCCCTACATCCATGGGTATACTATGGAGGAACAATACATCCACTTGCAAAAATTCAGCCACATATGTACTACAGCACACTACCCCAAGATCCCTTTAGGGGTGATAAAGATGTATACCTTTCCTTTCAACCTCCAAGATAAGGCCTTGTATTTGGGAAAAGTAGTAATGACATGGGAGGAGTTGAAGTCGGCATTTCTCCACAAGTTTTACCCTCTTGGTTGCTTGAACCATTTGCACACCTGCATCTCCAGTTTCATTCAGCAACCCCATGTGACAATTCATGAGGTGTGGGAGAGATTTAAGGATCTACAGGAGAATTTTCCTAACCATGAAATCCCAAAGACTAGTCTTGTGCAACATTTCTTTGGTGGGTTGACACTTGAAAGCCAGAAGCTAGTCAATGTCGCTTGTGGTGGCTCGCATTTTAACCAGGATGAGGATGCCGTCTGGGACATTTTTGAGGAGACGGACAAAGGAGAGTCTAGCCAATCTTTGTCACATGCATATATGAAGATGCCCGTCACCAGCCACAAGCCTGTTAACATGGCTACTCATGGAAAAGACAAGGATGAGAGCTCCAACCTTAGCATCATTGGGAGCCACTTGTCTAAGGTAGACATTATTGAGAAGAGGTCGCAGGACCTTGAAAAGATTTTGACGAACCTCGGTTTCATCATGCTGAATTCCATATATTAATCCCCTAGATTAAAAACTTATCAATAAAATCCAGATTAAATAATGTATGTATATTGGTTTTAAAATAAATTAAAAATACAAAAAAAGACAAAACAAAAATTGCAATGTTTTTATCCTTTAAAAATGTCCCCCAAAAAGATTTCTCCCTTTGTTTGACTTATTTTATATTTTTCATCAACATGAAACGTGCAGATCTTATCAAGATCTACAACTTTCATGTTTTGAGTTATTCCTAATGCGTCCATACTCTATTTCTTTTTTATTTTCTTTTATTTTTTATATTTGAATAAAACTCATCGGGCCACGTGGCTCCTTTTGGTTGAGACACATGATCCACCTTCCCTTGTGCCACCCGCCTCCCTTCTAGGCCATCCGATCATGCTTTGGCGCCTTCATCCCAGCCACATGCTCCCTTGCATTCGCCGCCCTTCGATCGGGTTTCCAGATCTCATCTAGAGTGCATGTTCCTACCCACTCCTCGACCATTGGATCACTAGATCCAACGACCCAACCGCTTCTGTTGTGGCCTGTTAATGCGATCTGATCGATTAGATCAGAGCCTCTCCATCACATCCTCATCCTAACCGTTGGATCGCAAAATCCAACGATCAAGCCGTCATCTCCTACCTCTAATCACCCCCTCTCTCTCTCACATTCTCCACTTCAAACCACTCGCCCCCTTCCCATTTTCTCCACCTTCTCAACACCACCCTCGCCCCTCTAACCATGCCAGGTCCAAGCCATAACCTCCATCATCCTCACGGGCCACCTGGCTCTACACATCCTCGCTCTCTCATTCCATACATCAATCGCCAACCTTGACTTCCACCACCTGCACCACTACTTATCCTCCTTCAAATACGCCTTTCTCGTCCTCATTCTCCGATGTCCACCTTTACGTGGGCCAAGACCTAGTGTCTCTTCCCCCATCGGGTGATAGCAGATGGGGAATCGATGATCCAACGATGGCCATCGAGCTCCAATGATGACCCTTGGCCATGGTAGGCCATGTTTTAGCCCTAATCATGCTGGTGAAATGCTTTGAAGGGTCGCTGGTATCCAACAAGACTAGAGCTCCCTTGGAGCTCAACCTAGACCGTATCGTTCGCCCTCTATTTCCATGTAAGTCTTCTCTTCCCTTCCTTTGTGTTTCTCCAACTTAATTAGGTGCACGCTCTTACTTTCACCTTCAATTCACCATCGCATGAGCTTTACCTCACCTCGCTCATCCTTACGCTACCCCTAGCTCACCTTCTCTTATTCTCCATCATCTGACCACATTTGCACCATCTCCTCTCCAACTCATCGGAAAGGACTCTGGTTCTATACTCCCCCGCTCCCATAGAACCCCATTCCACTCACTTCTCACCTCTCACGCATGCTTTGTTTATGAACTAACCTTTGCATGTACCCCTTCCTTCAATGGCTGGAGCGACCTTTCTTGCTTCATTCAAGAGAAGATTTTCTGGCAAGCTTCCATGGATAGCCCATTTCAGAAGGTTCTGCGCCTCCTTCACTCCACCATCTCCATCACCAGGGGTCTAGGATTGTTCCTCAACCTTCAGGACACCTGCAGGGAGGAGGCAGAGCTTTTAGACCATCACCAGAGAACAACCAACTCCGCCGCATGAGGCGGCGGTGAAGAAGAACCCAACATACAGATGTCGTCCAATCCTCATGATCGGATGGCTCCCACAAATCCATGTGTCTGCCCCGAGCCTCTGCATCTAGCCTACAGGCTCGGGGTGTCCGAGCCAAGCCAGATTACCAGCTGATGCCACGTGTCTCGAGCCTCTAGCCAGCGGCTCCGAGCCAATCACCGAGCTAGAGCATCCTTCCGAGCCTAGTCCTCATGAGCTCTAGTCACGTGGAGGCTGGGTAATTTGCATCATTGCCGTGCCATCTTCTCCAAATTGCATTTAGGTCCTTCTAGGCACGTGTAACGCATGTGTGCTTGGGGTTATATGCAAATTAGACCCTCTAGGTTTTAATAATTACAAGATTGCATCATAGTTAATTTTAATTACAATTACGCCCTTCCATGGACCTGTTTGTAGTGATTTTCTAAATCGATCCCTAAGGAAGTCCCTACTGGGAGTCCGATGGGTACACGAAAGTGACGAAGTTACTTTGACTACTGAACCATGCTTGTCTGTATTTTTCATGTTTTCTTTACGTTTGTGCACCTGGACTATTTTGTGAATATCTTGAGCATATGATCTCCATTTATGTTAATTTCAGTTTTGTTTTGAAGCATGCCTCATTATCTATCTATTACCATTAATAATTTCATATTTTGACACTTGAATCAAGATTCTAAATCTTAGTTATATAGTATCACGTGTTTCATGATTTCTAATGCCATTTATTTGTTTATCAATTAAATTTGCTTCATGAATTGATTCTGAAAATGATCATACATGTACTTATCAATGAACTTGTTGATGTAGGGAATATTTGAATATTTCTACACTTTCATCATACTGCATTATAAAAACAAAAAAAAATGTTTCATGTCCATGCACATTTTTCATTTGCATCATGTTTCTTTGTGCGATGACCTGTTAGTTTAATTAATCACTTGATATGAGTACTAAGAGTCTGAATAATCACTTAAGAAGTTTGTGTCCTTGAGTTCGACCTTGAGCTTGCCCAAGTAACAAAAATATAACAGCTCGCTTTAATCGATAAATTCATTAACTAGCAGTTTTTGATTAATCTGACATTGCCTACATACAATGAAATTCGAACATAAATTTGACATTATTAAAAGGGTGATTTTTGAGTCCGTCAAATGACGTTGTTGTTGGAGATCGAACTCGGGTCATCTGCGTGACAGGAGAGAATACTCACCACTATATTACAACAACTTGTTTTGGAAAAGATCGACTTGATTTCTCAGCATCTGGAATAACTCATTTGAGCACTGAATGCTAATGTATGCAACTCTATATCAGCCACTGCTGAGACATCCCTTGAGATGAAAGAGCCAGCATCGATACAACCGAGTCTCCTGCAGCCCCAACCTCTCCAGCACGTATTCTACATGCAGGTCTTGGAGCAGCCCCTGCAGTCTCAAACACAGATGGTTGTTTATCAGCTAGAGTCGCAGCCAGCTTACTCCAAGTAGTTCTCTTCACCCCCACTGCAGATTGAAGAGATAAATGGTGTGTGGGACCATGAACAACAACCGACCCATCCTCAGGGAAATTCTCAATTTCAAAACTTGGCCAGTTGGCCACACCACCACTAGAAAGAGGAATTTCCAACCCTATCAACCCCAAAACCAACAACCTGCATAATATGGGAACACATGAAGGCATGGATATCGACAACACCAGTAGTCTGGTTACCGTTATCAGGGTTTCCCTCGGTAGCGGCCAGTTGCACAATATCAGAATTTTTATCCCTCTCAGCAGTATTCACAACACTCTTCTTGACATCCCCTTCACCATTTCTCTCAAGATTACCAACATCAGCCTCCCTCGCACTATCATAGTTAGTGGACTCAGCAGGATGACTCTTCTGAGGTCGTACCGGTGAACCCAACTCTTGCTTACTTGGAACAATTACTGAAGAACATGGCTGAGATGACCTAAAAGATTGATGACTTGACAGTTGCAAAGACAGTCATACCATCCCAGGTCGTTGCAAATCCGAATAACTTCCGATGTAAGGAGCATGTCACATGCAATGATTCTCCTGATTCAAGTAGAAATGATTTGTTTATATCTAATGTTGTTACTCTCAGGAGCAGTAGAACAAGGCAGCCATCATTACCCATGAAGGGAAAGCATATTGCATCTGACGGGGACTTGTCAGCCCATCCAGCACAAGGGGTCAGAAATATTTTTGGAGGAGCAACATGTGCAGAAAAAACACAAAAATGAAGAAAATACAAAATTGCAAAAAAAATAGCAGCAGACCCGGTGGAGACTAGCCAACATTAAAGATGCATGCACATGGCGTATGCCCAGCACTAGTTCTGAAGAAGCCTAAAGATGCTGCGGATCCTAGTCCATCCCATGCAGCTGAGTCTACACATTTTGGTCCATGATGTATAGATGATTTTACACATTTTTGCCATCTACCTGTAAACATGATATGGACGAAGTTCTGAATGATATAGTTTCATATTTTGTAAATATCCCTTTTCCAGAAGCTATGAAAAAACATAAACAAATTAAAATTTTGAAAAATGCTTTGTCTAATCCTACCATTGTCAAAATTATATAAAATTTGGTCTTGAGTATGCCTTTGATGAAAGCTCTCGAGTACATGCTTGGTGTAGACAAAGGACTCAAAGATGCATGTATAACAAGGTGCATGCCTCATCCTCACAATCATAGAAGTAAAGGTGGCAAGCATGCAAAGCACATCCTCACAGTGTCCACTGTTAATGCTATCAGCAATCTCCCAAACAAAAATAAAGACAAGGGAGCGCAACTCGTTTGCCTTCAGATGTTTAACCAAGAGTTCGATCGTGCATTGCTCGACAACATGTCTTCTATAAATTTAATGCTAGTGATGAATCCACATTTCATCATCTTTATTCTATCATTTTGGTCTCAAAAACCCTGGTAAATACATGTAAATACCCTTAATTCATGCATTTTAGCATTCATGCATGTGTATGTAAATAGTGTACAAATGCGGTTTTTAAAGCCAAAATTATAGAATAAAGAAAATAAAAGAAAAGAAAAAGAATAAAATATTGTAAATATTTTATAACTCGAAACCCCGAGACCTAGGCATCTAGATGAATAGGTCGACAAGGAATAAAGTAGGGAGAGATAAGGGCCAAAATACAATAAAGATTCCTTTTATTTAATTCATTCTTTATTCATATTTGGGACCTATTTTTAGTTCCATTGTTTATACAACAAATAAAGAATCTTTGTACATGAAATTTGTAGATAATTAAATAAAGAAACATATAAAATTGATTTCACACAAAAATAATGTACAGATAAAAAGTTACGATCTGAATAAAATTCTAAAACCCCAACATCCTAGACATGTATCTCTCAAATAAAAACTCAAAACGTATCAAAAATCACCTTTAATTGTATATAATTTTCAATAAGCTATTTAATGAAGGTGCTTTCATATTTTTCGGAGTTACGGTTTGAAAGTTGAGTTTTGTACCCTTCTTGTATATTTGTGCCAATTAAACTATTCAATTTATTTATTATCCATGACTTTTATAACTTTATATATTTATAAATTTGTAAATATTATTTATAATATATATATGTATATTAAAACAACAATAAAAATACAAGAAAACACATAAATAAAATACTTGTATATGATACTTAGATGGATTACCTATAAATATACCTACATAGAATATACTTCCATTTATTTAAGTGTACAAAATACATAAAGAAAATAAAATAAAAATATATTTAAGTGTATAGAATTAAGTTATAAATTTAGAAAATAATAAACAAGATTAATAAAATTAAAAATACAAAATAAGAAATAAAATATTAAAATTTATAGAAGAATATACCTATATAGGCCATAAAAGGAAACTTGTAATTTTTAATCTCGAAAAAATAAATAAAAATCATAATAAAATACATCAGAAAATAACAACTATTTTTTATTTTATAACGTTTAAAAATAATAAAATCATTTGTTATTTTAAAATGGATTTTCAAATATTTTTGCCAAGGAATTTTCTCGTTGGTCCACGTCGACCAACCAGAATCCTCCATTGGTTGACCTCGGTCTAGCCCTGTCAGTCTGTGGTTTTCGAGACCACTTCACAATTTCTTCGAGGATCAATCTTGCATATTCTCGGCTTAGAGTCTTCTTGACTTTTGATCCTCGTTTATTGGGCATACACACCCAGGCGTCACCTCGATCTTTGGATCGATGATGCACCCGCTACGCCTCGTTCTTCTCGCTCATTAGTCAACCCCTCAAATATCACCTCCGACTTTCGATTCAAGTATGAAGCCCTTTTGGCCACTTTCTTCTCCACTTGTTGCATCCCAGAGCAAGAGGGAGGTGACAGCTCCCCTTTCCAACCTTCAGGATGACTGAGGAAGGCCTGAGGCGGCTTCACCAATTCTAGCGAAGTCCCACCGTCGAGGTCTTCTTCCCCAAGTGCCCCACCTTCGAGGACTCGTTTTATCTCTATTTTCTTGTATTTTCACGTTCGTTGTAGCCATAGAATCAATATCCCCTCACTCGCGTCATGTTTCTCCCATTCGATCATCCAATTGACACCCTCGTCGGAGCTACCTCCGGCCGCCCTTCACATCGCCATCTCCCGCACCCATTCGCTTCGACAACCATCGAGGCATTTTGATCGACGGTGTCACCATTTCTTGCAGGAACTGGAAGCACAACGCGCACCTGGAGGTTATTTTGAGAGCTCGCTGGAGGTACTTGGAGGTGCCTCGCTCCTCCACCGCCACCGGCGTGCTCTGGTGGCCGCCGCCACCTCCTGAAGCCACCAATCGATAGAGGACTCCTGCAGGAAGAGCCGGACCCATTTTGCAGCCTTCATTGTCACAGAGGAGGAGGAGCGGAGACAGGGAAGTTCGCCGGCCGAGACCCTCTTCCCCATTCTTCGTCATCCCCTTCCCACTGTCGGATCTAGGGTCCACTCCAGATTGCATGCCCACCGTTGGATCGCGTCGCTCCTCGACCGTCAAATCTTCCTGGGAAGATCTAATCTCACCCGTCCCCGTGCGAACCTGTATCAACCGTTGGATTGTCGATACGTGGCAAGTGAGAGAGAATCGATCGTCGGGTCCGCGTAGCGTGGGTATTTTGCACTCTTCACCCTGGATATTTTTGTATTTATTAAGTAGAACGTAAACTTTCATTTGTGGTTTAACATTTTATGTAATATTTGTATAGACACCCCTATACTTCTCGTATTTGCATCTAGGTCCATGTCCACCTCCATCACCTCACGTGCCTGTGTGCGTAAGGAGACTAGGTATTTTGCAAGGGACCCCCTATAGGTTTTGTTATTTCCTTCTAGTCCAGGAAACATTTCATAACGTGCATTGTTTTTGGTGAAATTGCAAAGTAGCCCTCAGGTTTTTGTAATTTGTGTTTAAGTCCCTACGAGGCGCGTGACTACCACGTACGTCGGTGGGAATTTTGCACTTTGTCCCTTGGGTTTTTGGCTGTTTGTATTTTGTCTAGAAAATTTTGTATTACGTTATAATTTAGTGGAAAAATTACACTTTGGCCCTGGATATTTTGGATATTTACATATATGCCCTTGCTAGTAGTGTAGTTCTCTTTGTTGTCTCTAATTATTTCAGGCATCTATAAAGCCTAACAATTACCAAAAAAATATCATTGTTTTTCTGTTGTATTACTCTATCATGCCTTATTTTATTTTGCATTTTTATTGCTTTTTATTATTTATAAAAAGTCAAAAACATGCATTTTCTTTACTGTTTTGATTTAGAAAATACATAAAAATTATAAAACATTTTTGAAAAATTCCAAAAAAATATATTTTATGTGTTTCTATGTCTTTTGAATTCAGACCAAAACTCACTAAAAATTTCAAAAGAAAACTCCTAAAAATTAGAAGACTCCTAAAATCTTCATAAAAATCTTAAAAATTGCACAAAAATCCTAAAAAGATATTGTCTCTGACCTTTGTCTGTTCTAATATCTATACTTTAAAATTAATTTGAAGAACTTTGGACTCTGTTTGATATTTTTCATCCTCATTTTATTTTCAGCCTTCATTCTTGTTCATTATTTTAAGTATTTTTGACTTTACAATTACCAAAAAAATAGGAAAAATTTAGAAAAATCACACAAACATTGGAAAAATATATTAAGTATAAAAATATTGTATTTCCCGAAGTTTTAGTATTTTTACATAAATATATCCCTCTCTTATCTCTCTTGTGCATATATATCCTATATAGTTGTACTACCTTATTGAAAGAAAACAAAAATATAAAAATAGAAAATATAAAAAGAAAATACAAAATCAGTAAATTAAAAATCAAAATATAAAAATATAAAATCGAAAATTAAATAAAAAATTAAAACCCCACAAAAATAGCATACTTGTAGACATTTGGTCACATTCATTCTTGAGCACTTATTTCCTGATCTATCCTGCTTGTTCCTTGTGTTCGACACTCTGCACATACTTGCACCTATACACATCTTTCTTATAAAGTTATAATAAATTTTAACTCCACACATTTACTTTCATTGCTTGATTTATCTGTTGTGGGTTAATTGTTGACTTAACCCGAATCTCATGTGGTCAACTCAATGACTAAGTTCCAACTTTGTGTGGAACTTTAGATCGCCAATTTTCTGGTTAATCAAATATCGCCGTTGCTGGGGATCAACAATGTATAGATCCGATTTTTGAAGTGATTGATAGTGACTATTTATCTTCATTTGTGCCTCATTTATTTTCCTTATTTTTGATATATATTGTTTGAGCTCTCTAACCCTTTCTCTTTGTTGACTTTGTGCGAGGTACCGCAGATTGAGGGAGGCGCTCTACCTAGGCGCCTGCATACCCACGTGAAGCCGGCTTCGTCCTGCTACTCTTGCACCAAAGAGGACTTAGAGATATTTTGTATACCCGGCTCTAGTTTTCATTTTCATTAAATTACTTGTGTAATTTAAGTGAGAGAGTGACTCATTAATTTGTAATAACTTGGACTTGAACACTTCTACACTTCACGAGGTCCATTGCCCGAGGGATTGTTCCCTTGGGGGCCTCATCGGTTTTTCATGGTTTTTCACGGTTTTTGCCGATTTTATTATCTATTTGATTCACACGGATTTAGCCCCTATATCTAGGAGTTTTTATTGATTCTGGCGTAAACAGCTAAGGCCCAACACTTAATATCTTTCCTCTACCTATAGATCATAATTGGACTTAGCTAAAAATCATTGAAAAAGCTATTTGACTTGGATTAGAGACCACCTACCGGGAGGGGTCGTATACATCGTGTGCATGATCCATTGTGGAGGACACTGATCGGCTCCCAAGACCGGACTCCGGTCTCTCTTCCTAGTCGTAGCTACTTGTGCTTCACGATTAATAGAAGTTGCTCATCTAGGGACAGTTTCCTCATGGATCATATAGGTATTTTATTTCTATCTTTTAATTTATATGTGGAACACCCTGCATGTAGAGTACTGGAGCAAGGTACACATTTCTAACTTTGCATGCATCATTGTGTTTGATCGTGCATCGACTTTTCCGACTTCCTCCCCCTATTTTATTGGACTGAAAATAACCCAAGAAATTGAAAAATATATTAGGCATTGTTTGTTTCAGAAAAATACCTAAAAAAGAGACAACCAAATAAAATTGGGACTACTAATGCAAACTTGACCTTAAAACTCACCTCACCAAAAATTTTGTCTTGGGGAGAGTAACCCCCTTATTATTTGATTTATCTGCAGCGAGAGAGTGACCCGCACACTAGGCTAGAGCCATGCATGAAATTCTAGTTGACTATTGGTCTTGGTGAGTCGTTCTCCAGTGAGGATCTCTCCAGTAACCGGTAGAGCAGACCGCGATCTCCTTAGCAGATTGAGATTGGGTAGCCGATAAACGGTCTGCAATTCATAATGGATGGGAAAGATCTCATTTGGGTTTGGGACAATCGGCTAGGAGAGTTAGGTTCCCAACTGCTCGCTTAACCGCTCTAATAGATTGACTGATCACCTAAATAAAATTGACAAGATAAACGACCGAAATTGTACGGTCATCAGCTCAAGAATTGCTTAGGTGAATTGGGGGTTTAATTGTCAATCTTGTTTGCATTCCAGATCTCATCCGCCCTTATCTCTAGATCAAAATGATGGGAAGGAGATCCCTTAGGCCACGTCTGGTAGCACAGCTATCGAGCACTCCTCCTTATTCTTCTAGGTCGGCTTCGGGGAGTTTATACCCACTCTCCGAACCTGAGTTCACGTCCACCCTATTTCCCTCGACCACCCTTCTTCTTCTATCAGTCCTGAGGTGCCAGATTATAGTGCAACAGAAATTTTTGGACATTTGACGGCACCTGAGATGGGTACCTTTGCCTTTGCAGAGACCCAAGACATAACCAGCTATGAGGGACGCCCAGATGAGCAGGGACAACCTTCGTATATATATGATCAGATTGTCATCAACAATTCATTGCTAGCTTCCCTGGAGACCATGCAGAGATATATCAGAGATCAGAGAGACTTTATGGGTGGGCGCAGATGCGAGCCGGCAGAGAAGATAGATCTGAGGGCGTTGGAGAGATTCCAGATGTAGGACCCGATGTAGGCGGTGGAGCAGGAGGAGACCAACAACACGCGGACCAAGCACTGAGGACGATGAGACAGTTGCACAACCCTGGTGCAACCCTCACTCATCGATTTTTTCAGCTTCCTCCCATCATTGGGTACTTTAAGCTTCGCTCCCAGACGATCCAGTTGTTTCCCAAGTTTCATGGGCTAGACACCAAGGAGCCTCATCTCCATATGCAGGAGTTTGAGATGATTTGCAGCACTGTCCACGACAGACTAGTAGACGAGGATACAATTAAGATGATTGCCTTCCCGTTCTCATTAGTTGACCGAGTAGCCTATTGGATGAAGCATCTCGGGAGGTATGTCACAACTTGGGAGCAGTTCCAGACCGCGTACCTGAATAAGTACTACCCTCTCGGCCGGAGCATCGCAGCACGATCTATGATCAGCAATTTCACTATGATCCTGAATGAATAGTTCCATGAGGCCTGGGATCACTTTAGAGAGCTCATTGGTTGGTGCCCACATCATGACATATCAAAGCCCAACCTTGTTCAGAGCTTCTTTTATGGGCTGACACCGGAGTTGCAGGGGCTTGTGAGTGCCTCTTGTGGTGGGTCATACTTTTCCATGGGTGAAGACGAGGTTTGGGCCATCTATGAAGGGATGGCAGAGAACTCGTCAGTAATGGCCCAAGCCTGAGTCTACACACAGCAGAAGACCCCCAAGGGGTTGGTTCATATCAGAGGATCGCATGCATCAATGCCGGTTCCCGCACTCCGTCCGCAGTAGCATCTCAGGTTGAATCCATCGCATCCGACATGGGGATCATCTGCAAGAAATTGGACCGCATCGAGATCCTAGAGAAGAAGCAGAGCCAAGGGCTGGCCCAGATGGACCAGTTGACGAAGACCATGAGTGAACTGAAGACACAGATCTTGTGTACTCAGGGAGCACAGACGTCCACGTCACCCCCCAGATCACATGTTGATCCCAGCAGTAGTAGCTCCACCCAGCCCTCTACCACACACCGCCAGGTTTACTACATCCAGGAAGAGCCGATCTAGCAGCTACAATACTATCCATTACCGCCATTATCTCAGGAGACTCAAATGGTGGTTTACCATCCGGATTAGCCACTGGCAGTTCTACCTCCACCACCCTTTGAGCAGGAGCCATTGATGGAAGTCAATGGGATATGGTACGACTAGTACCCATAACAGGCCGAGATTCGTTGTGATCATCCCGGATTCCGTTGGACCACTGGAGGCACCTCCTCCCAACAGCAGCCTCCCGCTTAGGGCAGCCAGAATAGCTAGCAGCAGCAATAGCCCTATCATTCCAACAGTAGTACCAGCAGGGTCCCCGTCCTTCTTATCAAAGACAACAGTGGAGGCAGCGTCAGCAGCCTTACCAGCCATACTCCCATCCTCCCCCTCACTATTCACAGCAGCAGCAACCTCATTCCCAGCACGGGAACACTTGCGGTTCTCAGGGACCTGCCTTTGAGAACCCAACTCTTGACGACCTTGCCCGCTTGCTCTCTGAACAGCAGGCATCCTTCCGACAAGAAATGGATGAGTTCCGACAGGAAATGAGGGATATCATTAAGGGCAAGGCTGCCATACCATCTTAGATTGAGCCTAACCGAATAGTTTGAAGAAGAAATCTGAGCAGGTACAGTCTACAGAGGATACCACTCCTAGTGACTTTTTGAATGACATGTCTTCTTCTATATTTGATGCTGATTTCATGACTACTAGGAGCGATAGGATGACAGTCGGTGGCGCCTCTTCTGAGCGACAACCACCCAAGGAACCGGGAGCGCTAGACAAGGAGAGTAGCGGCGTTGATGCTGCTAAGGATGTTGATGACGGTGGTACTGATGCCACCAAGGAGAGAGATCCAGTCTACGGTACTGAGGCCATCGTGACTCCAGATGCAAGCGGTGGTACTGAGGCCACCATTTTTCTTGATGTTGATCTAGATGCAAACGGTGGTGTTGATGCCACCGTTTTTAATGCTGAGCCAGAGCGCAGTGTTGATGCCACGAAGTCAGATGTCGTGGGTGGTACTGAGGCCACCACTTCTACTCATGATGTATTTCCCTCTGTTGTGTTGCCACCTTTTGTATCTCAGGACTGTAGTAACAAGAAAAAGACCAAAAAAATGAATAAAGGAAAGGTTTCTTCATCTTCTTAGAGTCCATGTGTGTTGCATGATGATCTTGGTATGTATCCATTCCTTCACAGGCACAGGAACCTCTTTGTAGCCCTCCATTTGAGGAGGGCCCAACCATCCCCTTCCCTCAAGCACTCCTCTTAATGAAGGGGAATAAAAAAGAAAATCCCAAAAAGACACGACAGTTAGAGTTCAACCAACAGATGATTGATAGATTTCATATTCAGCTGACTCTACAGAAGGCACTTGAGCATATCCCCCTCTTCCAGAAGAACTTGACAGGGAAGACTACCATACGCAGGAAGAGGAGGAACCACATAGGAGATATCCATGTGCTCACCCGTGCCACATGCTTTGCCATTCAGAATCGATTGCCAGCCAAGAGACCTGATGCAAGAGCTCCCTATGTCAGATGTGAGATTCAGGAGCAGCGGTTCGATGGTACTCTATTAGACAGTGGCTCTTCTATCAACCTCCTTTCGACAGCCTTACTCGACCGATTCGAGTTTGTCCCTCTTCATCAGAGCAGGAAAGTCCTTCAGTTTATTGATCGATGGATTAAGAGGTCGAAGGGGTTTAGAGATGTGGTCGTTACCATTCAGGGCCTGAAATTCCCTGTGGACTTTGCTGTACCGGACATATCCTAAAGTCGGTAACAAATACCCCCATCATACTTGGATGCCCATTCTTGGCAATTGCCAAGGTGGTGACCGACCATGATAGTGGAAAGGTGTACTTTCGTGTAGAGGGCGAAAGTATACAAATAGAGACGATCAACGAGACCAGAGCGCGAGATTCAGCCAGCTTAGAGCAGTTCAGTGACACTGAGCAGATGACAGAGGCTGAGCGAGACGTCCACCAAGAGTGCGACTTTGTGATGATCAATGATGAAGCCATTTGGACAGATCCTATAGCATAAGCCCTCACCTTGACCACAGATTCAACATACTTACATCTTATGGAAGTTGAGAGCTTGGAGAGCACACCCCTGGCCAAGGACACATTAGAGGTCGACAGTTGTGGGATGAGTGGTTGACGAACCGCAAAATCGTCCCTTTAATAATGTGTTTTTAGCACTTCAATATGTCGTAGCAGTCGGGCCAATTCGGGCTCATCAAAGAGATCGTCTCATTTAGATATGTGTATGATAGATCAAAATGAGATGATCATGAATTTTTTTTACTTGGAAAGAAACCAAGTTCAAACTCAGGGACACGAGCCTCTCTTGAATTATTCGGATTTCTTATTTATTTAACTAAGTGTGAGTTAAAGTCATATAGGTCAAATTATGCGAGAAGACAACACAACAATGCATTAAAAATAGACATGCATTTTTTTATCAATTTTTTTATCATGCAAATAGATGCAATGACAATATGCCCTAGGTTAAAAGGATGAGCCAACTAAATCACAAGTTAATTTCAGATTAAAATGAAGCACTAACTCATTTGACATAATTTGCAAGGTTAATCAAAAAGGAATAAAAGACACTAGAGTTAATTAAAAAAATACATTGAGATCACAGTGTCAAATCAAGAGAAAAAATATGCCATTAAAAAGTACGTCAAAAAAGCGTTAAAATGAAATTGAAATCAACTTAATCGGAGCTACGAGGCTCAAGATATGCATGAAGAAAGACAAGGGCATAACTGAAATAAAACATGAAATGATAACTACAAAGAGGTCCCTGGGAGGGACTAAAAAGTAATAAAAATAAAGCTCGAGTCCTTCCCTGTAAATTTACCAAACTCGCGGGGACCTTTTTGCAATATTGAAGAATTCCGTGGGCTCCTATGCAATTTGCTCAGGTACGCACGTGCCAGGCACGTGCGATCCAGGCTTGGAGTCAAGCTCGGCAGAGGCTCGGAGTCAGCTTCGGCTAGGCTCAGGAGGTTCGAGGCTCGATGCAGGCTTGTGGAGGCTCGGGAGCGTCCAAGCCGGGAGGCTCGATCTGGAGGCTCGGGGATGCTCAGGCTCTGACGCGTGGCTTAATATGAGCCATCAGATCAACATGATCTGATGGCTTGGATGAGCTCCGTTGTAGGCGACATGGCCGTGTTGAGTCCGTCGGATTGAGAGGATCCAACGGACTATTTTCATTGATGGTGTGGCTTCATCTGGGCCGTTGGATGGTCGCTGAGAGAGGACCATCCAACAGCCGCTGCACCTCCGTCTTCTTCTGTGGAAGGCAGCGGAAACCGAGCTCCGGCGAAGGAGCTCCAGCTCCGCCGCTCGCCCTCGGCTGCTGGCGACCTCCCCGAATCTCCCTAAAGGGTTGTCGATGCAGCTGGATCTCTGGGGACCTTCCCAAGCATCATGGTTCAGGCTGACCATGGTGGAGAAGCAAGAGCGAAGGAGCTCAAAAATCCTCCGGCGAAGCTCCGTCCATTGTTGTATTATGAAGACCTGCATAGTTAGGTGCATAGCCGAAGCAACAAAGAAGTGCGTGCGTGGGTGGACTGTGAGCTCGGCGAGCGAAGAACGTGGGGAGCTCGGAGCTCCTCCGCCGTGAATGGCGGAGGAGATGGGTCGGAGGTGGTTGAGGGTCTGGAGGAAGGAGGAGGTGAGCGGAACGATGAGCGACGAAGGGGGGTTGAAGGCGAAGCTTAAGAGGCGGTTAATGGAGGTCGAAGGTGACTGAGAAGGCTTAATTAATTAAGCGAAATAAGAAGAAAATGCACAGGAGGTTCAGAAGGTCTTACCTGGTCGGAGGTGGAACGAGGGGCTTGGGCTGGGGTTTCCAGAAGGTCCCCGGGTCTTCGCTGAACACGGTCAGCCGATCCGTGCAGCTCGGGCGGTCGCGATGCGTCGCAGCTCCGCCGTGGGTGGCGGAGGGTCTCATCGGGAGCTCCGGTCGTCATCGCTCTATCCTCTCTCCTCCCCCTGTCACAGGGAGGAGGAGGAGGGCTGGGCCGTGCCCCGCATACAGGTGGACGAGGCGATTTGACGGAGGGGGCGACAAGGGAAATAGGAAGGGGGAGCAGTGTGCGCGAGCTGGAGAAAGTGGGAAGAGAGGGGGGTCTGGAGGTAGACGACGGAGCTTGACCGTTGGATCTGGAGATCCAATGGCTGCCACTTGAGCGCTGAAGAGCGGGTGAGATTACATCTCAGCCGATATGATCGAGAGGCAGCGATTGAGCCACGTGGCGTATCGAGAACGAGGTGCTAAAGCACGGCCTAGATGGTTTGCTGGAGTTGATCGAGCGGTTAGGAACAAACGTCGGATTGAACGGCTCAGATGGAAGATCTGGAGCGTGATCGAAGGAGTGTGAAGATGCCACGTGGTGCGCTGCGGGCGAGGCGCAAGCGAGCGGCTGAGATTACTCCAGGGAGTAATCGGACGGTCAATGGTGACTGAGGAATGAACGGAGGTGATCAAGGAGATCGGAGGGCCGCGGAGGACAACACGTGTCGTTCTGGAGGTTAAGCGCGGACGTGCGGTGCAGATGGAGCCCTGATGATCATCCGATGGCTGGGAAGAAAGGGAGGACGTGGACACAACTGGACTGTTGGATTCAAAGCAAAATCCAACGGCAAGGGATGGTGGCGGATGAGACAAGAAGAAGCGGGCCACGTGGCTCACCCAAAACGGGCCACGTGGCCCAATCAGATTATTGCGAGCATGATTTTGATTTTTGAGGGGTATTTTGGCCGAATTTGAGAAAACTCAAAACATGAAACTTGTAGATCTTGATGAGATCTACAAGTTTCTTGTTGACCAAAACTGGAGATGAGATCAATTGAAGCCACAAAAATATTTTTGAGGGTATTTTTAAGTCTAAAAATACCACGGATTTTTGTGTTGCCATTTTTTGTGGTTTTTAATTTATTTAGGACTCTGTTAATTACAGGACATTAACTGGGCTTTATTGACACTAAGCCTAAGCAAGGGGGTTAATAATGGGAAATTATGATGATGAAATCGAGTTTCATCACCCCCCTATACTTAAACTATGCTCGTCCTCGAGCATCAAAAAGAATGACTAAGTTGGATTAACCCCCGTGTGCATGTGAATACAGGATCCAATCTGCTCAAGTCGGCTTAATTTTAGAGGTCCAAAATTCTCGAGTTCAACCCAGCCTTATTCAAGAGGTATCCAATACCTCTAATTCTCTAGACTCTCTCTGATATACATATAATCTAAAGGATATGACATTTAGTGTTGACCGCAATTCTGAGAGTAGAGTCAAATCTTCACCCAAAGTCTTGGTCTAAGAAATTCTCCTAAGGACCCAATCCTCAACACTAGGGAATAAATCAAATCCTGCATTCAGTCTACCGTCTCTTTAGTTGTCAGACTTAGAAAATGTAGATGGCAGGCCAGTAATGGAGGGTATGGGATTGTGTCATTTCTTCTCTCCCTCTCATTGGAACAAGGATTCTCTCTAGTGCCTTTTACGCAACACATTTTTTTGGTGTTGATCAGTGCGTCCGTCAAAAGAAGTTGGAGCCGTCTGCACTTGTTTTCCTGGGAGTACACCGGGGTGTGTCTTTTTTGAGTACCTATCGTACCTTCGATACCCAGACTTGTAGCCTTTACGATGCAGAGCCCTTTTTTGGTGCAAGCCCGACTCCTGGTCCTAAGAGCGGTGGTCCAAGTGGACACATTGAAAAGTTTGGGAGCGCTCACCTTTGGTGGAAGCTCTTTGATATTTGTCTTTGTGGAATGAGAGCTTTTCTTTGAATTTCATTGCTTTGTAGTATTTTGGCTAGCTCCACTGCTTTTACCAAGAGTTGGCGCACACTGATCAACATTTTTTTTATTTATATTTCACACCCAGGCACTTAGGACAATATCAAGAGATTAGTATAAGAACCAAGTTTTCATACTGGCTAAAATGCTGACACTCAGGTTTCCTGAAGCCTTCAATGATTTTATCCCATCCTCGAGCATCATTAGATCAAATCCAGACTCGAATCCCTCATCCCAAACGCTCAGATGAAAAGTCAACTCATCTCAATCAAAACCGCAGTCGTGCATGTGATGTGCTGATCATATTCTTTTTGTCTGAGACTAAGCATGGAATATAGCATGCAAATCTAGAGACCTAGGGGAATGTGGATGATTAAGTCTAAGACCCTGATGGCTAAGGCTGGTTAACCGCAAATCTCAAAGACCTCATAAATCCAACTTCCTTGAACATTTCAGATCTTGGGTGAAAGTGTAAGAGTAGAGGTTTAATCCAACTCCTTCATTCAAAAACATTTTTTTGAATTTTGCTCATTTTTATGGATTTTAGTTTTAAAGTTAAAACACAGGTTAGACTCAACTTTCCTTGATAAAAGATTTTCAAAACCATGTCACACAAATAAAAGATTTTCAAAACATTTTCAAAAGATTTTTTCAAAACAAGAAAATCTCATTTTTAAAATCATTTTCAAAAATATTTTTATCAAAAATAGTGTAACATAGTATCGAAAAGCCGTGAAATCATTTTAGTTCTCTTAGTCCGAAGAGTTTTACTTTTTCCAAAAAGTTTTAAATTTTTCAAATTTTTTCAGATTATAGCTAAAGTAAGTAAATTGTATATACGGTATACCCCCCTATCCTTAAACTTTGCTATGTCCTCATAGCACTATATGTTACGAGTCCATAGGTCCATTTAAGTATATAGGAATATACGGGAACTAAGAGGGGGCTCCCCCTATACTTAGGTTAGAAATAACCTAAGTATAAAGGCAAGGCAAGATGAGTAGAGAAATCACAGGGACTCGGGTCCCCCCTATACTTAGGCTGAGATTAGCCTAAGTACAAAGATGGGAATTGATGTTGGGAGGGACCCAAGGTGAACGAAGAAGAGGAATGGATGTACAGATGAGTGGATGAATCTTCGGAGATGAAATGGAGGGATTACGGTTTTGGGGTGTGTATCGGAGCAAACAACGCTCAATCAAGCAAGCAAGACCCTTTAATTCACCAACTCACACATGAAACCAACCGAAGTTTGTTTATTATCTTGTCGGTTTTGTTGGTGATAAAACATTAGACTTCTACGCCAAGAAAAGATGAGAAGTGAAAATCATTGCGTAAACGAGGGTATTGCTCTCCCAAAACCGAAGTTTTACTCCATTTTAGGTTGACTTGCAATTAACAGTCCCAATTTTATTTTAGGTTATCACTGAATTATGGTTAACCCAAAATCAAGCAATCATCATCTACCGTTCATTCCCATTTTCATTAACCTAGGTGATCAAGCTAGGAGAAAGAAAGCCGAGAAAAACATGTATTCGATAAAAACCGCGATCTAAGCTAAGCGAGAAATCATGCAGTGATTTGACGATAAATCCGTGAAAAACTTGGCCTGTTTAAAAACCGAAATCAATATGTATACAAGTCGAAAAAGCCGCACCTAATCATGCATCTATTAGCGGTGATTGACTTTCATTAATTTTAGCTAAGTGATGCGAGATTATGTGCGTATATAATTTAATGTATCCTACCTACGAGCAAGCACGTAAAAGATATGGAAAACAGAAACCGCTCACAGAGCCGCGTGCCTGGTCCTAGGTCGACACTCAAGTGGGGACGATCCCCACACAACCACAATCGTTCGATTACATTCGCGAGTCTTCAATCGAAGACCGCTGTAAACGACGAATTATTACATGGAAAAAAATGCAAGACATATTTTTTTCTTTCTTCTCGACGTAGTCCAAGTGTGCTTCTGCGGCTCCTCGCAGCGGGTCGCATCTTGCTCCTCGCCTCCTTGAACCATCAAGGGCCCTGCCACAGAAACAATGATTAGAGATCAATCGAAAAAAAAATTTATAATGCGAAGTAAATGAACAAAAGTGACCTATAAAAGATACACTTAATTAAATAAACAAAAATACAAAAAATACAAAAAATGAGCCGTGTCCCTGGCAATGGCGCCATTTGACGAACCGCAAAATCGTCCCTTTAATAATGTGTTTTTAGCACTTCAATATGTCGTAGCAGTCGGGCCAATTCGGGCTATCAAAGAGATCGTCTCATTTAGATATGTGTATGATAGATCAAAATGAGATGATCATGAATTTTTTTTACTTGGCAAGAAACCAAGGTCGAACTCAGGGACACGAGCCTCTCTCGAATTATTCGGATTTCTTATTTATTTAACTAAGTGTTAGTTAAAGTCATATAGGTTAAATTATGCGAGAAGACAACACAACAATGCATTAAAAATAGACATGCATTTTTTTATCAATTTTTTTATCATGCAAATAGATGCAATGACAATATGCCCTAGGTTAAAAGGATGAGCCAACTAAATCACAAGTTAATTTCAGATTAAAATGAAGCACTAACTCATTTGACATAATTTGCAAGGTTAATCAAAAAGGCATAAAAGACACTAGAGTTAATTAAAAAAATACATTGAGATCACAATGTCAAATCAAGAGAACAAATATGTCATTAAAAAGTACGTCAAACAAGCGTTAAAATGAAATTGAAATCAACTTAATCGGAGCTACGAGGCTCAAGATATGCATGAAGAAAGACAAGGGCATAACTGAAATAAAACATGAAATGATAACTACAAAGAGGTCCCTGGGAGGGACAAAAAAGTAATAAAAATAAAGCTCGAGTCCTTCTCTGTAAATTTACCAAACGCGCGGGGACCTTTTTGTAATATTGAAGAATTACGTGGGCTCCTCTGCATATTGTCCAGGTACGCACGTGCCAGGCACTTGCGATCCAGGCTTGGAGTCAAGCTCGGCAGAGGCTCGGAGTCAGCTTCGGCTAGGCTCGGGAGGTTCGAGGCTCGATGCAGGCTTGTGGAGGCTCGGGAGCGTCCAATCCTGGAGGCTCGGCCTGGAGGCTCGGGGATGCTCAGGCTCTGACGCGTGGCTTAATATGAGCCATCAGATCAACATGATCCGATGGCTTGGATGAGCTCCGCTGTAGGTGACGTGGCTACGTTGAGTCCGTCGGACCGAGAGGATCCAACGGACTATTGGCATTGATGGCGTGGCTTCATCTGGGCCGTTGGATGGTCGCTGAGAGAGGACCATCCAACGACCGCTGCACCTTCGTCTTCTTCTATGGGTGGCTGCGGAAACCGAGCTCCGGCGAAGGAGCTCCAGCTTCGCCGCTCGCCCCCGGCTGCTGGCGACCTCCCCGAATCTCCCTAAAGGGTTGTCGATGCAGCTGGATCTCTGGGGTCCTTCCCAAGCATCATGGTTCGGGCTGACCATGGCGGAGAAGCAAGAGCGAATGAGCTCAAAAATCATCCGGCGAAGCTCCGTCCATTGTTGTATTATGAAGACCTGCATAGTTAGGTGCATAGCCGAAGCAACAAAGAAGTGCGTGCGTGGGTGGACTGTGAGCTCGGCGAGCGAAGAACGTGGGGAGCTCGGAGCTCCTCTGCCGTGAATGGCGGAGGAGATGGGTCGGAGGTGGTTGAGGGTCTGGAGGAAGGAGGAGGTGAGCGGAACGATGGGCGGCGAAGGGGGGTTGAAGGCGAAGCTTGAGAGGCGGTTAATGGAGGTCGAAGGTGACTGAGAAGGCTTAACTAATTAAGCGAAATAAGAAGAAAATGCACAGGAGGTTCGGAAGGTCTTACCTGGTCGGAGGCGGAACGAGGGGCTTGGGCAAGGGTTTCCAGAAGGTCCCCGGGTCTTCGCTGAACACGGTCAGTCGATCCGTGCAGCTCGGGCGGTCGCGATGCACCGCAGCTCCGCCGTGGGTGGCGGAGGGTCTCACCGGGAAATCCGGTTGTCATCGCTCTATCCTCTCTCCTCACCCTGTCACGGGGAGGAGGAGGAGGGCTGGGCCATGCCCCGCATACAGGTGGACGAGGCGATTTGACGAAGGGGGCGACGAGGGAAATAGGAAGGGGGAGCGGTGTGCGCGAGCTGGAGAAAGTGGGAAGAGAGGGGGGTCTGGAGGTAGACGACGGAGCCTGACCGTTGGATCTGGAGATCCAACGACTGCCACTTGAGCGCTGAAGAGCGGGTGAGATTACATCTTGGCCGATATGATCGAGAGGCAGCGATTGAGCCACGTGGCGTATCGAGAACGAGGCGCTAAAGCACGGCCTAGATGGTTTGCTGGAGTTGATCGAGCGGTTAGGAACAGAGGGCGGATTGAGCGGCTCAGATGGAAGATATGGAGCGCAATCGAAGGGGTGTGAAGACGCCACGTGGTGCGCTGCGGGCGAGGCGCAAGCGAGCGGCTGAGATGACATCCAGGGAGTAATCGGACGGTCAATGGTGACTGAGGAATGAACGGAGGTGATCAAGGAGATCGGAGGGCCGCGGAGGACGACACGTGTCGTTCTGGAGGTTAAGCGCGGACGTGCGGTGCAGATGGAGCTCTGATGATCATCCGATGGTTGGGAAAAAGGGAGGACGTGGACACAACTGGACCGTTGGATTCAAAGCAAAATCCAACAGCCAGGGATGGTGGCGGATGAGACAAGAAGAGGCAAGCCACGTGGCTCACCCAGAACGGGCCACGTGGCCCAATCAGATTATTGCGAGCATGATTTTGATTTTTGAGGGGTATTTTGGCCGAATTTGAGAAAACTCAAAACATGAAAGTTGTAGATCTTGATGAGCTCTACAAGTTTCATGTTGACCAAAACTGGAGATGAATCAATTGAAGCCACAAAAATATTTTTTAGGGTATTTTTAAGTCTAAAAATACCACGGATTTTTGTGTTGTCATTTTTTTGTGGTTTTTAATTTATTTAGGACTCTGTTAATTACAGGACATTAACTTGGCTTTATTGACACTAAGCCTAAGCAAGGGGGTTAATAATGGGAAATTGTGATGATGAAATCGAGTTTCATCACCCCCCTATACTTAAACTATGCTCGTCCTCGAGCATCAAAAAGAATGACTAAGTTGGATTAACCCCCTTGTGCATGTGAATACATGATCCAATCTGCTCAAGTCGGCTTAATTTTAGAGGTCCAAAATTCTCGAGTTCAACCCAGCCTTAATCAAGAGGTATCCAATTCCTCTAATTCTCTAGACTCTCTCTAATATACATATAATCTAAAGGATATGACATTTAGTGTTGACCGCAATTCTGAGAGTAGAGTCAAATCTTCACCCAAAGTCTTGGTCCAAGAAATTCTCCTAAGGACCCAATCCTCAACACTAGGGATTAAATCAAATTCTGCATTGAGTCTACCGTCTCTTTAGTTGTCAGACTTAGAAAATGTAGATGGCAGGCCAGTAATGGAGGGTATGGGATTGTGTCATTTCTTCTCTCCCTCTCATTGGAACAAGGATTCTCTCTAGTGCCTTTTACGCAACACATTTTTTTGGTGTTGATCAGTGCGTCCGTCAAAAGAAGTTGGAGCCGTCTGCACTTGTTTTCCTGGGAGTACACCGGGGTGTGTCTTTTTTGAGTGCCTATCGTACCTTCGACACCCAGACTTGTAGCATTTACGATGCAGAGCCCTTTTTTGGTGCAAGCCCGACTCCTGGTCCTAAGAGCGGTGATCCAAGTGGACATTTTGAAAAGTTTGGGAGCGCTCGCCTTTTGTGCAAGCTCTTAGATATTTGACTTTGTGGAATGAGAGCTTTTCTTTGAATTTCATTGCTTAGTAGTATTTTGGCTAGCTCCATTACTTTTACCAATAGTTGGCGCACACTGATCAACATTTTTTTATTTATATTTCACACCCAGACACTTAGGACAATATCAAGAGATTAGTATAAGAACCAAGTTTTCATACTGGCTAAAATGCTCACTCAGGTTTCCTGAAGCCTTCAAAGATTTTATCCCATACTCGAGCATCATTAGATCAAATCCAGACTCGAATCCCTCATCCCAATCCCTCAGGTGAAAAGTCAACTCATCTCAATCAAAACCGCAGTCGTGCATGTGATGTGCTGATCATAATCTTTTTGTCTGAGACTAAGCATGGAATATAGCATGCAAATCTAGAGACCTAGGGGAATGTGGATGATTAAGTCTAAGACCCTGATGGCTAAGGCTGGTTAACCGCAAATCTCAAAGACCTCATAAATCCAACTTCCTTGAACATTTCAGATCTTGGGTGAAAGTGTAAGAGTAGAGGTTTAATCCAACTCCTTCATTCAAAAACATTTTTTTTTGAATTTTGCTCATTTTTATGGATTTTAGTTTTAAAGTTAAAACACAGGTTAGACTCAACTTTCCTTGATAAAAGATTTTCAAAACCGTGTCACACAAATAAAAGATTTTCAAAACATTTTCAAAAGATTTTTTCAAAACACGAAAATCTCATTATTAAAATCATTTTCAAAAATATTTTTATCAAAAATAGTGTAACATAGTATCGAAAGCCGTGAAATCATTTTAGTTCTCTTAGTCCAAAGAATTTTACTTTAGCCTAAAAGTTTTAAATTTTTCAAATTTTTTCAGATTATAGCTAAAGTAAGTAAATTGTATATACGGTATACCCCCCTATCCTTAAACTTTGTTATGTCCTCATAGCACTATATGTTACGAGTCCATAGGTCCATTTAAGTATATAGGAATATACGGGAACTAAGAGGGGGCTCCCCCTATACTTAGGTTAGAAATAATCTAAGTATAAAGGCAAGGCAAGATGAGTAGAGAAATCACAGGGACTCGGGCCCCCCCTATACTTAGGCTGAGATTAGCCTAAGTACAAAGATGGGAATTGATGTTGGGAGGGACCCAAGGTGAACGAAGAAGAGGAATGGATGTACAGATGAGCGGGTGAATCTTCGGAGATGAAATGGAGGGATTACGGTTTTGGGGTGTGTATCGGAGCAAACAAGGCTCAATCAAGCAAGCAAGACCCTTTAATTCACCAACTCACACATGAAACCAACCGAAGTTGGTTTATTATCTTGTCAGTTTTATTGGTGATAAAACATTAGACTTTTACGCCAAGAAAAGATGAGGAGTGAAAATCATTGCGTAAACGAGGGTATTGCTCTCCCAAAACCGAAGTTTTACTCCATTTTAGGTTGACTTGCAATTAATAGTCCCAATTTTATTTTAGGTTATCACTGAAATATGGTTAGCCAAAAATCAAGCAATAATCGTCTACCGTTCATTCCCATTTTCATTAACCTAGGTGATCAAGCCATGAGAAAGAAAGCCGAGAAAAACATGTATTCCATAAAAACCGCAATCTAAGCTAAGCGAGAAATCATGCAGTGATTTGACGATAAATCCGTGAAAAACTTGGACTGTTAAAAAACCGAAATCAATATGTATGCAAGTCGAAAAAGCCGCACCTAATCATGCATCTATTAGCGGTTATTGACTTTCATTAATTTTAGCTAAGTAATGCGAGATTATGTGCGTATATAATTTAGTGTGTCCTACCTACGAGCAAACACGTAAAAGATATGGAAAACAGAAACCGCTCACAGAGCCGCGTGCCTGGTCCTAGGTCGACACTCAAGTGGGGACGATCCCCACACAACCACAATCGTTCGATTACATTCGCGAGTCTTCAATCGAAGACCGTTGTAAACGATGAATTATTACATGGAAAAAATGCAAGACACATTTTTTTCTTTCTTCTCGACGTACTCCAAGTGTGCTTCTGCGACTCCTCGCAGCGGGTCGCATCTTGCTATTCGCCTCCTTGAACCATCAAGGGCCCTGCCACAGAAACAATGATTAGATATCAATCGAAAAAAAAAATTATAATGCGAAGTAAATGAACAAAAGTGACCTATAAAAAAGATACACTTAATTAAATAAACAAAAATCCAAAAAATACAAGAAATGTGCCGTGTCCCTGGCAACGACGCCATTTGACAAACCGCAAAATCGTCCCTTTAATAATGTGTTTTTAGCACTTCAATATGTCGTAGCAGTCGGGCCAATTCGGGCTCATCAAAGAGATCGTCTCATTTAGATATGTGTATGATAGATCAAAATGAGATGATCATGAATTTTTTTTACTTGGCAAGAAACTAAGGTCAAACTCAGGGACACGAACCTCTCTCGAATTATTCAGATTTCTTATTTATTTAACTAAGTGTGAGTTAAAGTCATATAGGTCATATTATGCAAGAAGACAACACAACAATGCATTAAAATAGACATGCATTTTTTTATCAATTTTTTTATCATGCAAATAGATGCAATGACAATATGCCCTAGGTTAAAACGATGAGCCAACTAAATCACAAGTTAATTTTAGATTAAAATGAAGCACTAACTCATTTGACATAATTTGCAAGGTTAATCAAAAAGGCATAAAAGACACTAGAGTTAATTAAAAAAACATTGAGATCACAGTGTCAAATCAAGAGACAAATATGCCATTAAAAAGTACGTCAAACAAGCGTTAAAATGAAACTGAAATCAACTTAATCGGAGCTACGAGGCTCAAGATATGCATGAAGAAAGACAAGGGAATAACTGAAATAAAACATGAAATGATAACTACAAAGAGGTCCCTGGGAGGGACTAAAAAGTAATAAAAATAAAGCTCGAGTCCTTCTCTGTAAATTTACCAAACGTGCGGGGACCTTTTTGCAATATTAAAGAATTCTGTGGGCTCCTCTGCAATTTGCCCAGGTATGCACGTGCCAGACACGTGCGATCCAGGCTTGGAGTCAAGCTCGACAGAGGCTCGGAGTCAGCTTCGGCTAGGCTCGGGAGGTTTGAGGCTCGATGCAGGCTTGTGGAGGCTCGGGAGCATCCAAGTCTGGAGGCTCGGCCTGGAGGCTCGGGGATGCTCAGGCTCTGACGTGTGGCTGAATATGAGCCATCAGATCAACATGATCCGATGGCTTGGATGAGCTCCGCTGTAGGTGACGTGGCTGCGTTGAGTCCGTCGGATCGAGAGGATCCAACGGACTATTGGCATTGATGGTGTGGCTTCATCTGGGCCGTTGGATGGTCGCTGAGAGAGGACCATCCAACGGCCACTGCACCTCCGTCTTCTTCTGTGGCTGGCGGCGGAAACCGAGCTCCGGCGAAGGAGCTCCAGCTCCGCCGCTCGCCCTCGGCTGCTGGCGACCTCCCCGAATCTCCCTAAAGGGTTGTCGATGCAGCTGGATCTCTGGGGACCTTCCCAAGCATCATGGTTCGGGCTAACCATGGCGGAGAAGCAAGAGCGAAGGAGCTCAAAAATCCTCCGGCGAAGCTCCGTCCATTGTTGAATTATGAAGACCTGCATAGTTAGGTGCATAGCCGAAGCAACAAAGAAGTGTGTGCGTGGGTGGACTGTGAGCTCGGCGAGCGAAGAACGTGGGGAGCTCGGAGCTCCTCCGCCGTGAATGGCGGAGGAGATGGGTCGGAGGTGGTTGAGGGTCTGGAGGAAGGAGGAGGTGAGCGGAACGATGAGCGGCGAAGGGGGTTGAAGGCGAAGCTTAAGAGGCGGTTAATAGAGGTCGAAGGTGACTGAGAAGGCTTAATTAATTAAGCAAAATAAGAAGAAAATGCACAGGAGGTTCGGAAGGTCTTACCTGGTCGGAGGCGGAACGAGGGGCTTGGGCTGGGGTTTCCAGAAGGTCCCCGGGTCTTCGCTGAACACGGTCAGCCGATCCGTGCAGCTCGGGCGGTCGCGATGCGCCGCAGCTCCGCCGTGGGTGGCGGAGGGTCTTGTTGGACATGTGAGCCCACAGCGAGCCATTATGCAATAAATGTTATTGCAAATATCATTCCCTGATCTGAAATGAAGAATAAATAATTTGCATAATAGGTCCCTCTATACAATTAGGGTTATGTACCATGGCTATCTTAATGATCATACAGCTGTTGATTCAATAATTGAATCATAGAGGCTGATGCTTGGATGAATATCTAAAGGATTAGATTGAGGACTCATCAAGCACCGTCAAATGATTGTTAAGATGTGATCTCCAGCCTGAGTAGGAGATGGCAATCCTTTCTCACATAGGCTGATATCTGACCAACCTCTTGATGCAGGTCCTCTGCGTAGGAATAGAGATTCGGAGGTGTCAGATTAGTTAGGTCAAAGAGTTGACTTAACGAGATCGAGATAATCTAAGTCCTATGTTGAATGCTGTCACAGCATAGGCACGCATCCTCTGACCGAAGACAGATGTGTTACTATATGTCTGAGTGTGTACATTTGGCAGACCAATAGGTTGATGACCTAACCAAGGTCTATACACCGGCGCGCTGGTGTGCATGTAAGGGCATATGAGTAATACGATCTCTCAAAGGGATCATACAGGTTCACTACTGAACCGGTAGACATGAACTCACTCATGAGATATTGGGAGGAATCAAAATCCGCACGGTCGTCTCGCTTTGGAAGCTTGACTGAATTTGTAGGTTTGATATGTACTTTTGGAAAGTATATGATCAAGACCTAGGTATGATATATGCTTTTGGAAAGTATATGATCAATACCAAATCCCAATGATCAAATGAGAAACTTACTGATCAAACCCTGAAGAAGACAGTGTAAATAGATCTTGATCTTCGGGTTGACCATGAGTCTTCCAGTATGAAGGATGTACAGGTATTGGGAATACCTGAGGGTGATGTGATCATAAACGATTGTATATCCATGACGCTTCCATTCCGAGGGAGTGATGAAACAGGTCTGGATTTTAGTGACTCCTTCCAGTAGAGAAGCAATCTGATCTTAGTCCAAGTGTTGGACATTGGTCTGAAGGAGATTCAGATTCAATGAGAAGATCAAATTTGTGGTCTTGATTTAATCAAGCATCTGTGGGAGGTTCGTAAGATCTGGATTTGAGACAAGATCTCAATATCCAAGTCACTATACATGGAACAATACAATCGCCCTGTCCTTATCTCGAAGTATCTGCGGAGAAAGCACATTATTCTTGAAAGGGTTCGAGAATAATTCATTTGATGAAATTTATATCCAAGCAAGTAGAACTTGATTATTAAATGAGATTTAATTATCAAGCTTAATATGAATATGATTCATATTGTGAGAATGATTATCCAAGATAATTAAATTGGATTTAATTATCAAGAGAATGTGGATATTATTATCCATAATATTTGTGTATTATAAATATGATTTATAATATACATATATTCAAGAGAGAGAAATTTAGTAAATAACATTTGTTAATTATTAAATGTGGATTGGATTCACATTTGTTAATTAACTGGAAATGTTATTTACAAATTAGTTTGGGATGTGAATATGATTCACATAATTTTCAATGGCATGATTGAAATATTCACAAATTAATTTGGAATTAATTTGGTGGATATTTTTGTGATAATTGAGAGATAATGTAATATAATAAAAAGGAGAAATAAAGCCACCATTAGGAGGCAATATTATCTCCACTTTATTATGATGATTAATCTCTCAACTAACTTATTTATGTTAAATTAAAAATGTGTTGATAATGTTGCAACATATATTTAATTTAATTATAAATAAATGTTGTTGGTTTTAACCAACAACAATCATAGCCATTGATCTTACATAGACCAAGCCTAGTTGTTGGATCTATGAGAACATGGATTGAGATCCAATGGATCCTAAACTAATATAAAAGGAGGGCTAGGGTAGCCTTCCAAGGTAGATCATTAAGAGTTATACAAGGTTACAACTCTCTCTCTCTCTCTCTCATATTCTCGCCCTCTCTCTTTCTCTCTTCCAAAAGGATGGCCGTCCATCTTATGTAGAGAAAGGAGAGTCTTTCTCGGCTTCTTCTTCGACGAATCGAGGATCTCCTTCTTCTTTGGAGTTTCTTACTCTAAAGGAAGACGACGGATTTCGTTTGACGAAATCGAGGGGGAGCCATCGCTTGGATCTTCATCGAGGATTGCGGGAATGACGTGACTCATCATTGCGCCCGCAAGTGCGTTCTTCGTGGATCGGACTTAAGACAGGAGGATCTCTACTTTGGGATCTCGGGATCACAACCACGCTTCAAGAGGTATTCCTTATACTTTGTGGTTTGATGAAACGATTCGAGAAGTGTTCTCAGGATCATGTGGTTTCATCTTTAGTTTTAAAAATTTTAATTTCCGCTGCATCTAGCATCTAGTGCGACTAGTTGTTCCGATTGCATATGATGCGATCGACACGCTTCCATGATGCGCTTAGGGATTCTCAATATCCTTCAAGTGGTATCAGAGCCATGTTGAATAAGGGTTTGGATATGATCCATAGACCTTAGACGATTTGGTTCTAGAAAGGGTTGCGAAATTTTTACTGCATTTCAATTTTCGCACATCTGTCTAATTGAATTTTTCGACACTGTTTAAAATGTTTGAACAAGAAATTTTCAATTGTCTTTTGTTTCCCATTAAACAAGGAAACCATAGGACTTGAGTTTACTAAATTTGGACTTTATTTGCTCAAGATATGGCTTTTTGAATATGACTATATTCACTGTTGCGGGAACTGCGGATTTAAACGTGATTAATGAGATAATTACGGTTTTAATCCGCCTCGAAATGCATGAATTATCACTTGGGTTCTTTAATAAATCAAATAGGCAATCTTTGGAAACTGAGTTTGCATTTTTTGGATTTAAATTGATCAAGATATGTTAATTTTAGTGATTGGGGGTCACTGCTGGAAATTGACATTTTTGATCTTGAACCTTGTGATATGTCATTCAGTTATTATGATGAAATTTAATTGTTAATTTTCTGGAATAATTAGTGATAAATATTTGTGAAATATTTAAAGAGATAATTATTTCATTGAATGACACTTGCCTAAACCACAATGATGAAATATTAGATCTTGATCATTGGTTCATCAACAAACATTGATTTCATGAAAACCATAGTTTATCCTACAATAGTTGTAGGACAACATTTACATGAAAAACCCTCTTGCTTGAATAGGATTGGGGATTTGCCTAGCAAATCTCCTTATAATATAATCAAAATTGTTTTGATGTATATTATATGGTATAATTTCGGTTGAAAAATCGATGAGCATCTCAAAGTACATGATGATCTATCTGGTATTATCCTTTCCCGAGGCGGATGTGGTGCCTAGTCGGAGAGCATTGGGGTCGCGGGTTGCAACGTATGTGGTCCGTCCCACTCTCGTCGGTACTGGCCATGACAGCGGGTAGGGATTGTATAATGCCGGAGAAAGTCAATGTGTATTTTTCTAATTATTAAAATTCGAATAATACGTATTTTGAGAATATACCTACTATTCAAGTAAAAGACATGTTTTTTGATGATTTGATTAATGATTAATTTAATATGATTAAATTAATTATATCTAATGAACACTCTATTTTGAATAGATGTGTAATTCCCTTGGAAGAATTAATTATGTGAATATGATTCACGATAATTAATTACAATTTGAATATGAGGTGGAGGATCACATAAGTGACATCCATGGTCTCCCGTCAAGGCGAAGGGTTCCATCGCCAGGGATTGCATGTAGGAGACACCTGTCCGAAGTGACAGCTCCTGTATGCAAGCGCATCTGGATCGGGCTCTTTGCTTCTCGAAAGAGTAAGGTCGTATGCGTAGTGACCCCAATATCGAGTCCTCATATTATTGGGGCGATATTGGATTGCGCATAGCGAGTGCTAATCCTGTTGACGGTTGGTTCAATTAATGACGGGTCAACATCATCTTAGGGGTGGTGGGCCCGGGTGTTAAAGACCGAATTGGGAATGCAAGTTGGACTTGCAAGGCGGAATGAGTTCCTGCTTCTTTTTATCGGAGTCGTAAGTTCTCATATTATTGGGATGCGACAAAGATAGGAAAGGAGATCCCATATCTTGCTAGAGATATAATGGTAAGAATATCTCTTACATTGAAAGTGATTGAGGGAATGAACTTTCAGTGTTGACAAGGCAAGACAACTTTGATATAAAAATTCCTAAATCAAAGTAAAATATGTATATATATAATATATATATACTTATGCAAATTTCTTATTTCAGATAATCCTTCATTAAACCCACTCAATGTTATACTCAATAATAACCAGTAAAATATCTTGGATTGGACTCATGATCCAGATATTGTACTTGCAATTGGACACATAATGTATGTGGTTGCAATGTGTAAGTTTCCTCAACATAACGAGGAATGGCAATTAAATAAGACAATAAGACATCACCTTAGGGTTTGTATGTCTCTATGTTCTTGATCTTTCATCGAGTGTACTTTAGAAGTCACATATCGATGGTGATCGTAATTGTCAAATAATCCTTATAAAATAAAAAAGATATTTTGGCATACATATGTGCTCTAGACATTTAATCATGAATGACATGGTTCTCTGCATTATGCAGAATGGTAGCTCGAAAGAGATGATGTATTCAAAATGTTTGAATACCTACCTGAACCTAAGTCTCTAAGAGTTAAGATGCATGTAGATATGATGAGTGTCATCATTCTACTGACTATACTCTAGTCATTCATGAAGCTTCATAATATTCATATTGTATGAATTTAATGAAGCATGCATAAATGTTGAAGTTCTCTTATATTGAAATCTTTTGAATTCAACGTAAGAGATTCTTTGTCTTGAACAATGGTTGTTTATAGACGAAGAGAGCACAGTGGAAGCATGGGTCGGACCCAAGTAAGAAGGAAAGTCAAAGAGTTGACCTACTTCTGTGACTTCCATATGACATCCAAAGGGTTGGATGAATGCCAATACTGCAATATGTTGATGTGTTGATAGTATGACTATCAAATCTGTCTAAAATCCTTAGTGAAGGACTCAGATAGAGCATCAGAATAATATGCATATAATCATTGACTCTGACTTTCTTATTTCATAAGATAAAGTCTGACAATTGTATCCCAATCTTCTAATAACATTTGCAATTGGTTGCATATATATATATATATATATATATATATATATATATATATATATATGTATATATTAGAAGATTAGAATTTGATCTTAAGGTTTAGTAGTCATCTACATGGATATTGCTGTAATTGTTGCAGCAATCTCTGTTGGATAGATAGACTTCATATTCTCAGTGGGAGAGCCCTTAGTCTTAGAGAATGTCTCTATGACCTAGATATTAGAATACCCTCATTATGTTGGAAATAAACATGAATTCTGAGATAAAACTATCATAAAGAGTTATGATGGAAATATTTCAGATAGTAATCTAACATCTAGTGGACTCCACAAAATTAGAAAATTAATGAATGGTTCATTAAGATTTCTAATACTAAAAATCAAATCTTATAAGATCAATAGGAGGATGAAGATCATTCGACAATGATATGGCATCAAGTCTTGGACATATGTCTATTGATATGATCAATAGACTAGTAAGATATGAAACTTTAGAATGTCTAAAATTTCAAATCTTACATACTTGTGAATATTGTATTCAAAGAATGTCCAATACACCCTTCTCTGGGAAAGGTGTAAGATGTCAAGGTATTCAGGATCTCATACATATTGATGTATGTGGATCATCTATATCATAATATACATTATGGATATGTGATATCTATTGATGATTATGTATGATATGAGATTTCTTCTCTTCACTTGAGAAACCTTTGAAATGTTCAAAGATTTCACAATTTTGGTTTAGAACCAAAGTTTGAAGAAAGATAAAATGAATTTGATCTAACCAAGGTAGCAAGTACCTATTAGATGAATTCAAAGAATACCTTATGAAGAGATGAATATCATTTATATCTCAATCCTCCTAACACACCTAAACTCAATAGAGTTGTAGGGAGATACAATTGGATCATGTGTGACATGATTTGGTCAATGATGAATTTTAGCATAATTTCCTCTTAGTTTCCAGATATATATGTGTAGTAAAGACTACTATATATATCCTTAATAAGGTTCCATGCATGTAAGTTGGAATCTAGCACTTGAGAGTGCTACTTCATTAGGAAAGTAAAGGATGGTATTGGATACCTACTTTATGACCTTGAGATTCTTAAAAGATCTCATCTCTGAGAATGTGATTCTGAGAGGATGACTCTCTTGAGAATCAAGATGAAATGAAGTATAGGAACTCATCTAACCTTGAAAAGATGATGAGGCTCCTAAAATATGAAACTAAAAGGACAATTAAAGATGAAGCACTAATACCTCTTCAAATGAGTTTGAGGATGTATTCCATGTGTCAGTTAAGTATGACAATGATCGGACTTCATGTGATGAAGCTCCTGAGGATCATGACATGGAAAGATGGATATTAGCAATAAAGTCTAAAGTAGACTTCGTATACAAGTGTTGTATATGGACCCTCGAGGATCCACCTATAATGGTAAGACCCGTTAAGGTGTAAATGGATCTTCAAGAGAAAGGGAACCTGATGAGAAGGTAGAGACCTTCAAAGCTCGGTTCGTAGCCATAAGCTACACACCGGAAGAGAAGACATTGCTTGCAATGAGACTTACTCTTCAGTAACCATGCTTAAACTCATCAGAATATTGCTAACCGTAGCTACACAACTTGACTATTGCATCTTCTGGATGTAGTTTAAGATTGCATTCCTCTAAGAATGCCTCTATGAGGATGTTCACATGAAGTAGCCCCAGGGCTTCATGTTTGGGGAAAGTAAGGTGTGAAAGCTAAAGAAATCCATCTGTGGACTCAAATAAGCTTTTTGTAGTTGGAACATCAAATTTGATGAAGTTATAAATGTTATGATTTTAGATAGAATCTTTATGTACCATGAGAAGCTTAGTGGGAGTGCCATTGTGTTCATCATGCTAAATGTAGATAGTATTCTAATCATTTGGAATGATATAAGGATGATAATAAGTGTTTTATAGACTGGCTATTCCATTCCTTGAGATATGATCTCAAGAATACCTTTTAGATCTTAGTTCTGAAGTTGTTCAGAAGCAAAGAAAAGAGGGTATTGGAACTGTCACATTAGTAGTACACCTTGGATATGTTCCATTTTTTGGAAATTCCAAGAAAGGCTTCCTTCCCTAGAGATTTGGTACTGACCTATCAAAAGGGATAGCACCTCAAAGAGTTGAGGAAGTGAATGCTAAAACTGCTTACACTTGTGCATCATTTACGAGAAGCTAATGGTATGCTAGATGTGTACAAAAGCCAGATATCTGCCATGCAGTGGGAGTAGTAAACTGTTACTAATCCTACTATGGAGAAAGAACACTTGATTGCAGTAAATAACAAAATCTTTATAGATGACAAGTTTTTTGAGATAGTTGTCTCAAAGTCATATCTTCAAAAGCTTAAGACTTCATAGATAGAGATCTAAAAGGTCTTAACTGTGGATACCTTGAGAGATAGTGATCTCCCGGAATAAGGGTATTCTGATAAGGATTATGGAAATACTGGTTATAATAATTGAGAAATAGTGTCAAGGACACTATAACTGCTTTGACTAGATTGAGTATAGGTTGCATTAGATGCAACATTCGCATTGGATGCGAGCACTGTTACCTAGGGATGTGCAAGTGCCGTAAAAGGACTTAGCATAGTCTTTTGGGAACAGAGTGACTGATCAGATTACCTAGCTATTTCTAAATAGCCTATGATTGTCACATGAGTGTAGGTTTATATGATTAGCCCATTAATGGCTCTTTGTGCTAGTGGGAGATTGTTGGACATGTGAGCCCACGACGAGCCATTATGCAGTAAATGTTATTGCAAATATCATTCCCTGATCTGAAATGAAGAATAAATAATTTGCATAATAGGTCCCGCTGTACAATTAGGGTTATGTACCATGGCTATCTTAATGATCATACAGCTGTTGATTCAATAATTGAATCATAGAGGCTGGTGCTTAGATGAATATCTAAAGGGTTAGATTGAGGACTCATCAAGCACCGTCAAATGATTGTTAAGATGTGATCTCCAGCCTGAGTAGGAGATGGCAATCCTTTCTCACATAGGCTGATATCTGACCAACCTCTTGATGCAGGTCCTCTGCGTAGGAATAGAGATTCGGAGGTGTCAGATTAGTTAGGTCAAAGAGTTGACTTAACGAGATCGAGATAATCTAAGTCCTATGTTGAATGCTGTCACAGCATAGGCACGCATCCTCTGACCAGAGACAGATGTGTTACTATATGTCTGAGTATGTACATTTGGCAGACCAATAGTTTGATGACCTAACCAAGGTCTATACACCGGCGCGCTGGTGTGCATGTAAGGGCATATGAGTAATACGATCTCTCAAAGGGATCATACAGGTTCACTACTGAACCGGAAGACATGAGCTCACTCATGAGATATTGGGAGGAATCAAATTCCGTGCACGGTCGTCTCGCTTTGGAAGCTTGACTGAATTTGTAGGTTTGATATGTACTTTTGGAAAGTATATGATCAAGACCTAGGTATTATATATGCTTTTGGAAAGTATATGATCAATACCAAATCCCAATGATCAAATGAGAAACTTACTGATCAAACCCTGAAGAAGACAGTGTAAAATAGATCTTGATCTTCGGGTTGACCATGGGTCTTCCAGTATGCAGGATGTATAGGTATTGGGAATACCTGAGGGTGATGTGATCATAAACGATTGTATATCCATGACGCTTCCATTCCGATGGAGTGATGAAACAGGTCTGGATTTGTTGGACATGTGAGCCCATGGCGAGCCATTATGCAATAAATGTTATTGCAAATATCATTCCCTGATCTGAAATAAAGAATAAATAATTTGCATAATAGGTCCCACTGTACAATTAGGGTTATGTACCGTGGCTATCTTAATGATCATACAGCTGTTGATTCAATTATTGAATCATAGAGGCTGGTGCTTGGATGAATATCTAAAGAGTTAGATTTAGGACTCATCAAGCACCGTCAAATGATTGTTAAGATGTGATCTCCAGCCTGAGTAGGAGATGTCAATCCTTTCTCACATAGGCTGATATCTGACCGACCTCTTGATGTAGGTCCTCTGCATAGGAATAGAGATTCGGAGGTGTCAGATTAGTTAGGTCAATGTGTTGACTTAACGAGATCGAGATAACCAAAGTCCTATGTTGAATGCTGTCACAGCATAGGCACGCATCCTCTGTCCGGAGACAGATGTATTGCTATATGTCTGAGTATGTACATTTGGCAGACCAATAGGTTGATGACCTAACCAAGGTCTATACACCGGCGCGCTGGTGTGCATGTAAGGGCATATGAGTAATACGATCTCTCAAAGGGATCATACAGGTTCACTACTGAACCGGAAGACATGAGCTCACTCATGAGATATTGGGAGGAATCAAATTCCGTGCACGGTCGTCTCGCTTTGGAAGCTTGACTGAATTTGTAGGTTTGATATATACTTTTGGAAAGTATATGATCAAGACCTAGGTATGATATATGCTTTTGGAAGTATATGATCGATACCAAATCCCAATGATCAAATGAGAAACTTAGTGATCAAACCTTGAAGAAGACAGTGTAAAATAGATCTTGATCTTCGGGTTGACCATGGGTCTTCCAGTATGCAGGATGTACAGGTATTGGGAATACCTGAGGGTGATGTGATCATAAACGATTGTATATCCATGACGCTTCCATTCCGAGGGAGTGATGAAACAGGTCTGGATTTTAGTGACTCCTTCCAGTAGAGAAGCAATCTGATCTTAGTCCAAGTGTTGGACATTGGTCTGAATGAGATTCAGATGTAATGAGAAGATTAGATTTGCGGTCTTGATTTAATCAAGCATCTATGGGAGGTTCGTAAGATCTGGATTTTGAGATAATATCTCAATATCCAAGTCACTATACGTGGAATAATACAATCGCCCTGTCCTTATCTCCAAGTATCCGCGGAGAAAGCACATTATTCATGAAAGGGTTCAAGAATAATTCTTTTGATGAAATATCCAAGCAAGGACTTGATGATTAAATAAGATTTAATGATCAAGCTTGATATGAATATAATTCATATTGTGAAAATGATTATCTAAGATAATTAAATGGGATTTAATTATCAAGGATTAAGAGAATGTGGATAACACTATCCATGATATATGTGTATTATAAATATGATTTATAATATATATATATAAGAGAGAATTTATGTGAATAGCATTTGTTGATTAATAATGTGGATTATATTCACATTTATTAATTAATTGGAAATGCAATTTACTAACTAGTTTGGGTTGTGAATATGATTCACATAATATTCAATGGCATGATTGAAATATTAACAAATTAATTGGGAATTAATTTGGTGAATATTTTTGTGAATACAAAATTAATTAAGGAATAATAAGATAAATAAAAAGGAGCCAAAATTGACCACCACAATTTTAGGGAGGTTGGTTGACTCCATTTTATTTATCACATTATCTCTTAATTAGTTAATGTTAAATTAAATTATGTTGATAATGTTGCAACATTTTTTAATTTAAATTAATGTTGTTGGTTTTAACCAACAACAATCATAGCCATTGATTTAGCATGGACCAAGCATAGCCCTTGGATCCATGTGTCCCATGGATTGAGATCCATTGGATCCTAAACTAGTATAAAAGGAGGGCTAGGGTAGCCTTTCCAAATGACAACATTCTTGAGTTGAAGAACTCTACTCTCTCTCTCTCTCTCTCATTCTCGTGGGGTCTCCCTAATATTCAAGTGGCCGTCCACTTTGTGTATTAGGAAGGAGATCAATTTTTCTACGCCTCGACGCTTGGATCTTCGTCAAAGGATTGCGGGAAGGACGCGACTCATCATCGTGCCCGCAAGCGCATTCTCCGTGGGTCGGACTTAAGATAGGAGGATCTCTACTTTGGGATCTCGCGATCACAACCACGCTTCAAGAGGTATTCCTTGTACTTTGTGGTTTGATGAAACGATCCGAGAAGTGTTCTCGTGATCATGTGGTTTCATCTTTAAAGTTAAAATTTTAATTTCCGCTGCATCTAGCATCTAGTACGACTAGTTGCTCCGATTGCATACGATGCGATCGACACGCTTCCATGATGCGCTTAAGGATACTCAATATCCTTCAAGTGGTATCAGAGCCATAGGTCGAATAAGGTGTTGGATATGATCCATAGACCTTAGACGATTTGGTTCTTGAAAGGGTTGCGAAATTTTTACTGCATTTCAATTTTCGCACCTCTGTAAAATTGAATTTTTCGGCTCTGTTTAAAATGTTTAAACACGAAATTTTCAATTGGATTTTGTTCCCCATTAAACAAGAAAACCATAGGACTTGAGTTTACTAAATTTGGACTTTATTTTCTCAAGATATGGCTTTTTGAATATGACTATATTCACTGTTGCGGGAACTGCGGATTTGAACGTAATTAATGAGATGATTACGGTTTTAATCCGCCTTGAAATGCGTGAATTATCACTTGAGTTCTTTAATAAATCAAATAGGCAATCTTTGGAAACTGAGTTTGCATTTTTTGGATTTAAATTGATCAAGATAAGTTAATTTTAGTGTTTGGGGGTCACTGCTGGAAATTAACAATTTTGATCTTGAACCTTGTGATATGTCATTCAATTATCATGATGAAAATTAATTGTTAATTTTCTGGAATAATTAGTGATAAATATTTGTGAAATATTTAAAGAAATAATTATTTCATTGAATGACACTTGCCTAAACCACAATGATGAGATATTAGATCTTGATCATTGGTTCATCAACAAACATTGCCTTCATGAAAACTATAGTTTATCCTACAATTGTTGTAGGATAACTTTTACATGAAAAACCCTCTTGCTTGAATAGGATTGGGGATTTGTTTAGCAAATCTCCTAATAATATAATCAAAATTGTTTTGATGTATATTATATGGTATAATTTCGGTTGAAAAACCGATGAACATCTCAAAGTACATGATGGTCTATCTGGTATTATCCTTTCCCGAGGCGGATGTGGTGCCTAGTCGGAGAGCATTGGGGTCGCGGGTTGCAACGTATGTGGTCCGTCCCACTCTCGTCGGTACTGGCCATGACAGCGGGTAGGGACTGTATAATACTGGAGACAGACAATGTGTATTTTTCTAATTATTAAAATTCGAATAATACGTATTTTGAGATAATACCTACTATTCAAGTAAAAGACATGTTTGTTGATTGATGATTGGATTGATGATTAATTTAATGTGATTAAATTAATTATATCCAATAAACACTCTATTATGAATAGATGTGTATTTCCCTTGGAAGAATTAATTATGTGAATATGATTCACGATAATTAATTACAATTTGAATATGAGGTGGAGGATCACATAAGTGACATCCATGGTCTCCCGTCAAGGCGAAGGGTTCCGTCGCCAGGGATTGTATGTAGGAGACGCCTGTCCGAAGTGACAGATCATATATGCAAGCGCATCTGGATCGGGCTCTTTGCTTCTCGAAAGAGTAAGGCCGTATGCGTAGTGACCCCAATATCGAGTCCTCATATTATTGGGGCGATATTGGATTGCGCATAGCGAGTTCTAATCCTGTTGACGGTTGGTTCAATTAGCAATGGGTCAACATCATCTTAGGGGTGGTGGGCCCGGGTGTTGAAGACCGAATTGGGAATGCAAGTTGGACTTGCAAGGCGGAATGAGTTCCCGCTTCTTTTTATTGGAGTCGTAAGTTCTCATATTATTGGGATGCGACAAAGATAGGAAAGGAGATCCCAGATCTTGCTAGAGATATAATGGTAAGAATATCTCTTACATTGAAAGTGATTAAGGGAATGAACTTTCAGTGTTGACATGGCAAGACAACTTTGATATAAAAATTCCTAAATCAAAGTAAAACATGTATATATTATATATATACCCTTATGCAAATTTCTTATTTCAGATAATCCTTCATTAAACCCACTCAATGTTATACTCAATGATAACCAGTAAAAATATCTTGGATTGGACTCATGATCCAGATATTGTACTTGAAATTGGTCACATAATGTATGTGGTTGCAGTGTGCAAGTTCCCTCAACATAATGAGGAAGGGCAATTAAATAAGACAATAAGACATCGCCTAAGGGTTTGTATGTCTCTGTAGTCTTGATCCTTCATTGAGTGTACTTTGGAAGTGACATGTCGATGGTGATCGTAATTGTCGAATAATCCTTATAAAATAAAAGAAGATATTTTGACATACATATGTGCTCTAGACATTTAATCATGAATGACATGGTTCTCTGCATTATGCAGAATGGTGGCTCGAAAGAGATGATGTATTCAAAATGTTTGAATACCTACCTGAACCTAAGTCTCTTAGAGTTAAGATGTATGTAGATATGATGAGTGTCATCATCCTACTATCTATACTCTAGTCATTCATGAAGCTTCATAATATTCACATTGTATGAATTTACTGAAGCTCGTATAAATGTTGAAGTGCTCTTGTATTGAAATCTTTTGAATTCAACATAAGAGATTCTTTGTCTTGGACAATGGTTGTTTATAGATGAAGAGAGCACAGTGGAAGCATGGGTTGGACCCATGTGAGAAGGAAAATCAAAGAGTTGATTGTACTTCTGTGACTTCCATATGACATCCAAAGAGTTGGATGAATGCCAATACTGCACTAAGTTGATCTGTTGATAGTATGACTATCAAGTCTATCTAAAATCCTTAGTGAAGGACTCAGATAGAGCATCAGAATAATCTAAATGTAATCATTGACTCTGACTTTCTTATTTCATAAGATTAAGTCTGACAATTGTATTCCAATCTTCTAATGACATTTGCAATTGGTTGCATATATATTAGAAGATTAGAAATTTGATCTTAAGGTTTAATAGTCATCTACATGGATATTGATGTAATTGTTGCAGCAATCTCTGTTGGATAGATGGACTTCATATCCTCAGTGGGAGAGCCCTTAGTCTTAGAGAATGTCTCTATGACCTAGATATTAGAATACCCCATTGTTTGTTTCTAAATGTTGGAAATAAACATGAATTCTGAGATAGAACTATCATAAAGAGTTATTCAGATAGTAATCTAACATCTAGTGGACTCCACAAAATTAGAAAATTAGTGAACAGTTCATTAAGATTTCTAATACTGAAAATTAAACCTTGAAAGATCAATAGGAGGATGAAGATCATTTGACAATGATCTGGCATCAAATCTTGGACATATGTCTGCTGATGTGATCAATAGACTAGTAAGATATGAAACTTTAGAATATCTAAAATTTCAAATCTTACATACTTGTGAATATTGTATTCAAAATGTCCAATACACCCTTCTCTGGGAATGGTGTTAGATGTCGAGGTATTCAAGATCTCGTACATATTGATGTATATAGATCATCTATATCATAGTAAACATTATGGATATGTAATATCTATTGATGATTACGTATGATATAAGATTTCTTCTCTTCACCTGAGAAACCTTTGAAATGTTCAAAGATTTCACAATTTTGGTTTAGAATCAAAATTTGAAGAAAGATAAAATGAATTTGATCTAACCTAGGTAGCTTGTACCTATTAGATAAAATTCAAAGAATACCTTATGGAGATATGAATACCATTTCTATCTCAATCCTCCTAATACACCTGAACTCAATAGAGTTGTAGGGAGATACAATTGGATCATGTATGACATGATTTGATCAATGATGAATTTTAGCATAATTATCCTCTTAGTTTCCTGGTATATATGTGTAGTAGAGACTACAATATATATCCTTAATAAGATTCCATGCATGTAAGCTGGAATCTAGCACTTGAGAGTGCTACTTCATTAGGAAAATAAAGGATGGTATTGGATACCTACTTTATGACCTTGAGATTCTTAAAAGATCTCATTTCTGAGAATGTGATTCTTAGAGGATGACTCTCTTGAGAATCAAGATGAAAATGAAGTGAAGGAACTCATTTAATCTTGAGATGACAATGAGTCTCCTGAAATCGGAAACTAAAAGGATAATTAAAGATGAAACATTAATACCTCTTCAAATGAGTTTGAGGATGTATTCCATGTGTCGATTAAGTCTGAAAATGATCGGACTTCATGTGATGAAGCTCCTAAGGATCGTGACATGGAAAGATGGATATTAGCAATAAAGTCTAAAGTAGACTTCATATACAAGTGTTGTATATGGACCTCGAGGATCCACCTATATGGGTAAGACCCATAAAGGTGTAAATGGATCTTCAAGAAAAGAGGGAACCTGATGAGAAGGTAGAGACCTTCAAAGCACGGTTTGTAGCCATTAGCTACACACCGGAAGAAAAGACATTGCTTGCAATGAGACTTGCTCTTCGATGACCATGCTTAAAATCATCAGAATATTGCTAACCTTAGCTACACAACTTGACTATTGCATCTTCAGGATGTAATTCAAGATTGCATTCCTCTAAGAATACCTCTCTGGGGATATTCACATGAAGTAGCCCCAGGGCTTCATGTTTGGGGAAAGTAAGGTGTGAAAGCTAAAGAAATCCATCTGTGGACTCAAATAAGCTTCTTGAAGTTGGAACATAAGATTTGATGAAATTATAAATGTTATGATTTCAAATAGAATCTTGATGTACCATGTGAAGCTTAGTGGGAGTGCCATTGTGTTCATCGTGCTAAATGTAGATAATATCCTAATCATTTGGAATGATATAAGGATGATAATAAGTGTTTTATAGACTGGCTATTCCATACCTTGAGATATGATCTCAATAATACCTCTTAGATCTTAGTTCTGAAGTTGTTCAGAAGCAAAGAAAAGAGGGTATTGGGACTGTCACATTTGTAGTACACCTTGGACATATTCCATTCTTGGAAATTCCAAGAAAGGCTTCCTTCCCTTGAGATTTGGTACTGACCTATCTAAAGGGATAGCTCCTCAAAGAGTTGAGGAAGTGAATGCTAGAACTGCTTGCACCTGTGCATCAGCTACGAGAAGCTAAATGTATACTAAATGTGTACAAAAGCCAGATATCTGCCATGCAGTGGGAGTAGTAAACTGTTACTAATCCTACTATGGAGAAAGAACACTTGATTGCAGTAATAACAATATCTTCAAAGATGACAAGGCTTTAGAGATAGTGATCTCTAAGTCTTATCTTCAAGAGCTTAAGACTTTATAGATAGAGATCTAAAAGGTCTTAACTGTGGATACCTTGAGAGATAGTGATCTCCCGGAATAATGGTATTCTGATAAGGATTATGAAAATACTGGTTATAATAGTTGTTAAGCAATAGTGTCAAAGACACTATAACTGCTTTGACTAGATTGAGTATTGGTTGCATTAGATGCAACATTTGCATTGGATGCGTGCACTGTTACCTAGGGATATGCAAGTGCCGTAAAAGGACTTGGCGTAGTCTCGCGGGAACAGAGTGACTGATCAGCTTACCTAGCTATTTCTAAATAGCTTATGATTGTCACATGAGTGTGGGTTTAAATGATTAGCCCATTAATGGCTCTTTGGGCTAGTGGGAGATTGTTGGACATGTGAGCCCATGGCGAGCCATTATGCAATAAATGTTATTGCAAATATCATTCCCTGATCTGAAATAAAGAATAAATAATTTGCATAATAGGTCCCTCTGTACAATTAGGGTTATGTACCGTGGCTATCTTAATGATCATACAGCTGTTGATTCAATTATTGAATCATAGAGGCTGGTGCTTGGATGAATATCTAAAGAGTTAGATTGAGGACTCATCAAGCACCGTCAAATGATTGTTAAGATGTGATCTCCAGCCTGAGTAGGAGATGGCAATCCTTTCTCACATAGGCTGATATCTGACCGACCTCTTGATGTAGGTCCTCTGCATAGGAATAGAGATTCGGAGGTGTCAGATTAGTTAGGTCAATGTGTTGACTTAACGAGATCGAGATAACCAAAGTCCTATGTTGAATGCTGTCACAGCATAGGCACGCATCCTCTGACCGGAGACAGATGTATTGCTATATGTCTGAGTATGTACATTTGGCAGACCAATAGGTTGATGACCTAACCAAGGTCTATACACCGGCGCGCTGGTGTGCATGTAAGGGCATATGAGTAATACGATCTCTCAAAGGGATCATACAGGTTCACTACTGAACCGGAAGACATGAGCTCACTCATGAGATATTGGGAGGAATCAAATTCCGTGCACGGTCGTCTCGCTTTGGAAGCTTGACTGAATTTGTAGGTTTGATATATACTTTTCGAAAGTATATGATCAAGACCTAGGTATGATATATGCTTTTGGAAGTATATGATCGATACCAAATCCCAATGATCAAATGAGAAACTTAGTGATCAAACCCTGAAGAAGACAGTGTAAAATAGATCTTGATCTTCAGGTTGACCATGGGTCTTCCAGTATGCAGGATGTACAGGTATTGGGAATACCTGAGGGTGATGTGATCATAAACGATTGTATATCCATGACGCTTCCATTCCGAGGGAGTGATGAAACAGGTCTGGATTTTAGTGACTCCTTCCAGTAGAGAAGCAATCTGATCTTAGTCCAAGTGTTGGACATTGGTCTGAATGAGATTCAGATGTAATGAGAAGATTAGATTTGCGGTCTTGATTTAATCAAGCATCTATGGGAGGTTCGTAAGATCTGGATTTTGAGATAATATCTCAATATCCAAGTCACTATACGTGGAATAATACAATCGCCCTGTCCTTATCTCCAAGTATCCGCGGAGAAAGCACATTATTCATGAAAGGGTTCAAGAATAATTCTTTTGATGAAATATCCAAGCAAGGACTTGATGATTAAATAAGATTTAATGATCAAGCTTGATATGAATATAATTCATATTGTGAAAATGATTATCTAAGATAATTAAATGGGATTTAATTATCAAGGATTAAGAGAATGTGGATAACACTATCCATGATATATGTGTATTATAAATATGATTTATAATATATATATAAGAGAGAGAATTTATGTGAATAGCATTTGTTGATTAATAATGTGGATTAGATTCACATTTATTAATTAATTGGAAATGCAATTTACTAACTAGTTTGGGTTGTGAATATGATTCACATAATATTCAATGGCATGATTGAAATATTCACAAATTAATTGGGAATTAATTTGGTGAATATTTTTGTGAATACAAAATTAATTAAGGAATAATAAGATAAATAAAAAGGAGCCAAAATTGACCATCACAATTTTAGGGAGGTTGGTTGACTCCATTTTATTTATCACATTATCTCTTAATTAGTTAATGTTAAATTAAATTATGTTGATAATGTTGCAACATTTTTTAATTTAAATTAATGTTGTTGGTTTTAACCAACAACAATCATAGCCATTGATTTAGCATGGACCAAGCATAGCCCTTGGATCCATGTGTCCCATGGATTGAGATCCATTGGATCCTAAACTAGTATAAAAGGAGGGCTAGGGTAGCCTTTCCAAGTGACAACATTCTTGAGTTGAAGAACTCTACTCTCTCTCTCTCTCATTCTCGTGGGGTCTCCCTAATATTCAAGTGGCCGTCCACTTTGTGTATTAGGAAGGAGATCAATTTTTCTACGCCTCGACGCTTGGATCTTCGTCAAAGGATTGCGGGAAGGACGCGACTCATCATCGTGCCCGCAAGCGCATTCTCCGTGGGTCGGACTTAAGATAGGAGGATCTCTACTTTGGGATCTCGCGATCACAACCACGCTTCAAGAGGTATTCCTTGTACTTTGTGGTTTGATGAAACGATCCGAGAAGTGTTCTCGTGATCATGTGGTTTCATCTTTAAAGTTAAAATTTTAATTTCCGCTGCATCTAGCATCTAGTACGACTAGTTGCTCCGATTGCATACGATGCGATCGACACGCTTCCGTGATGCGCTTAAGGATACTCAATATCCTTCAGGATTTTAGTGACTCCTTCCAGTAGAGAAGCAATCTGATCTTAGTCCAAGTGTTGGACATTGGTCTGAATGAGATTCAGATTCAATGAGAAGATCAAATTTGTGGTCTTGATTTAATCAAGCATCTGTGGGAGGTTCGTAAGATCTGGATTTGAGACAAGATCTTAATATCCAAGTCACTATACATGGAACAATACAATCGCCCTGTCCTTATCTCGAAGTATCTGCGGAGAAAGCACATTATTCTTGAAAGGGTTCGAGAATAATTCATTTGATGAAATTTATATCCAAGCAAGTAGAACTTGATGATTAAATGAGATTTAATTATCAAGCTTAATATGAATATGATTCATATTGTGAGAACTATTATCCAAGATAATTAAATTGGATTTAATTATCAAGAGAATGTGGATATTATTATCCATAATATTTGTGTATTATAAATATGATTTATATCATACATATATTCAAGAGAGAGAAATTTAGTAAATAACATTTGTTAATTATTAAATGTGGATTGGATTCACATTTGTTAATTAACTGGAAATGTTATTTACAAATTAGTTTGGGATGTGAATATGATTCACATAATTTTCAATGGCATGATTGAAATATTCACAAATAAATTTGGAATTAATTTGGTGGATATTTTTGTGATAATTGAGAGATAATGTAATATAATAAAAAGGAGAAATAAAGCCACCATTAGGAGGCAATATTATCTCCATTTTATTATGATGATTAATCTCTCAACTAACTTATTTATGTTAAATTAAAAATGTGTTGATAATGTTGCAACATATATTTAATTTAATTATAAATAAATGTTGTTGGTTTTAACCAACAACAATCATAGCCATTGATCTTACATAGACCAAGCCTAGCTGTTGGATCTATGAGTCCATGGATTGAGATCCAATGGATCCTAAACTAATATAAAAGGAGGGCTAGGGTAGCCTTCCAAGGTAGATCATTAAGAGTTGTACAAGGTTACAACTCTCTCTCTCTCTCATATTCTCGCCCTCCCTCTTTCTCTCTTCCAAAAGGATGGCCGTCCATCTTATGTAGAGAAAGGAGAGTCTTTCTCGGCTTCTTCTTCGACGACTCGAGGATCTCCTTCTTCTTTGGAGTTTCTTACTCTAAAGGAAGATGACGGATTTCGTTTGACGAAATCGGGGGGAGCCATCGCTTGGATCTTCATCGAGGATTGCAGGAAGGAACGTGACTCATCATTGCGCCCGCAAGTACGTTCTTCGTGGATCGGACTTAAGACAGGAGGATCTCTACTTTGGGATCTCGGGATCACAACCACGCTTCAAGAGGTATTCCTTATACTTTGTGGTTTGATGGAACGATCCGAGAAGTGTTCTCATGATCATGCGGTTTCATCTTTAGTTTTAAAAATTTTAATTTCCGCTGCATCTAGCATCTAGTGCGACTAGTTGCTCCGATTGCATATGATGCGATCGACACGCTTCCGTGATGGGCTTAAGGATTCTCAATATCCTTCAGGTCTCACCGGGAGCTCCGGTCGTCATCGCTCTATCCTCCCTCCTCCCCCTGTCACAGGGAGGAGGAGGAGGGCTGGGCCTTGCCCCGCATACAGGTGGACGAGGCGATTTGACGGAGGGGGCGACGAGGGAAATAGGAAGGGGGAGCGGTGTGCGCGAGCTGGAGAAAGTGGGAAGAGAGGGGGGTCTGGAGGTAGACGACGGAGCCTGACCGTTGGATCTGGAGATCCAACGGCTGCCACTTGAGCGCTAAAGAGCGGGTGAGATTACATCTCGGTCGATATGATCGAGAGGCAACGATTGAGCCACGTGGCGTATCGAGAATGAGGCGCTAAAGCACGACCTAGATGGTTTGCTGGAGTTGATCGAGCGGTTAGGAACAGAGGGCGGATTGAGCGGCTCAGGTGGAAGATCTGGAGCGCGATCGAAGGGGTGTGAAGATGCCACGTGGTGCACTGCGGGCGAGGCGCAAGCGAGTGGCTGAGATGACATCCAGGGAGTAATCGGACGGTCAATGGTGACCGAGGAATGAACGGAGGTGATCAAGGAGATCGGAGTTGTTCTGGAGATTAAGCGCGGATGTGCGGTGCAGATGGAGCCCTGATGATCATCCGATGGCTGGGAAGAAAGGGAGGACGTGGACACAACAGGACCGTTGGATTCAAAGCAAAATCCAACGGCCAGGGATGGTGGCGGATGAGACAAGAAGAGACGGGCCACGTGGCTCACCAGAACGGGCCACGTGGCCCAATCAGATTATTGCGAGCATGATTTTGATTTTTGAGGGGTATTTTGGCCGAATTTGAGAAAACTCAAAACATGAAAGTTGTAGATCTTGATGAGATCTACATGTTTCATGTTGATTAAAACTGGAGATGAGATCAACTGAAGCCACAAAAATATTTTTGAGGGTATTTTTAAGTCTAAAAATACCACGGATTTTTGTGTTGCCATTTTTTGTGGTTTTTAATTTATTTAGGACTCTGTTAATTACAGGACATTAACTGGGCTTTATTGACACTAAGCCTAAGCAAGGGGGTTAATAATGGGAAATTATGATGATGAAATCGAGTTTCATCAGTGGTGAAGCAGAGTTTCATTCGTTTCTTCAGATTCAGATCCCTCGAATTCAGACATAAATTGGGATGACTTTGATGATTATTTGCCATGTCTGATTCCTTCTGAGCTGACAGCTAGGATGGAGAGTGAGCCAGCACAGTTCACAGATCTTCCAGCAGGGTCCCTCCGTCCGATTTTCATGCACAGCGAGAGTTCTCACATGCAGATCTGGTAGCTTTCACTCAGACATACCAAAAGACAGATTTGCTAGCAACTAGTTGTCCAGAACTGAAGCCTTTTCTGTAGTCGCTGAAGTATAGATTCCTTGCAGGTGAGCCAGATATGCACTCAGTCATTATCTCAACAGATTTGACTAGAGAGCAAGAATCTCGTTTGATGGAGGTTCTTGAAAGAAACTGCAAGGCGATAGGATGGAGTATAGCTTTCCTCTAGGGGATTAGTCCGGCTCTGTGCTCCCACCATATCTACCTCAAAGAGGACGCTAAGCCCTCGTGTGAGTTCTAGCGATGACTGAACCTGAATCTTCGAAATATGGTCATGAAAGAAATATCTAAATGGTGGAGCACCGATTTTATCTACCCCATCTCCGATTCCAAGTGGATTAGTCCATTACATATGGTACCCAAGAAGACGGGTATCACTACAGTTGTGAGTCTGGAGAGGAGATAGCTACCTGGGTACCCACTTCTTGGAGGGTCTGTGTGGACTACAGACGATTGAATCGGGCCACCAAGAAGGATCATTTCCCACTGCCATTCATTAATCAGATTATCAAGAGGCTAGCTGGGAAGAGTAATTATTGCTTTCTTGATGGGTATTCTGGCTATAATCAAGTGTCCATTGTGCTCGAACACCAGGACAAAACGACATTCACGTATCCATTTGGGACATATGCTTTCAAACGGATGCCCTTTGTTCTATCTAATGCCCCGACAATATTCCAAAGGTGCATGTTGTCCATCTTCTCGGACATGGTGGGTGACTATTTAGAGGTCTTCATGGGTGACTTCTCGATCTATGACGACGGGTTTGATGCTTGTCTTGAATGCCTAGATCGTGTGCTTCAACGCTGCATAGAGATCAACCTTGCCTTATATTGGGAGAAGAGTCACTTCATGGTGACTCAAGGGACGATCCTTGGCCATATCATCTCCAACAGGGGCATGGAGGTTGATCCTCCAAAGGTGGATATCATTAGAAAACTCAATCCACGGTCCAATCTGTGATAGTTGTGGTCTTTTCTAGGGCATGTCGGTTTCTATCGATGGTTCATTCAGGACTTCAGACGTATTGCCCGACCACTAACTGACTTGTTGAAGAAAGACACCGAGTTCATTGTTGATGATAAGTGTCTTGCGTCCTTCGAGACTCTCAAGAATCTAGTTGTTAAGGCTCCTGTCCTTCAGCCATCCGATTGGTCTCTCCCATTCGAGATCATGGCGGACGCTTTTGCTTTTGTCATAGGGGTTGTGCTTGGACAGAGGAGGGATGGATTGTCGTATGCCATTCACTACACTAGACGGACTTTGGATGTTGCTCAGCGGAATTACACTGTGACTGAGAAAGAGATGCTAGTTGTAGTCTTTACTTTGGATAAGTACACATCATATATTCTGGGATCAAGAGTGACTGTCTATACAGATCACACCGCCATCCGATACCTCATGGGAAAGAAGGATGCCAGAGCTCGACTTACCAGATGGATCCTTCTGCTCCAAGAATTTGATATTGACATTAAGGATAAAGCTGGAGTTAAGAATGTGGTGGCGGATCACCTCTCTCGTTTAGAGAACCTTGAGGAATCTGAGCCTATTGCACCTATTACTGAGACATATCTAGATGAGGCGATCCTTGCCATTTCCTCGCTTCCATGGTACGCCAACATTGTGAACTATCTTGTCGTCAAGATGGTTCCACACAGTTGGTCTAGGCCGTGACTTGAGACTTTCCTTGTGAAGGCCAAGTCATACCATTGGGAGGATCCCATCCTTTATCGTGAAGGAGGAGATAGTATCTGGAGGAGGTGTATTCCCCAAGAAGAGCAGCATAGCGTCCTCACCTACTGCTACAAGCTTGAGGTAGGAGGACATACTTCTGGGAGATGGACAATACATAAGGTGCTCCAATCCGGCCTTTGGTGGCCTACTCTCTTCAAGGATTCTGATGAATTCGTGAAGAGGTGTACTGATTGTCAGAAGATGGGTACTTGCGGACAGAGAGACATGATGCCCATGCATCCCATTCACTTTTGTGAGGTTTTTGACGTATGGGGGATTGATTTCATGGGCATATTTCCTAAGAGTCAGGGATTTGAGTACATTCTGCTTGTTGTAGATTATGTGAGTCGTTGGGTTGAGGTCATCCTCGCCCGAGCTGCAGATGCTAAAACCGTGTGCCGATTTTTGAGGAAAAATATCATTTCACGGTTCGGGGTACCTAGAGTTTTGATTTCATACGGGGGGACTCACTTTATCAACGACAAGGTGTGGGCCCTTGTAGATGAGTTCAGCATTAACCATCGTGTTGCCACTCCATATCACCCTTAGACCAATGGTCTTTCTGAGGTATCGAACAAGGAGATCAAGACTATTTTACAGAAGATAGTTCGCCCAGACTGAAAGGACTGGTCATAGCTATTGGACTCGGTCTTGTGGGACTATCAGACTTCTTTCAAGACACCATTAAGGACATCTCCCTTTCGTCTCGTCTATGGCAAGCCGTGCCATTTGCCAGTGGAGATCAAGTGCAAGTCACTATGGGAAGTTACAGAGCTATTATTGGATCCTGAGAGTATAGGAGAACAGAGGAGAGCAGAGTTGGTAGCCTTGGAGGAACTGAGAGACACAACCCTTCCAAGTAGTCTACAATACAAGGAAAAAGTTAAGACATGGCATGATTCACATATCATCCATAAACAATTTGAGCCAGATCAACGTGTATGGTTATTTGATTCTAGGCTAAAATTATTTCCAGGGAAATTACAAAGTAAGTGGAAAGTTCCTTATGTTGTTAGAAAGGTACATGACAATGGCAATATTGATATATCTGAGTTGTCATCCTCCTCTACCTTTAGAGTCAAAGGTCAACGCCTGAAACTATATCTGATCATGATCCGTTGACCGTTGACGTTGCTCCTATTCATTTGGTATGAGATGTACTCCTTGACTCACATCACCTGTATCTCATACATGGTATCACTTCCATCTTCCACTGTATTGATCCATTTGTCCATATCATTCATTCATTCATTATGTTTGACACCCCATTGTCATCTTATGATTTTGCTATACTTAGGATACACCTTGTCCTAAGTATGGGGGGGGTGCACACACTGAGCTATGATATGTGAATTCTCTTTTCTTCTTTTCCTCTTCTATCTTCTTTATCTACCGAAAAGGTGTCGCCCCTTTCTGTCAGTCTTCTATATTTAGGACGTACTTTGTCCTAAGTATAGGAGTGTGTGCACCCCGAGTTGATTCTATTCCTTGATCCTCTCCACTGTCTGCTCTTCTTGTTTATACTAGGGATATCTGTAACATCCTTAAATTCTAATGACTAATTAAACCCAAGATGATGAACCATTAGTGAGCTTATGGTAAATTTGAGATGTCTATTGTAGCTAAGTAAGATTAGAGACTAAGGATTTGTAGTCATTTATGGATTACTATTCATGGGTGGGCATTGGTTGCAATTAAGAGGAGTGGGTGGGGTTATGTTGCAATTTTTTCACAAGGGAATAACTCCCATAGGCGCCCCTGTAGCCCCACTTCGTCTTCTCCATCTTCCCCACTCCAAAAGCCATAACCGACCACTTCTTCTTCTCCACCTTCTCTCCTTGATACCCCACCCAAATTTCCACCAAATTTGAGTTTCTTGGGTTCAAATTAAAGCTGGAAGGAAGGAGCTTCTACTCCACGAAGTACATGTTGAATACAAGGCCAAGCGTGGATCGAAATTGGTGATAGAAGACTGGAGTTGTTGCTGTTCTTGAGCTGTTTTTGAGCAGTTCCTGAGCATTGTTTAAAGGTACAAATCTTACCCCTCTTTTCTGCCATTAAGATAGAACTTTCTCCACTATATGAGCCTTGCGTTGAGCTGCTATATCAAGGTTTTGATTGTGATTCTTGTTGGGATTTGATTTGGTTTTGGAGTGGCTTTTGATGAATGGTTTTGGGAATTTCCAGATCTGTTCATGCTTGATAAATCCGAGTTTTTGGCCTGGTTTGGGGGACATTCTTGAGCTATTTTGTGGGCATTTGATTGCTGTTATATCCTCCATCAATTTGGCTTTAGATCCATGTGCAAATTTCGGATTTGTATGATGATTTTGGGGATTTTGGCTGCTATTCACATGGACCTGCAGCTGAAATTCAGATCTGTGTTCTTGTGATTTGCATGCGATTAATGCATGATTTTGTATGATATAAGCGCCATTTTCGAGTATCCTTGATGTTTGATATTGTCTCCATCCTATTGAGCTTTAATCCATGGCTTAGAAGTGGATTTGAAGGTGATTTGAGAGTGTTTTAACTGCTGCTATACTGCAGTTCAACAAATTTCAGAATCTGTGACTTGTATTTGGATTATGCATGATTTTTGAGATGATCTTAAGAACCATTCTTCATGGTTTGGATGCTGTATGAATGAGTGTTATGAAACCCATGAGATCCATGCCTTTGGTTTAAGTTTTGGTGGTGATTTTGGGAAAGATAGCTGCTGTCCAAGGACTGTTAGCCAAATTTCAGTGTATGCATGTTAGATCCATTAGCATACATCTTTTATGGTTTTTTTTAAACGCCAAATCATCGAGTTCTCCTCATACATGATATGAGTGATCATATAGTAACTCAACTCCTTAGAGGAAATGGATTTTAGTTGAATAATTGATGGTTTTGGACTGACGGTTCACTGTGATACGTTGTTGTACACGCATGCACTTTCGTTGCTGAATGTTTGTGATTTTGAGTGCATAACAGCCACGGTTTTGTTATCCCTTAAGCATGAATTTATAGTAGATCATGTGGTGTTGGAAGCCATGAGTATGCACGAGAATTTGAGAGGGTTTTGGGGCCTTGAACTGCTGTGTGTCTGCTGCTATATTCATACAGTACGCATAAACTTATATACTGAATATATGCATGTTTGGAATATGTAATGCCCTCTTAATGAAGTCCTTATTGTTGGACTTTAAGGATTATATGTTGCTGAAATTGGTGAAGGTGAATCCCATGAAGTTGGGTGAGAAATTTGAAAGGAATTAGATGCCTTCAATTGCCATGTGTGTTGTTGTGCATATAACAGTGCACACGCATTTTACTACTGCTGTGTGATGACTTTTGAAAAGGTAGAGTCTCTCTTAAGAACCATCTTAGAGTGGTGCCTTAGTCCTTTATTGATACTTAGGAAGGTGGGCTCGAATTCCATGATATTGATTAATAAATTGGGGACAAACTTGATGATAAACTTTGCTAATTGTGTGGTACTTTCATAGTTCCATGTGACCGAATGTATGTTGAATTGGGAATGTTAATAATAAAGAGACCAAGTGTTGGGTTTTGTGAGCTATAGACTGATATATATATGGGATCACACATGAAAATAAGACTTTATGGAACTTGTATTTTTGGCATGATTGGCTCATATTGTGGGTTGTAGTATTGACTTAAGAAGAGTTCAGTAATACGTGTAGTAGACCACAAGTAATGCAAAACGCCATGTGGTGTGTGCACTTTAATGAGTACCTGTGAGTTAGGCCATATTTGTTTTTGGCGTCCCAATGTATAAGACTTGTCATCTGACTCTAAATAAGATAAGGAGTTTAACTCCTCCAGTCTATGAATTGATTTCCTGTTGCCTTAAGGTCTTTCTCTAGTTTGTAGCCAGATCTTTAGGTTTATTTACGAATCTTGCGGGACCTATGAAAGGAAGAAGGTTCCTGATCTGGTAGCCGAGATCCTAGGATACGATGTTCACCAGTGAAAGATGAAAGAGAGACTAATAATAGGTCTGTATCCCTGACCTTCGATCGGTTGAGGTTCTTATAAGAACAAGTTCGGGTTTAGGACCGATAACTTGTAGATGTAAAATAAGTCAAAGGAATCATAGACACTGAGAGTGAAAAATGAAAATAAAAGAAATGGTGATGTCACATGTGGCCAGTCGTGGAGATTCATACTGTGACTGTACGAGGGCGCGGTGACCCTCACCTGAGCAGGAGATGAGGTCGCTCAGGCTTGGGTAGCGGACATGGAGAGCATGGGTCTAGGATCCCAGTCCTTTTCACGTGTTTTTTTCGAGCCGGTTCGGTTTTTACGCTTCTTTGGAATCCATGAGTTGTCTAGACCTTTCCGCTGACCCGTTGGTTTTTCTTTGAGAGCCTAGGTTGGGGGCTCTCTACTGCTAGTTACGAGCTCGTCTGGTTTTTACGTAGCTCTTCTCCTCTGGGAGTTGAGCAACGAGAGAGGACGTCGGGTCCGGCAAGCTTACCTCTTCTCTTTCCTGCCTCTAGTTGCGTAGTAGTCGTACTACCATTGCCTTTTCCTTGGACCGCACTTCCACTGGGATTGGCGAGAGCAGACGAATCCCTTCGGGGGTTTCCTCACCGCTGAGATTATTACCTTTCCGCCAGGCTGGTGTCTTGGTGATGGGGTAGTAATCGATAGACATGTGACAGTTCACCAATTACCCAGTAAAGATTCCCCATTAAACACTAATGACCCCTTTAATTACCTTTCCGCCAGGTTGGTGTCCTGGTGATGGGGTAATGGTTAGTAGACACTAAGGATTTCACTTACCTTTCTGCCAGGCTGTGACCTCGTGATGGGGTAAGAGATGAGTGACTTCACCGCTAGGGACTAGTGACGACAGTTCCATTAGTAGAGGCTAACGAGGGTTGGGTGTTGAGAGGGTTGTGAGTACGGTTCCTCTTATACACCTTCGTGAGCGAGCCATCACACGTGTCGACCAAGGATTAACGAAAGTTGAGAGAACAAGCTAGAAGGAGTGTTGGGAACTTAGTTAAGATGCAAGACACCACCGCATGCCTACGGAGGCACCCCAACCCTGAGGCGTACATCATACCTCATAGTCATAGTGTGAGGTTCAACCTGGACTTTGAAGTCCTATCCGGAAGTCGAGGTCCTAACCAGAACAAGACCACAGACCTACTTCTAGACTTGAGTTGTAGTTGGGTTAGTTCCATTGATCGAGGGAGACACGGTGTGGTAGTGAGCGAGTGTATTCTTGATAGACTTCAGAAAGCAAGTAAATAACTTAAAAGAATCAATTAACCCACTTTTACTTGCTAGTTTCTTTTGTACACTACAGTTACCTTACGGTTTTCTAGCTGTTCTAGACTGTGCTTACTACTTTTCTTAATAGAATTGTGTAGAATTTGTACTCGACAACTTTGTGACAGATACTTGCTTGTTCACTTTCTACTTGTGGCAGGCAAGGGCCCAGCGACCGAGTAGCGGATGTAGTTTGGGCTGCTGTTGTTTCTTTTGGTGCTACACTTTCAGAGCAGGTATATCCTTTTGGAGCTCATTAGACAATTGTTAGTTGTGTTCTCTTTTGTAGCCTGATCTTTGAGATATTTACATGTATTTTGAATGTTGTGGAACTTCAGCATGTTATATGAATGAAATGAAAATGAATGGATATCCTTTTTGTTCAGTTCTGGTGTACTACTACTTCCGCTTTTAGTTTTCTTGTGGTTGCTTGCATAGCCATATTTAAATCTTGTGAATGTCATGTTTAAAAAGCGAAAAATTTCCTCAGGGTTTCGTAACAACGGATTATCTCTAAGCTGATTAAGTAGGCGAATGACGTGTTTGACGAGTAACCTAAGGTCCTCGGGAGGACGGGGTGTCACAAGTTGGTATCAGAGCAGAGTTACCCTGATACATGCATTCACATAACTTAATGGCGAGAGTCTTCTAATTTCTCATGAAGCTGAATGGGGAAAATTTTTGACACTCATAAGATTTATGTAACTATAAGTCACCAGAACATTTCATTCATATAAGTATCCCAAGAGGAGAAATCGTACCACTGATTTTTTTCCTAAAGTGTGCTTAACTATGCTATGATCCGATACTGGGAGGATTAGCATGGAACCACGAGTAGCTCATGATCAGCCAGGAGAGATGGCACAGGTACTAGCTGCACTAGCTGATCTACGACAGACACAGGATCAGATACTTGCCCAGCAGACTGAGTTGGCAGAGCGATAGACTGGGATGGAGCTGAGGATGGAGGAGCTGTCTGACTCCTCATACCACCCGTCCAGGGATGAGTCCGCTAGAGCCAAGCATCTGTTCTCTGAGGAGTTTCCCCAGCATTCCGAGGCAGACATTCTGAGGGGGTCAGGAGCTGACAGAGCTGAGGTAGGCCAAGGGCCTGCAGCAGGAGTAGAGGTGAAAGGGTTTGTTCTTCCTACTGCACCGAGATACCATGACGTCTTCACATCCTACCAGAGAGCTGGAGTACCTAGGTTCCAGGGCATGGGTACGTATGACGAGGCTGAGCAGTGGCTCAAGACGGTGACGAAGGTGTTCAGGATGATACAGACACCACCAGAGTTGTGGTTACCCTTTGCAAAATTCTCACTTACTGGGTTTGCAGAGCGTTGGTGGGAGGCTACTTTGTCCGAGATGGGGCGTGTGCCGACTTGGACAGACTTTGAGACCCACTTCAGAGGCCACTTCTTCTCAGGGAAGTGGAAGGAGACACAGCGCAGGTTGTTTGCAGAGCTGAGACAGGGCAGGATGACAACGCGAGAGTACTTCGTGTGCTACACCGAGTTGTCACGCCACACATCTTCTGCAGCTGCTTTTCCAGATGAGAATCTGGAGAAGTTTGTTCGTGGTATGAGGGAGGACGTTCAGGAGAAGTTGGCAGGGCTGAGACTGACCACCATTGCTGAGGTTACTAATGCAGCAGAGCGGATTGAGGACGTCCATGAGAGACATTTTGGGAGTACCTTTAGACCGCCACCAGTACCACCGAGGTCGTCTGGACCTATTCGGCGGCAGTTCCAGCCACAACGGTTAGCACGACGCTTTCGTCCGACAGGGACAATTTCTTCTGACAGTGTTTGCTCGACCCCCACGACTACTTTGGGAGGAGCACTGGCCAGTAGAGGTTTTGAGGCGGCGCGGCCATCTGGGTCGCAGAGGTTTGGAGCACAGAGCGCGAGACCCGCAGAGAGTGTCGATCCATCTTCTATGCCGAGCAGGGCGATGAGGTGCTACCAGTGCCAGCAGATGGGACATGTCATGTCCCAGTGCCCACAGCTACAGACTCCACCACCTCCACCTCCACCACGTTCGAGAGCTACCGGGAGGAGCTCCCAGTACAGAGCGCAGCAGGATCCAGTGCTGAATCTATACGTTAGGAAAAAGATTCACGTAGTTACAGCTTAGCAGGCTGATGAATCTGCGATTCGTCATCTTTATTCATTTATTTTAGCTTAAAATCCCTTATAAAACACCTGCATATAACGCTAACTCCATATTCTTACTAACTTGCATTTGTGTGTAAATATTGTACATTTCTTACTAATTTTAACCTAAAATAAATAAATAAAGAAAGAAAGGAAAAATAAAGAAAAGAAAATAAAAAAAGGAAGACTGTATACAGGCTGACCCGAACCCCGAGAGAAGGTCAAGACTTGACCTGATCGACCAGGAATAAAGTAGGGGGAGATAGGGTCCTCAACCAGAAAATCTAAAAAAATGTGTTTCTCACTTATTTTGTGTATATCTGTATAAAACTAACACTAATTTATTTGTACCTTAATTGACCCCAAATCAAATAACATTCAAAATCAAAGTTGTAAATAAAAATGGATCCTAATTAATAAAACTGATTGCACAATTAAATCATGTACAGAATAAAAGTAGCCACACTTGGAAAAAGCCACTAAGCACTAATTGAAAGATCAATTCCGGCTCCATATGATCTCAAATTGAACAAATATTACTTCCATTGAATTCTAAATTAAATTATCTTCAAAATGACTGTGATTTTATAATTTTTGGAGTTACGGTTGAAAAGTTGGTTTTCCGGGGTGGTTTGTGCAATTTTTCCTTGTATTTTGTGCATATTGTATTTGTATATATATTTGTAAATATTTTTACTAATTATGTAAAATAAAAATAAAAATAAAAAAAATAATAATAACATTGTTAAAACAAAAAAAGGCTAATTTCCTCATTTAACCCTTGTATATAATACCATATATGTATATAGTACATGTATATAGTTGCTATTTTTAACTAACCATCTTAAAAAAATAAAAAAATTAACATTTTTTAATTCAAATAAATAAAGTGACGAAAATTCAAAAAAAAAAGATAATTTTGTAAATAATTTTATCCTTCTATTTTATCTCTCATGTTATCTCTTCCACCAAAAAAATCAAAAATTCATCTCTTATCCAAAAAAAATCAAAATTCAAAATTCATCTCTTTTCTATTTATATGGCTCCATCTCCCTCATTCCAACCTGATCAATCTTTAGAGAGAGGAGCCCGATCTCCGAGAGAAATTTCGTCGAGAATTGTGCCTAGCCTCCGAGCCGCCCGGTGACAGCGAGTCGGCCTTGTCGAGGAGATCACGGCCCATTTTCCGTTTCTAAGGTGATATCCAAATTTTTCTTCGCATTTTATCTTAGTTTAATCGTAGGGTAGTTTTTCGTTTTTTTTATTTTGTCGCAATTTTTGTTCTTCTAGACCTTAAGAAAATTTCATCTCGATTTGATCCGCCACCGACTCGAGTTTTCATCTCACTTTCTCGATCCCCACGCGTTCTATTCTATCGTCCATGATCTCTCAATTCCGGCCGCGTACGGTGGCCGGAGATCGGATTCGATTCCTTCATCGTCGCCGAATCCCCATCCATGTTCAGATTTTGTAGATAAATAAAAAAAATTCCTTTATGTCTAACATTTGTTTTGCAGGATAAAAAAAATAAAAAAATAAAAAAAAATTTGTTTCCCTTTATCTCTAACTTTTGTTTTGCAGGATCATTAAATACAAGAAAACAATAAAAAAATAAAAAAAATCTTTTCCATTTTCTTTTCTTATTTTCGGATTTATAAAAAAAATAAAAAAAAGTTTTCCTTCTTTCATTTACTGTTTACATAAGAAAACAAACAAAAAAATAAAAAAAACAAAAAAAAAGACAGCCGCAAGGGGCGGCGTAGCCAGCACCCCCGCCGCCCTCCACCGGTCGCGCGCCCCTCCGCCAGCGGCGCGGCCGGCCCTCGCCGCTAAGATCACCTCGCCACCAGCCACAGGAGGCCCGCGAGCCGCGCTCCAGCCGATCCACAGCACGCCCCTCCGCCGCACTTCAGCCACGAAGGCGTCGCTCCTCCCTCGACACGTGGGCGCGCGGCACCGCCATCGACCTTTAGCCGCGGTTCCACACCGCCACCGCGCTCCGTAGCCCGCTCTGACCTGCTGCTCCGCCCCACAACCGCGGCAGGGCCGCTCCTCCGTTCTCCTCCATCCGCCTGTAGCCGCGTCGCCGGCGCCTCCCGCTCTGACCTGCTGCTCCGCCCCACAACCGCGGCAGGGCCGCTCCTCCGTTCTCCTCCATCCGCCTGTAGCCGCGTCGCCGGCGCCTCCCGCAGGACCTCCTCCACGCGGCGCCGCCACCGCATCCTTCTCGCACGCGCCTAGCCGCGAGCTCCCGCCCCTTTGACTCCATCGTCGTCGCCCTTGCTTGGAGACGAAGCAAGGGGCGGCGGCCTCTTGTTGCGGCCCCCTTTGGCTCCCCTTTTACTTGGAAACGAAAACCCTATTAGGGTTTAATATTTTATTCGGCCAAATTACAGTCCAGCTCTAGAAGACTTCCAAATTCGCTTGGAATAATTGGAACAATTACATATACGCCCCTGAAGATTCCTGATTTTACAAAGAAGCCCCTGCCTCCAAGTCATAGCACGTGCTATTGAACATTGGGTAAATTGCACCTTCTCGTTCCATATTTATTTTTATTATTCATTCAGTACAAGAGCCTTGACTATTTACATTTTGGTCCCTGAACCGTAGAACAATCATTTGCTTGATCTTTTTGAATGAAATAAATGTTATTTGTGATCCAAAAATTTTGAGAAAATTATGCAATGCTCCTGATGTGATTATCTTTTTAGCATAAAATTTTCATTGCATTCTGACTTCATTTGGTACTATTAAAAAATCAAAAACAATGTCTTTTTCATTGTTGGAAATTCGAAAATTCATAAAAATTCGAAAATAGCTTTAAAAATTCTAAAAAAATTAGAGTAACTGTATTTTATTGTCTTTTAATTTCTGGCCAATTTTCATGTATTAATTCTTTATAAAACCCAAAAAATTGAAAAACATCAAAAACCTTATAAAAATCATAAACAATTCTACAAAAATCCAAAAATTGTGATTTCAGTTCCCGTTTGTAGATATTTTCTTCTAGTTTGTCTTAAAAATAGTAGCCAAGAGTTTTGGGCATTTAAAAGATTTTTAAATTGCAAATTACTCCAGGCTGTGCACATTTTCTTGTTTCCTCACTGTTTAATTTTTAGAAAAATACAAAAACATCTGAAAATTCCATAAAAATTCTCAAAAACATTTCAAAACTTTTAAAACCCAAAAATATTTTCTTTGAATTTTTCTGAGCAATTTTTGGCTAATTGAAAAATTACAAAAAGAGTCGGTGTGCATATTCTTGATCTTGTAAATATTGCATCGTGTTATTTTTGAAAATAAAAAATTCGAAATCAAAATCACTAAAAATTTGAAAATCAGAAAATTAAAAAAATATAGAAATAAAAAAATAAAAAAATAAAAATATTAAAAAATCACAAAAACCAAGGATAGTTGTCCTTTGAGATTCCTGTTTTCTTTTAATTAGTTTCGGATTAATTGAATAACCCTCGGGAATTGTAGCCTCCCTGAGTTCGACCCTGTCCGCTATACAGGTTAATAAGTAGCAAAAATAAAAAAAATAATCTTTTGTTGACGCGCGGGATTTTGGGGATAAACAACGACCAATTAATTTCCAATCTCTAAAAATCCCGCTCAACACAGGCACGGTCCGCGGCCACGGTCATGAAAGGTATGGTTTCAGTTTCGAGCCATCCTTTTCACGTGTTGTTTGATTCTGGTGCTACCCATTCGTTTCTTGCTGTGAGGCTTCTAGCCACATTGGGTAGAGTCACGGAGGGTGTAAATCCTCCATTTCACATCCGAGGGCCAGGCGGACAGTTGTTCGTGATTTCAGAGATAGTTAGAGGGTTACCAGTGTCCATAGGTGTCACGAAATGACTGCGGACTGCCTCCTACTACAGCTTGTTGAGTTTGACATGATTTTGGGCATGGATTGGTTGTCTACACATCACGCCTTAGTCGACTGTTACAGGAAGACTGTTATCTTCAGGATCCCCGGCTTGACAGAGTTCACTTTGAGGGGACATTGCAAGACTCCAAGATGGAGTATATTTCAGTACTGAGAGCACAACGATTGGTTGATCAGGGATGTGACACTTTTCTGGCCTTTGTTCAGGAGGTTATAGACAGAGAGCAATTGACTCAGGACATTAGAGTTGTGTCAGAGTATCCCGACGTGTTTCTTGAGGAGTTACCAGGACTACCTCCAGTTAGAGAGATCGAGTTCGAGATCTCGTTGCTTCCTGATACGTAGCCGATATCTATGGCTCTGCATCGCATGGCACCCGCAGAGCTGAGAGAGCTGAAGGTGCAACTACAGGAGTTGCTTGACTTGGACTTTGTGAGGCCGAGTACTTTACCTTGGGGCGCTCCTGTACTTTTTGTTCGGAAGAAGGATGGAACCATGCAGTTGTGCATTGACTACAAGCAGCTAAACAAGAGGACGGTGAAGAACCGTTATCCTCTGCCACGCATTGATGATCTATTTGATAAGCTATAGGGATCTTCGGTGTTCTCGAAGATCGACCTCCGCTCGAGGTACCATCAGTTGAGGATTTGGGAGACAGACATCCCGAAGACAGCCTTTCGAACACGGTATGGCCACTACGAGTTTGTAGTGATGCCATTCGGACTGACGAATGCCCCCGTGGCATTCATGGACATGATGAACAGAGTATTCCGTCCTTACTTGGACAAGTTTGTTGTGGTGTTCATAGATGATGTGCGGATTTATTCGAAGAATGAATGGGACCATGAGAACAACTTGAGAGCAGTGCTTGGTACCCTGAGAGAGCATAGACTGTATGCCAAGTTGAGCAAATGTGAGTTTTGGCTACCTCAGGTCTCATTCTTGGGACACGTCATCTCAGGAGCAGGTGTCTCAGTGGACCCTGCGAAAATAGAAGTAGTGATGTCTTGGGAGCAGCCTAAGACAATGACATTGATCCGTAGTTTTCTTGGGTTGGCAGGCTATTACAGACGCTTTGTCAGCAACTTTTCGCGGATCGTACACCCCTTGACGCGTTTGACGCAGAAGGGAGTACCTTTTATTTGGGATAGTTCGTGCGAGCAGGCCTTCAGGACACTGAAGGAGAGACTTACTACAGTTCCGATTCTTACTCTACCGTCAGGTACACAGGACTATGCAGTTTACACAGACGCGTCAGGTTATGGTTTGGGAGCAGTGCTGATGCAAAGGGGGCATGTAATTACCTATGCTTCGAGACAGTTGAGACCGCATGAGCAGAATTACCCCACGCACGACCTTGAGTTGGCGGCAGTGGTCTTCGCTCTGAAGACCTGGTGCCACTACTTGTACGGGGTTAACTTTGAGCTCTTCATAGACACAAGAGTTTGAAGTACATATTTAATCAGAAGGAGCTGAACATGAGACAACGCAGATGGTTAGAGTTGCTGAAGGACTACGATTGCATGATCTCTTATCATCCTGGTAAGGGAAACGTGGTTGCAGACGCCCTCAGCAGGAGAGCGCACACGGAGGGTACGATGAATTGGCTATACACTCGGGATTTACTTGCAGCACTGATGGATTGGCATCCGCAGGACAGTACATCTTCTCCCATCTTCGTACCTCCTAGGTACAGCAGCCTTTGGGATTGTATAGTGTCAGGTCAGCAGACAGACCCGTGGATTCACGACTGATACATGCGGGCAGTGAAGGATGAGTTTGACGACTTTGTTGTCTTAGAGTCGATTCTGTGGAAGGCAGGTCGGGTAGTGGTTCCCAACGACGAGCAGCTATGTAGAGATATACTTGACGAGACGCATTGTTCGCATCTTTCCATTCATCCCGGTAGTACGAAGATGTACCACGATCTTCGCAGACAAATCTGGTGGGATGGGATGAAGAGGGACGTAGCTGGGCATGTCAGCAGGTGTTTGACTTGCCAGATGGTGAAGGCGGAGCACAGACGACCACCTGGTTTACTGCAGCCTTTTCCCATTCCTGATGGAAGTGGGAGAGCATTTCGATGGACTTCGTTACGGGATTGCCAAGGACATCGGGAGGCCACGATTCTATTTGGGTCATTGTTGATAGGTTGACGAAGTCAGCCCATTTTATACCTGTCAGCATGACTTATACACCTTCTCAGTTGGCCAGATTGTATATACAGCACATTGTGAGGTTACATGACATACCCCGCGAGGTAGTGTCTGACAAAGACTCAAGGTTCACTTCCCATTACTGGCAGCAGTTCATGTCAGCATTACAGACCGAGTTGAAGATGAGTTCAGCATACCACCCTCAGATGGACGGACAGAGCGAGCGTACGGTACAGACCTTGGAGGATCTTTTACGCGCATGTACTCTAGAGTGGAAGGGATCCTGGAAGGATCATTTACCTCTTATTGAGTTCACGTACAACAACAACTATCATTCGAGCATCGGCATGGCGCCATTCGAGGCTCTTTACGGGTGGAGATGCCTTACACCAATCAGTTGGCGCGAGGTAGGCGATCATGCGTTGTATACCGTGGATCTCTTGGAGGAGACCGCGAGGGTTGTTGACTTGGTGAGGAGGAATCTCTTGACGGCACAGAGTCGCCAGAAGAGCTATGCAGATCGACGTCACCGACACTTGGAGTTTCAGGTTGGAGATTTTGTGTTTCTACGTGTATCTCCCATGAAGGGCATACAACGATTTGGAGTTTGTGGCAAGCTGGCGCCACGCTTTGTTGGGCCATTCGAGATACTTTCACGTGTTGGGAAAGTCGCATACAGACTGGCACTTCCCCCACGTTTGGTGGCTGTACATGATATATTCCATGTGTCGAACTTGAGGAAGTACGTGCACGATCTTCGGCACATCATCAGCTATGAGAGCCTTGACATAGAGCCAGAGTTGACGTACGAGGAGGAGCCAGTACAGATACTTGATTTTGCGGTCAGGAGGCTTCGGAACAAGGAGATTCCCTTGGTCAAGATCCTATGGCGCCGACAAGGTGTTGAGGAGGCGACATGGGAGACCGAAGCAGCTATGCGCGAGAGATACCCGCGACTCTTCTCAGCTACTTTCGCAGTTTAGTTTATCAGTTCTCTGTTTGGCAAATCATTTCACTTTCTGGGTAAAAACCTTCTTTGAGGTTTTTATGGGTTAAAAACCTTTTGAGGTTTTTATGGCAGACCGACGAACCCAACTTAGAAGTGGAGTCTCGAGGACGAGACTCTCTTTGAGGTTTTTATGATTGTAACATCCTTAAATTCTAATGACTAATTAAACCCAAGATGATGAACCATTAGTGAGCTTATGATAAATTTGAGATGTCAATTGTAGCTAAGTAAGATTAGAGACTAAGGATTGGTAGTCATTTATGGATTACTATTCATGGGTGGGCCTTGGTTGCATTTAAGAGGAGTGGGTGGGGTTATGTTGCATTTTTTCACAAGGGAATAACTCCCATAGGTGCCCCTGTAACCCCACTTCGTCTTCTCCATCTTCCCCACTCCAAAAGCCATAACCGACCACTTCTTCTTCTCCACCTTCTCTCCTTGATACCCCACCCAAATTTCCACCAAATTTGAGTTTGTTGGGCTCAAATTAAAGCTGGGAGGAAGGAGCTTCTTCTCCACCAAGTACATGTTGAATCCAAGGCCAAGCGTGGATCGAAATTGGTGATAGAAGACTGGAGTTGCTGCTGTTCTTGAGCTGTTCTTGAGCAGTTCCTGAGCACTGTTTAAAGGTACAAATATTACCCCTCTTTGCTACCATTAAGATAGAATTTTCTCCACTATATGAGCCTTGTGTTGAGCTGCTATATCAAGGTTTTGATTGTGATTCTTGTTGGGATTTGATTTGGTTTTGGAGTGGCTTTTGATGAATGGTTTTGGGAATTTCCAGATCTGTTCATACTTGATAAATCCATGTTTTGGCCTGGTTTGGAGGACATTCTTGAGCTATTTTGTGGGAATTTGATTGCTGTTATATCCTCCATCAATTTGGCTTTAGATCCATGTGCAAATTTCGGATTTGTATGATGATTTTGGGGATTTTGGCTGCTGTTCACATGAACCTGCAGCTGAAATTCAGATCTGTGTTCTTGTGATTTGCATGCGATTAATGCATGATTTTGTATGATATAAGGGCCATTTTTGATTATCCTTGATGTTTGATCTTGTCTCCATCCTATTAACCTTTAATCCATGGCTTTGAAGTGGATTTGAAGGTGATTTGAGAGTGTTTTAACTGCTGCTATTCTGCAGTTCAACAAATTCCAGAATCTGTGATCTTCCTTGTAATTGGATTATGCATGATTTTTGAGATGATCTTAAGAACCATTCTTCGTGGTTTGGATGTTGTATGAATGAGTGTTATAAAACCCATGAGATCCATGCCTTTGATTTAAGTTTTGGTGGTGATTTTGGGAAAGATAGCTGTTGTCCAAGGACTGTTAGCCAAATTTCAGTGTATGCATGTTAGATCCATTAGCATACATCTTTTGTGGTTTTTTCTAAAACGTCAAGTCATCGAGTTATCCTCATACATGATATGAGTGATCATATAGTAACTCAACTCCTTAGAGGAAATGGATTTTTAGTTGAATAATTGATGGTTTTAGACTGATGGTTCACTGTGATACGTTGTTGTACACGCATGAACTTTCATTGCTGAATGTTTGTGATTTTGAGTGCATAATAGCCACGGTTTTGTTATCCCTTAAGCATGAATTTATAGTATATCATGTGGTGTTGGAAGCCAAGAGTATGCATGAGAATTTGAGAGGGTTTTGGGGCCTTGAACTGCTGTGTGTCTACTGCTATATTCATACAGTACGCATAAACTTATATACTGAATATATGCATGTTTGGAATATGTAATGCCTTCTTAATGAAGTCCTTATTGTTGGACTTTAAGGATTATATGTTGCTGAAATTGGTGAAGGTGAATCCCATGAAGTTGTGTGAGAAATTTGAAAGGAATTAGATGCCTTAAATTGCCATGTGTGTTGTTGTGCATATAACAGTGCACGCGCATTTTACTACTGTTGTGTGATGACTTTTGAAAAGGTAGAGTCTCTCTTAAGAACCATCTTAGAGTGGTGCCTTAGTCCTTTATTGATACTTAGGAAGGTGGGCTCGAATTCCATGATATTGATTAATAAATTGGGGACAAACTTGATGATAAACTTTGCTAGTTGTGTGGTACTTTCATAGTTCCATGTGACCGAATGTGTGTTGAATTGGGAATGTTAATAATAAAGAGACCAAGTGTTGGGTTTTGTGAGCTACAGACTGATATATATATATATATATATATGTGTGTGTGTGTGTGTGTGTGTGTGTGTGTGTGTGTGTGTGTGTATGTGGGATCACACATGAAAATAAGACTTTATGGAACTTGTATTTTTGGCATGATTGACTCATATTGTGGGTTGTAGTATTGACTTAAGAAGAGTTCAGTAATACATGTAGTAGACCACAAGTAATGCAAAACGTCATGTGGTGTGTGCACTTTAATGAGTACTTGTGAGTTAGGCCATATTTGTTTTTGGTGTCCCTATGTATAAGACTTGTCATCTGACTCTAAATAAGATAAGGAGTTTAACTCCTCCAATCTATGAATTGATTTCCTGTTGCCTTAAGGTCTTTCTCTAGTTTGTAGCCAAATCTTTAGGTTTATTTATGAATCTTGCAGGACCTATGAAAGGAAGAAGGTACCTGATCTGGTAGCCGAGATCCTAGGATACGATGTTCATCAGTGAAAGATGAAAGAGAGACTAATAATAGGTCTGTATCCCTGACCTTCGATCGGTTGAGGTTCTTGTAAGAACAAGTTCAGGTTTAGGACCGATAACTTGTAGATGTAAAATAAGTCAAAAGAATCATTGACACTGAAAGTGAAAAATGAAAATAAAAGAAATGGTGATGTCACATGTGGCCAGTCGTGGAGATTCATACTCCGACTGTACGAGGGCACGGTGACCCTCACGTGAGCAGGAGATGAGGTCGCTCAGGCTTGGGTAGCGTACATTGAGAGCATGGGTCTAGGATCCCAGTCCTTTTCACGTGTTTTCTTCGAGCCGGCTCGATTTTTACGCTTCTTTGGGATCCATGAGTTGTCTAGACCTTTCCGTTGACCCGTTGTTTTTTCTTTGAGAGCCTAGGTTGGGGGCTCTCTGCTGTTAGTTACGAGCTCGTCTGGTTTTTACGTAGCTCTTCTCCTCCGGGAGTTGAGCAACGAGAGAGGAAGTCGGGTCCGGCAGGCTTACTTCTTCTCTTTCCTGCCTCTAGTGGCGTAGTAGTTGTACTACCTCTGCCTTTTCCTTGGACCACACTTCCACTGGGATTGGCGAGAGCAGACGAATCCCTTCGGGGGTTTCCTCACCGCTGAGATTATTACCTTTCCGCCAGGCTGGTGTCTTGGTGATGGGGTAGTAATCGATAGACATGTGACAGTTCACCAATTACCCAGTAAAGATTCCCCGTTAATAACTAATGATCCCTTTAATTACCTTTCTGCCAGGTTGGTGTCCTGGTGATGGGATAATGGTTAGTAGACACTAAGGATTTCACTTACCTTTCCGCCAGGCTGTGACCTCGTGATGGGGTAGGAGATGAGTGACTTCACCGCTAGGGACTAGTGACGACAGTTCCGTTAGTAGAGGCTAACGAGGGTTGGGTGTTGAGAGGGTTGTGAGTACGGTTCCTCTTATACACCTTCGTGAGCGAGCTATCACACGTGTTGACCAAGGATCAACGAAAGTTGAGAGAATAAGCTGGAAGGAGTGTTTGGAACTTAGTTAGGATGCAAGACACCACCGCATGCCTACGGAGGCACCCCAACCCTGAGGCATACATCATACCTCAGAGTCATAGTGTGAGGTTCAACCCGGACTTTTAAGTCCTATCCGGATGTCGAGGTCCTAACCGGACCAAGACCACAGACTTACTTCTAGTGTTGAGTTGTAGTTGGGTTAGTTCCATTGATCGAGGGAGATACGGTGTGGTAGTGAGCGAGCGTATTCTTGATAGACTTCAGAAAGCAAGTAAATAATTTAAAAGAATCAATTAACCCACTTTTACTTGCTAGCTTCTTTTGTACACTACAATTACCTTACAGTTTTCTAGCTGTTCTAGACTGTGCTTACTACTTTTCTTAATAGAACTGTGTAGAATTTGTACTCGACAACTTTGTGACAGATACTTGCGTGTTCCCTTTTTACTTGTGGCAGGCAAGGGCCCAGCGACCGAGTAGCCGACGTAGTTTGGGCTGTTGTTGTTTCTTTTGGTGCTAAACTTTTAGAGCAGGTATATCCTTTTGGAGCTCATTAGACAGTTGTTAGTTGTGTTCTCTTTTGTAGCCTGATCTTTGGGATATTTACATGTATTTTGAATGTTGTGGAACTTCAGCATGTTATATGAATGAAATGAATATGAATGGATATCCTTTTTGTTCAGTTCTGGTGTACTACTACTTCCGCTTTTAGTTTTTTTGTGGTTGCTTGCATAGCCAGATTTAAATCTTGTGAATGTCACGTTTAAAAAGCGAAAAATTTCCTCAGGGTTTCGTAACAACGGATTAACTCTAAGCTGATTAAGTAGGAGAATGACGTGTTTGACGGGTAACCTAAGGTCCTCGGGAGGACGGGGTGTCACAATATCTTACCCTAATTATGGGGGAGACAGTCTGAGTAAGATCTGTTCATTCCCACCCTTGACCCTCCCTACTTTGTGTACAATCTGCTATACGTAGGATTATTTTATCCTAAGTATGGGGGGACGGTCGACTTCTCATTCAATTATTCACCCGTCTCTTATTTATTTCTTCTTTAGACTTTTCTATACTCTGTACGAGTTATATATTCTCTTTTCTCTCTGATATATGAGGACATAGCTCAAGCTAAGTATAGGGGGTCGTATATACTGTGTATATACTTTATCCATAACTCGTACTTTCATATTTTTACTAATAACGATGGCTATTACATTTATAAAATTGCTTAAAGACACTTAATAAAAAGATGTTGATTATTGCTCAAATTCTTTTTGTATTTACTAATTAATAAATCACATGAAAATATTTTTTGCAAAATGTTTGAAAAATAGTTTGAAAATCTTTGTGAAAAATCTTTTGAAAACTATTTGGAAAACGTTTTGTTACATGTTTTCAACCTTTGTAGACCATTTTGATTGTAAAATTATTTTCTTTGTGTGAAATAAAATGTTTGAAAAATGGTTTGCAAATGGTTTAAAAAAACGGTTGCAAAAATATTTGAAAAATCTATATATACTATTTGGAAAACCTTTGCAAAATGATTTCTAAATACGTGTACATGTTTGTAAAAATTGTTTGTAAAAATTATTTTGTACTATAGTTTTCAAAATTGTTTGAAAAAACCTGTTTCAAATACGTTTGAGGAATAAGTACATCTCACCTTAAATTCTTTATTGTATATACTTATAAAATTGACCATTTACCCTTGTAAATTCTTAAAATCCACTTCTTGTAAATATAAGATGCATCCCCGTGTAAATATTTGTACCTAGTTTTTGGCCAAAACATTTTGTTGTCAAAAATTCCAAAAACATTTGCAAATTAAAATACCAAAAACATTTGAAAAATATTTTTGAAAATCTAAAAAAATGCATATGCATCATCTTTTCAAAAACACATAAAAAGTTCATAATCTTTAACAATTGCATCACAAAAAGATTTTCTGCATGGCACGAGCATTTTTTGGATTGAGTTTGATGGTTGAACGAGTCTAAATAAAATCCGATGATTGGAGCTTGGTTGGACCTTAAATCTACCTAATTAATAGGAACCTTATAGGAGCTGAATTGTGGTACTTCATGTCTAGTTGACTTAATTCTTTAAGGATCACGAGACTTGGTTCAATGGATTCTTGACTGCCTAAGTATAGTATTTCGGAGCACACGCACGGGTCTTGTTGATAATGACCTAACTTGGACACCTACACCTTTCACTTGGCTCAACTCAGTTGGAGTGGTGAGGGGGTTGGATTGGCCGGTATGAGACAGACACATATGGAAACATTTGTCCTCCTCTAGGGAGGGAAGTGCATCCCAACCCATCTGGTGATGATGAGTTTTGAGGATAGGAGATTGTGGGTTTCAATAAAGCTTCAAAAGAGGGATAGCCTACTAGCTCAAGAGGAAAAACTCCCTATGTAAATGCTGTTGTATATAGTATTAAAAAAATCAATCAAAAACTCCAAAAAAGTGGACATGCATGTACCAAAAATAAAAATGCCTGCCGGAGTGTACATATGTGTATAGTCAATAAGCAAGCTTGAGATTCAAAGTCAAATCATGTGAGCCTGTAGCTGGATGACTTGACTACACTGGTCTTGCATCCTAGGATAGGTAGCTACACTGGCTACTGTCCATTCTTCTCTTCACCCCCTCCTCTTGAGCTGGTTACCACTTGAACTTAGAAGGAAAATACCCCGCTCCTTAAGGAATGAGTTGCTGGATTGGGGAATCATTGGGTTGTCATATTGGAGAAGCCAGTCTCTTTGTCATTCTAGTTGGGGAGAGCCACTATCACATACATTGTACAAGTTAGATTCATAGTCGTAAGGGTTTGCGTATGAGTTGAAGTATTCTGACCTGGCTATTGAGGAGACTTGGGCAGAGTTTTGGGATTCTCGAAGGCTGTTGGATTTCAAATCTGATTCTCATTGAGGTTCCGCCAGCACTAAAATTCCAAAGGTCCGACTTAAGCTCCAAACTTTGATTTTTGTGAAGACTAGTTCGATCATCAAATTTAATCCATCTTTCTTCTTTTTCTTTTCTTTGTTTGTCTTTTTCTGCACTTATTGCATAAATGTTTGCTGAGGACTAGCAAAGGCAAGTATAGAGGGATGATGAGTCCACATTTCATCATCTTTATTCCATCATTTTGGCCTCAAAAACCCTATTAAATACATGTAAAAACCCTTAATTCATGCATTTTAGCATTCATGCATGTGTATGTAAGTAGTGTACAAATTGCGGTTTTTAAAGCCAAAATTATAGAATAAAGAAAAGAAAAGAAAAATAATAAAATATTGTAAATATTTTATGACCCGGAACCCCGAGACCTAGGCATCTAGATGAATAGGTCAACAAGGAATAAAGTAGGGAGAGATAAGGGCCAAAATACAATAAAGATTCCTTTTATTTAATTCATTCTTTATTCATATTTGGGACCTATTTTTAGTTCCACTGGTTATACCTCAAATAAAGAAGCTTTGTACATGAAAGTTGTAGATAATAAAATAAAGAAACATACAAAATTTATTTCTCACAAAAATAATGTACAGATAAAAAGTTACGATCTAAATAAAATTCTAAAACCCCAACTTCCCAGACCTGTATCCCTCAGATAAAAACTCAAAACATATCAAAATCACTTTATTATATATAATTTTCAATAAGCTATTTAATGAAGGTGGTTTCATATTTTTCGGAGTTATGGTTTGAAAGTTGATTTTTGGACCCTTCTTGTATACTTGTACCGATTAAACTATTCAATTTATTTATTATTCATTAATTTTATAACTTTAATTTTATAGTTTTGTAAATATTATTTATAATATATATTAAAACATGAATAAAAATACAAGAAAACACATAATAAAATACTTATATATGATACCTAGATGAATTACCTATAAATATACCTATATAGAATATACTTCTATTTATTTAAGTATACAAAATATATCAGAAAAATAAAATAAAAATATATTTAATTGTATAAAATTAAGTTATAAATTTATAAAATAATAAAAAAATAAATAAAAATAAACATACAAAATAAAAAATAAAATATAAAAATATATAGAAGATTATACCTATATAGGCCCTAAAAGGAAACTTCTAATTTTAAATATCGAAAAAATAAACAAAAATCATAATATAATACTTCAGAAAATAACAAAAAAAATTTGAAACCTAAAAATAATAAAATCATTTGCTATTTTAAAATAAATTTTCAATTATTTTTGCCAAGGAATTTTCTGGTTGGTCCACGTAGACGAACCAGAACCTCCGTTGGTTGACCTAGATCAACTCTCTGACCGAGGTATGGCTCTGTCAGTCTGTGGTTTTCGAGCCCACTTCACAATTTTTTCAAGTATCAATCTCGCATCTTCTCGTCTTAGAGTCTTCTTAACTTTTGATCCTCATTTATTGGGCATACGCGCCCAGGCGTCACCTCGATCATTGGATTGACGACGCACCCGTTACGCCTCGTTCTTCTCTCCCGTTCGTCAACCCCTCAAATATCACCTCCGACATTCGATTCAAGTTTGAACCCTTTTTGGTCCTTTATTCTCCACCTGTTGCGTCCCAGAGCAAGAGGGAGGTGACAGCTCCCCTTTCCAACCTTCAGGAGGATCGAGGAAGGCATGAGGCGGCTCCACCACCTCCGACGAAGTACCGTCGTCGAGATCTTCTTCCACAGGTGACCCCACTTTCGAGGACTCCTTTTATCTCTATTTTCTTGTATTTTCTCGTTCGTCATAGCCATAGGATCAATATCCCCTCGCTCGTGTCGCGTTTCTCCCATTCAATCATCCAATTAACGCCCTCGCCGGAGCTACCTCCGGCCGCCCTTCACATCACCATCTCCCCCACCCATTGGCTTCACCAACCGTCGAGGCATTTTGCCATCGACGGTGTCACCATTTCTTGCAAGAACTGGAAGCACAACACGCACCTGGAGGCTATTTTGAGAGCTTGCCGGAGGTACCTGGAGGTGCCTCGCTCCTCCACCGTCGTCGGCGTGCTCTGGTGGTCGTCGCCTTTCTTGAAGCCACCAATCGATAGAGGACTCCTGCAGGAAGATGCCAGACCCATTTTGCAGCCTTCATCGTCACAGAGGAGGAGGAGCGGAGACATGGAAGTTCGTCGGCCGAGGCCTTCTTCCCCGTTCTTCGACATCCCCTTCCCACCGTCGGATCTAGGGTCCACTCCAGATTGCATGCCCACCTTTGGATCGTGTTGCGCCTCAACCATCGGATCTTTCTAGGAAGATCTAATCTCAGCTGTCCCCGCGCGAACCAGTATCAGTCGTTGGATTGTCGACACGAGGCTAGTGAGAGAGAATCAGCCATCGGATCCGCGTAACCTGGGTATTTTACACTCCTCACCCGACCATTTTTGTATTTATTAAGCAGAACGTAAACCTTCATTTGTAGTTTAACATTTTGTGTATTTTTTTGCATAGATACGCTCATACTTCTAGTATTTGCATCTAGGTCCCTGTCCACATCCATCACCTCACGTGCCTGTGCACGTGAGGAGACAGGGTATTTTGCAAGGGACCCCTACGGGTTTTGTTATTTCATTCTAGTCCAGGAAACATTTCATAACGTGTTTATTTTTGGTGAAATTGCAAAGTAACCCTCAAGTTTTTGTTATTTAAGTTTAAGTCCCTACCAAGCGCGTGAGTGTCACATGCATAGGTGGGAATTTTGCACTGTGTCCCCTGGGTTTTTGGCTATTTGTATTTGGTCCGAAAAATTTTGTATTACGTTATGATTTAGTGGAAAAATTACACTTCGGCCCTGGATGTTTTGGATATTTACATATATGCCCTTGCTAGTAGTGTAGTTTCTCTTTGTTGCCTTTAATTATTCCATGCATCTATAAAATTCTAAAAATGCCCCAAAAAATATCATGTGTGTGTGTTGCATTACTCTATCATGCCATATTTTTATTTGCATTTTTTGTTGCATTTTATTATTTATACAATTCAAAAACATGCATTTTCTTTACTGTTTGCATTTGAAAATATATAAAAAATACAAAATGTTTTTGAAAAATTCCAAAAAAAATATATTTTGTGTGTTTCCATCTGTTTTGACTTCAGACCAAAACTCACTAAAAATTTCAAAAGAAAACTCCTAAAAATTAGAAAACCCCTAAAATCTTCATAAAAATCTTAAAAATTCCACAATCCTAAAAAGATAATTTTTGTCTCTGAATTTTCTATGTTATATTATCTTTACTTCAAAATTAATTTGAGGAATTGTGGACTCTGTTTGATATTTTTTATCCTCATTTTAGTTTCATCCTTCGCTCTTGTTCACTGTTTTAAGTATTTTTGACTTTAAAAGTACAAAAAAATAGAAAAAATTTATAAAATCACAAAACATTGGAAAATATAAAAAGTATAAAAATATTATATTTCCTGAATTTTGAGTATTTTTACATAAATATATCCCTCTCTTATCTCTCTTGTGCATATATATCATATATAGTTGTATTACCATATTAAAAGAAAACAAAAATATAAAAATACAAAATAAAAAAAGAAAATACAAATCAGTAAATTAAAAATCAAAATATAAAAATATAAAATCAAAAATTAAATAAAAAATTATAAATTTAAAAACCCACAAAATAATATACTTGTAGACATTTGATCACATTCAGTCTTGAGCACTTATTTCCCGATCTATCCTGCTTGTTCCTTGTGTTCGGCACTCTGCACATACTTGCACCTATACACATCTTTGTTGTAGAGTTATAATAAATTTTAACTCCGCACATTTACTTTCATTGCTTCATTTATCTGTTGTGGGTTAGTTGTTGACTTAACACGAATCTCGTGTGGTCGACTCAGCGACTGAGTTCACGCTTTGTGTGGAACTTAAGACCGTCGATTTTCTGGTTAATCAGCCAGCTTCAGTACTCACTGAATTTGGATTAGGACTGGTCAAGCTAACAAAGATGATTCTGCAATTCACAGACAAATCCATGAAGCGTCCTAAGGGCATGTTAGAGGACATCATAATCACAGTTCAAGGGATGGATTTCCCTGTCAATTTTTTTGTTCTAGACATAGACATCTCCATGCCTATGTTCCTTACCTCACCCCCATCATTCTTGGTCGATCGTTCCTGCGAACAACTAATGCAATAGTGAATTACGATAATGTAGAGAGCACATTCAGCACCAGCGAAAACAAAATAAAGATAGAGACTGTGTCTAATTCTAAATCTACAAATGGAACATCTGCGGTGGGTGTGCATGTCATCAACCATTCTGAAGACTGTGACTTTTAGCTGAAATTTAAGATAATAACCTATTTATGGATGGCAATGAGATCCACGAATTCCTCTTTCCCAAGGAAGGAATGGAGAGTGCAGTAGAATTTCCCCTTAGCAATGATGTTGAGATTCTTGTTGAAATACTTGATGAGGTTACTGTGGAAATAACTAGTCTTCAAGACCAAGAGAAAATCATTGAAGATTTTTTCAACGAAGAGGATATCATTGATAATTTTTTTGAATTTCTGGATGCAGAAGACGAATAGATTAGAGATTAATACAGAATAGCTTACCTTCAATTATTTTGGATTGGTCAAAATTCATAAATATGGATGCAGCGAAAAATAGAATTAGAGTATTGTTTACATATAAAAAATGTATGATATGTATGTACTACTATACAATCGTATACCTAGATAGTATTGTAGAAAGATTTTCATAGTATTTATACTACATTTAATTTATACTCTATTATTAATTATTATATTCTATTATATTTAATTATTATATAAGAATTCAATATAATAGAATATAATAATAGTTAAATATTATAATATGGTAATTCTAAAATATGCTTTTATATTAGTTCTTTTTATCATACTATCTTAGATAGTGTTTATTCCAGTCATATTATTTCATTAAGACTCGGGATTTGAATCTCTCTTATTTCTTCAATCATTAATAAGAACTAATAAGTTTCAGTCCAATTAATCATTTTGATTAATCATTTTGGCTAACTGTTTTTACATAGATGATAAGTAAAAAGAAAGTAGGAACAAGAATAAAGAGTGCAGTAGCAATAAATGCGAGAATATTTACTTCCATAATCTCATTATTATTTTTTAATTCATAATAACTCGGGATCTAATCCCATTGAGATGATAAATTTCATTCCTAGAAATTCAGTGGGATGAATTACATCCTAATGATACCGAATCGGATCAATATTATGAATAACAATATCTGATCTATCAAATCGATTCATAGTTGAGAATTGAATAATATAACATGGAAAGATCCTTTATCCATACCAAAAAAGGGATTCTCTATCTAATAAGGAATCCCATACCATTCAATTTCTCACACTTTTCCACTCTTTATTTTCTATTTTTTGTAATAAAACTAACATTTTATAGAATTCCATTTGAATATTATTATACTATTTACATCTTATAATTATAATACTATTTGCAGCTTATACTACTTAATAACTTATACTAATATATAAATAATATATATAATTATCCTATCCAATCATTTGATGAGGTATCATATGACTGGAATTCCTATTCCATTGCTCGTGCATCCAACCAATAAAAAGGTGAATTAGAAAAAATGACATGTTAAGTTAATTCTAAACTATATTTTTTGTAATGATTTAATTTGGAATGCAGATTAATTTGTAATGTGGAGAAGTATAATAAATATAAATCATGATATAAAGGATGTAATGTTTCAACAAATTGATGAAAATGAGGGCATTTTCTTTGATTTATATTTTCTTAGGATTAGGATCCTCATTCAATCCTTTGATTGATATTGGCGTTTGTACATCCAAAATTCAGTGTGCGATTTAAATGAAAATAAGACAAATTATTTCTAATTAAATCAGATTGTTTCAAATTAGTAATTGAGAAATATTATGTAATAATAATAAGGGGTTGTTTAAAAAGTATTTAGTAGAGGTAATTATGTTAAATCCTCAGTGATTGTGCATTGTATAATAAATGAATACATATGTTATATAAAATATAATACCGGTCGAAATATAAGTACTCTATTACATTTCATTGATCAAGAGGAATAAAAATAGTAAAAAGCATTAAAACACAAAAAAATTATTTAGGTATTTTTTATCATTTCTGTCATATTTGAAAATTCCAAAAAATGTATTTCTTTTGTGTATAAATTTGTTTTGAAAATTATATTTTTGAACATTAAAAAATTGCAAAATTAAAATCCATTAAAAATAAAAAATGAAAATATAAAAATAACAAAGCAAAATAAAAAAATAACACAACCTAGAATAGTGTTCATAGGATTCCTTTATTCTTTTATTGATTTTTTAATTATTTGAATAACGAGGGATTTGTATCCTCCCTGAGTTCGATCTTGTTGCTATACATGTAAATTAAATAGCAAAATTCTCTTGCTACATTTTGTAATTAATTTAGATTGAGAAAAGAATAATTTTTTTGTTGACGCTTGATTGGGATGCAACGAATTGTTCATAATTCATCTAATTAAACCCCAAGAAAATCTCGAAACATTCATTCTCTCGCTTGTCCCTCAATTTTTGACATCTTTCATATACGTAGGGATATTTTTCCCTAAGTATAGGGGGCACAAGATGAGTACGTTGATTTCGTAAATCCAGATCCTTGATCATCCATATTTTGTATACATCCTATTATACTTAGGATTAGTTGATCCTAAGTATAGGGGGATGACCTAAAGGATATGGAATTTATCCTCAAGCGCGTCACGTAAGCATGATCGTCGTATCGAATACGACGCAGAACGACTAGTCGTACTAGTTGTTCTGTGCAGTGGAATTTAAAAATTTTCATGCGATGAAACCACATGATCCAAGAACGATTCTCGGATCGTTTCATCTATAACCACAACAAGTATAAAGGAATACCTCTTGAAGCGTGGTTGATTAAGACTCTAAAGAAAGAGACCTCCTGTCTCAAGTCCGATCGTCGATGAGATCGCTTGCGAGCGCGGGGATGAACCGCGTAGTCCTCGCAATCCAAGAAGATGATCCAAGCACGGTCGCTCCTTATCTCATCGTACGAGATCGAACATCTCCTTCGCGAGTGTAGCAATCCAAGATGACGGAGAACCGAAGAATGTTGAAGCGGTGAAGCGGTGGCGAAAGCGTCGACGAGACTCTCCTCTAGGGTTTGGTGGACGGCCACCAAGAAGAGGGAGACAGGGTTGGCGTGTGAGAAGAGAGAGAGAGAGAGAGTTTGTGCTCTAATACTGCATAGCCCTAGAGAGCATGGTATGTCTCTCTATTTATAGGGTTTTGAAATCCATGGATCTCAATCCATGGGACATATAAAATCAATGGATGAGATTGATTTATGTCAATCCAATGGTCAAGATTGTTGTTGGTAAAACAAACAAGTTATGATCTAATTTAGATTAAAATATATTTGACAAAATCAAATATAAATCAATCCTAAATTATACCAACAAATAAGGAGAGAATATACATGGAGATCACATCACCATGTACATTCCATGTGGAAGGCCACCCATTCCAATTAGGAGTTGGGTGCCGCCCACTCCATTCCATATGGAGGTAATCTCATGATATTTCATGAGATTGCATATCTCCATGGAAATCTCTCTCATTATTTATTTCCAACAAATATGTTGTGATATATTCTTCAAAAATAATTCACAATTATATTTGAGAATATTGCAATCTTGCCATTGAAAAATTGTGAATCATATTCACAACCCGAAACAACAAATAATTTACATTGTCAATTAATTACACAATGTGTATCCAACACACATAATAATTAATCAACAAATATAAATTGTAATTAGCTCTCTCTAATACATTATAAATCATATTTATAATATATTATGAATAATTGGATACTTCTATCCACATTATTCTTATCCATAATAATTAAATCATATTTAATTATATTGGTTAATTTCTACACACATCAAGATGATTAAATCACATTTAATCATTATTTCTTCATTTCTTAGATTTATGGAATTATTCTTGAACCCTTTCAAGAACAATGCGATTTCTCCTCAGATACTTGGAGATAAGGACAGAGCGATTGTATTGTTCCATGTATAGTGACTTGGATGTGGAGATCATATCTCAAATCCAGATCCCATGGACCTCCCATTGATGCATGATCAAATCAAGACCGTAGACCTAATCTTCTCATTGCATCTGAATCTCATTCAGATCAATGTCCAGTTCATGGACTAAGATTAGGTCACTTCTCTAATGAGAGGAGTCACTAAAATCCAAACATGTTTCATCACTCCCTCGGAATGGAAGCGTGGTGGTTATACAATCGTTTATGATCACATCACCCTCAGGTATTCCCAATACATGTACATCGTGCATACTGGAAGACCTATGATCATTCTGAAGATAAAGATCACTTTTATACTGTCATCTTCACGGTTTGATCATTAATTTTCTCAATCTTGGTCACTGGGAATTGGTATAGATCATATGCTTTCCCAAAGCATATATCTTACCTTCAAATTCATGTCATGATTCCAAAGCATGATGACCATGCATGGAATTTGATCACTCCCAATACCTCATGAGTGAGCTCATGTCTCCCGGTTCATAAGTGAACCTGTATGATCCCTTTGAGAGATCGTATTACTCATATGTCCTTACATGCATAACAGCTCGTCGGTGTATAAACCTTGGTTAGGTCATCAACCTATTGTTCTGCCAAATGTACATACTTAGACATATAGAAACACATCTGTCTTCGGTCAGAGGATGCATGCCTATGTTGTGACAGCATTCAACATAGGTCTTTGGTTATCTCGATCTCGTTAAGTCAACCCATTGGCTCAACTGATCTGACACCTCCGAATCACTATTCCATGCAGAGGACCTGCATCAAGAGGTTGTTCAGATATCAGCCATTTGAGAAAGGATTTCCATCTCCTACTCAGGCCGGAGATCATCACTTAACAATCATTTGACGATGCTTGATGAGTCATCTACCTAACTCCTTAGATATTCATCCAAGCATCAACCTCTATGATTCATTCAATGAATCAACAACTGTATGATCATCAAGTTGGCCATGGTACATAACCCTTATTGTACAGAGGGACCTTATAGTGCATTCATTCATTCAATCTCAGAAAGAAGTGAAAAATAATCAATAATTTTCATTGATAATTTATTTATTACAATAACATTTATTGTAGGAATGGTTCGCCCGGGGCTCACATTGCTAACAATCTCCCACTAGCCCTCAAAACCATTCAGGTACAATCCTTAAACCCATACTCATTACATGTTGGTCGAAAACCTTCTGTGTCAGAGGTTTGGTAAGAGGATCAGCAACGTTGTCGGCAGAGGCCACCTTGGTGATGATGATGTCACCATGCTTTTGTATCTCCCGAATGATGTGGTATTTCCTTTCCACGTGCTTGCTCTTCTGATGCCATCTGGGTTCCTTTGCCTGGGCAATGGCTCCCGTGTTATCGTAGAGTAACGGGATGGGAATATCAGAGGAAACTACACCAAGCTCCAGGACGAACTTGCGCAACCACACCGCCTCCTTTGCAACATCCGATGCAGCAATGTACTCGGCTTCTGTTGTTGAATCTGCAGTAGTGTCATGCTTCTTGCTTCTCCAGCTCACAGAACCACCATTCAACAAGAACACAAACCCTGATGTCGACTTTCGATCATCTACATCCGATTGGAAGTTAGAATCTGAATATCCCAAGACTTGGAGATCACCATCTCCATAGACCAAGATGTAATCTTGCGTCCGTCTTAGATATTTGAATATGTTCTTTATTGCATTCCATTGTTGTTCTTCATAGCAGGATTGGTAACAACTTACCACTCCCACTACATGGTAGATATCTTGCCTGGTACACATCATGGCATACATTAAGCTTACTACAGCTGATGCATAAGGACATCCAGCCATGGCCTTCTTTTCCTCAACAGTTTGAGGAGCCATTCCTTTAGACAGGTAGATACAATGTCTTAAGGGTAGGAATCCTTTGTTAGAACTATCCATACGGAATCGTTCAAGAATCATCTTAATGTATCCATGCTGTGATAATCCCAAAATCCTCTTTTCTCGGTTTCTGAACAACTTCAGGCATAAGATGTAAGAGGCTTCTCCAAGATCTTTCATTTCAAAGGTATGGGACAACCAAATCTTTACACTGGTCATCATCCATGTATCATTCCCAATGATAAGGATGTCATCTACATAAAGCACGATGAACACAATGGCGCTCCCACTAGTCTTCTTGTATACACAAGGTTCATCAGGATTTTGCACAAAATCATAACTCTTTATGGTTTCGTCAAATCTGATGTTCCAGCTACGAGAAGCTTGCTTGAGACCATAGACGGATTTCTTTATCTTGCATACTTTCCCATCCTCAGCTATGAAGCCCTGGGGATGCTCCATGTAGATATCCTCCTCGAGGTATCCATTGAGGAAAGCCGTCTTGACGTCCATCTGCCAGATGTCGTAGTCAAGATATGCAGCTATAGCTAGCAGTGTCCTAATGGATTTAAGCATAGCCACAGGAGAGAATGTCTCATCGTAATCGATGCCTTCTCTCTGTGTGTAGCCCTTGGCTATGAGCCATGCCTTGAAAGTCTCTACTTTCCCATCACCTCCCCTCTTTCTCTTGAATATCCATTTACACCCAATGGGTTTTATCCCTTTAGGTGGATCCTCTAGGGTCCATACACCATTCTTATACATGGAGTCAATTTCTGACTTCATTGCTAGCATCCATCTATCCTTGTCTTGATCAGCGAGTGCTTCTTCAAATGAAGTAGCATCAATGTCAGTCTCACTTAACACATGGAATCCATATCTTTCAGGTGGTGCAACCACCCTCAAACTCCTTCGAAGAGGTATGTGTGTTTCATATTTATTTATCTCCTCAGTTTCTGGTCCAGGAAGCTCATAATCCTCAAGGGATTCAATGAGTTCCTCTACTTCATTCTTGTCTTGACCTTTAAGGAAATCATTCTCCAGAAATTTCACATCTCTAGAAATAAAAACCTTTTGGGTCTCAGGGTCATAAAGCCGGTATCCAATACCATCTTTAACATACCCAATGAAGTAACACTCACGAGAGCGAGATTCTAGCTTACTTGCATCCACGTTCTTCGCATGGACCAAGCAACCCCAAACCCTCAAGTGATTAACACTAGGTTTGGTTCCATACCATAGCTCATGAGGAGTCTTAGGTACAGATTTGCTAGGAATCTTGTTCAGGATATATATTGCAGTCTCTACTGCATATCCCTAGAAACTAAGAGGTAAATGTGCTTTGCTCATCATTGAACGGACCATGTCCATGATGGTCCTATTGCGCCTTTCAGCAACACCATTAAGTTGGGGAGTTCCAGGAGGAGTGAGATTGGAAATAATTCCATTCTCCTTAAGGTATTCCTTGAATTCATCCGAGAGGTACTCGCCACCTTGATCAGATCAAATCCGCTTAATCTTCCTATCAGTTTGGTGATCAACCAAAGCCTTGAATTTTTTGAACTTTTCAAAGGTTTCAGACTAATGACGTAATAGGAAGACAACCCCGTATCGCGAATGGTCATCAATAAACGTCAAAGAATATCGATATCCATTTCGAGTCGCGGTACTGAAGGGACCACATACATCGGTATGTATTAGGTCAATAATACCTTCGCATCTCGTAACCTTTTTACGGAAAGGCGTCCTTGTCATTTTACCCTGAATGCAATGTTTGCAAGTGGGCAAAGGTTGAACCTGTAGAAAGTCTAGAGGTCCATCCTTTATCAATCTATTGATCCTATCAACAGATAAATGACCAAGCCTTTGATGCCAAATCTCATTTGAGATGTTTTTATCCTCCCTGGATCTTTTAGGGTTTTTATTAGTGGTGGTAACATTCATGATACATTTATCAATGCACAACTCATAGAGTCCACCAGAAGTCAAAACACCATCCGCAATATATTTATCATAATGATTTATGACTAATTTATTACAGAAAAGGAATGAATATCTGCTTCTAACAAGCTTTAGATACAGATATCAAGTTCCTTCTGACTTCGGGTACATAAAGACACTCTTTAAGTATAAGGACTCTAACACTAGATAATGATAGTCGACAAGTCCTGACGGCTACTGCTGCAACACTTGCATCAGATCCCATCTGGATGACTATCTCCCCTTCCTCTAGATTTCTAGTTTTCTGAAGCAAATGTAACAAATTGCATACATGAACAGAAGCACCCGAATCTACAACCCAACTTCCTTCTCGTCCAACGAGAAAGCTAGTTTCAATGATAAAAGTAGATTTCATACCTGCTGGGGCTTTACCTTTGTCTGACGACTTCAGGTATTCCGGGCAGTTATGCTTCCAGTGCCCCGGCTTTTTACAGTGGTGACAAACGTTGGATTTCTTCGATGCTATCACTGTGGAGGCACTAGAAGATGAGCCAATGCCTTGACTCTTCTTCTTTCTTTTCTGGGTCGGGTCCTTCCGAGAACCTTGCTTCCGACCGCGCTTCCCTCTGACCTGTGCAACCATTGCACTGCCAGTGGGACCATCTTTCTTCATTACGTCTTCTGCAGACTTTAATGCAGCAAGAAGACCAGCGTTCGACAAGTCCAACTTGTTCATGTGGAATGAAACCACAAAATTATTGAAAGACTTGGGCAAGGACAGCAGAATAAAGTCAGCTTCCATGTCTGCATCCATGTTGGTTCCAAGAGTCTCCAGTTCAGACAAGTATCCAAACATTTTGAGTACGTGCTCTCGAACCGAAGTTCCTTCCTGTATCTTGCAGTGAACGAGCTCTTTCATAATATTGTAACTTTGGGTGCGGTTAATGTCACCAAACATATCTTTTAGATTCTGCATTATCTCCTGGCATGTGCTCATCTCCGCATGTTGCTTCTGCAGAACATTGGAGAGAGAACCCAGGATATAGCATCTAGCCAAGACATGATCTTCATCATACTTGTCATTGTATGCTTTTTCTTCCTTGGATTTAGGGCTCTCATGCTTGTCCTCGGAGAGCACATAACTTATGCACTTTGCAGAGAGAACAAGCTCCAAAATTACAGATCCAATCCGAGTAATTTGGGCCGGTCAATTGGTTGACCTCAAGAAGCCAACTAAGTGGGTTCAAGGACTTTATTTTCTGAAATTAAGAATGCACTATATTAGAACATATAAACATATATTCAAATTTATGATATTTGATTAAGGTATTTTAAATCAAATTTTTCTTGCATTGTCGACTTTGAAAGTTCATTCCCTTAATCACTTTCCAAAGTAAGAGATATACTTACCGCTATATCTCTAGCAAGAATTGGGATCTCCTCTTTATCTTTGTCACATCCCAATAATATGAGAATCTGCGACTCCAATAAAGAGAAGTGGGAACACATTCCGCCTCGCAAGTCCAACTTGCATTTTCCAATTCGGTCTTTAACACCCGGGCCCACCACCCCTAAGGTGATGTTGACCGTTGTTAATTGAACCAACCGTCAATAAAAATAGTACTCGTTATGCGCAATCCAATATCGCCCCAATAATATGAGGATCCGATATTAGGGTCACTACGCATACGACCTTACTCTTTCAAGAAGCAAAGAGTCCGATCCAGATGCGCTTGCATACAGGAGCTGTTACTTCAGACAGGCGTCTCCCACATGCAATCCCTGACGATGGAACCCTTCGCCTTGACGGGAGACCATGGATGTCACTTATGTGATCCTCCACCTCATATTCAAATTTTAATTAATTATCATGAATCACATTCATATAATTAATTCTTCCAAGGGAAATAATAACTCTATTCATAATAGAGTGTCTTAATTGGACATAATCAATTTAATTATATTAAATTAATTATCAATCCAATTCAATCAACAAACATGATTATATTACTTTAATATAAATATGGTAATATCTCAAAGTACGTATTAATTCGAATTTTAATAATTAGAAAATACACCTTGATTTTCTCTGGCATTATCAAGTCCCTACCCGCTATCATGGCCAGTACCGACGAGAGTGGGACGGACCACATATGTTGCAACCCGCAACCCCAATGCTCTCCGACTAGACACCATATCCACCTCAGGAAAGGATAATGCCAAATATATCAATTTTAGTTGAGATGATCATCGGTTCTTCAACCGAAATTATACCATATAGTAATAATCAAAACATTTTTTATTATAAGGAAATTTGCTACACAAATTCCCAATCCTATTCAAGCATCAAGTTTGATGATTGTGTTTCTAATCAAATCTAATCAATTAATTGGTTGAGGCCAAGTCAATTAAGTAAATAATCATCTTCCAATATTTCACAAATATTTTCCATAATTATTTCATGAAATTAACAATTAATTTCTCTAATTGACAACCACTTGGTAATTGACCCCTACTCACTAAAATTAACATATCTCAATCAATGTAAATCCAAATTAGACAAACTCAATTTTCAAAGATTGCTAATTTGATTTAGGACAGATCCTAAGTGATGTTTCATGCATTTAGAGGCGGATCAAAACAGTAATTAACTCTTTAATCATGTTAAGATCTACAATTCTCGCAACAGTGCATACATGTTCATTAAACAACCATATCTCGAGCATACGGAATCCGAATTACGCAAACTCAGATCCTATGGTTTCCTTATTTAATGGGAAACAAAATACAAGTAAATAATTCGTGCTTAAACATTTTAAACATGGCCGAAATTATTTACTAAACAGATCCGCGAAATCAAATGTGACAAAAAACTTTCGCGACCTTAACGAACCCAAGTCGTCCTCGGTTTGCGAATCATATTCGAAGCTATCGACCTAAGGCTCTGATACCACTTGAAAGATATGGAATTTATCATCAAGAGCATCACGAAAGCATGATCGTTGTATCGAATATGACGTAGAACGACTAGTCGTACTAGTTGTTCTGTGCAGCGGAATTTAAAAATTTTCATGCGATGAAACCACATGATCCAAGAATGATTCTCGGATCGTTTCATCTATAACCACAACAAGTGTAAAGGAATACCTCTTGAAGTGTGGTTGATCAAGTCTCTAAAGAAAGAGACCTCATGTCTCAAGTCCGATCGTCGGTGAGATCGCTTGCGAGCGCGGGGATGAACCGTGTAGTCCTCGCAATCCAAGAAGATGATCCAATCACGGTTGCTCCTGATCTCATCGTACGAGATCGAACGTATCCTTCATGAGTGTAGCACTTCAAGATGAAAGAGAACCGAAGAATGTCGAAGCGGTGACGTGGTGGCGAAAGCGTCGATGAGACTCTCCTCTAGGGTTTGGTGGACGGCCACCAAGAAGAGGGAGAGAGGGTTGGCGTGTGAGAAGAAAGAGAGAGAGTTTGTGCTCCAATATTGCATAGCCCTAGAGAGCATGGTATGCCTCTCTATTTATAGGTTTTTGGGATCTATGGATCGCAATCCATGGTACATATAAAATCAATGGATGATATTGATTTATGTCAATCCAATGGTCAAGATTGTTGTTGGTAAAACCAACAAGTTATGATCTAATTTAGATTAAAATATATTAGACAAAATCAAACATAAATCAATCCTAAATTATACCAACAAATAATGAGAGAATATACATGGAGATCACATCTCCATGTACATTCTATGTGGATGGCCACCCATTCCAATTAGGAGTTGGGTGCCGCCCACTCCATTCCATATAGAGGCAATCTCATGAAATTTCATGAGATTGCATATCTCCATGGAAATCTCTCTCATTATTTATTTCCAACATATTTGTTGTGATATATTCTTCAAAAATAATTCACAATTACATTTGAGAATATTGCAATCTTGCCATTGAAAAAATGTGAATCATATTCACAACCCAAAACAACAAATAATTTACATTGTCAATTAATTACACAATGTGTATCCAATACACATAATAATTAATCAACAAATATAAATTGTAATTAGCTCTCTCTAATACATTATAAATCATATTTATAATATATTATGAATAATTGGATACTTCTATCCACATTATTCTTATCCATAATAATTAAATCAAATTTAATTATATTGGATAATTTCTACACGCATCAAGATGAGTAAATCATATTTAATTATTATTTCTTCATTGCTTAGATTTATGAAATTATTCTTGAACCCTTTCAAGAACAATGCGATTTTTCCTCAGATACTTGGAGATAAGGACAGGGCGATTGTATTGTTCCACGTATAGTGACTTGGATGTTGAGATCATATCTCAAATCCAGATCCCATGGACCTCCCATTGATGCTTGATCAAATCAAGACCGTAGACCTAATCTTCTCATTGCATCTGAATCTCATGTAGATCAATGTCCAGTTCATGGACTAAGATTAGGTCACTTCTCTAATGAGAGGAGTCACTAAAATACAAACGTATTTCATCACTCCCTTGGAATGGAAGCGTCATGGTTATACAATCGTTTATGATCACATCACCCTCAGGTATCCCCAATACCTGTACATCCTGCATACTGGAAGACCTATGATCATTCTGAAGATAAAGATCACTTTTATACTGTCATCCTCAGGGTTTGATCATTAAGTTTCTCAATCTTGGTCATTGGGAATTGGTATAGATCATATGCTTTCCCAAAGCATATATCTTACCTTCAAATTCATGTCATGCTTCCAAAGCATGACGACCATGCATGGAATTTGATCACTTCCAATACCTCATGAGTGAGCTCATGTCTCCCAGTTCATAAGTGAACATGTATGATCCCTTTGAGAGATCGTATTACTCATATGTCCTTACATGCATACCAGCTCGCCGGTGTATAGACCTTGGTTAGGTCATCAACCTATTGGTCTGCCAAATGTACATACTTAGACATATAGCAACACATCTGTCTCCGGTCAGAGGATGCATGCCTATGCTGTGATAGCATTCAACATAGGTCTTTGGTTATCTCGATCTCGTTAGGTCAACCCATTGACTCAACTGATCTAACATCTCTGAATCACTATTCCCATGCAGAGGACATGCATCAAGAGGTCAGTCATATATCAGCCATTTCAGAAAGGATTGCCATCTCCTACTCAGGATGGAGATCATCACTTAACAATCATTTGACGATGCTTGATGAGTCCTCTATCTAACTCCTTATATATTCATCCAAGCATCTGCCTCTATGATTCATTCAATGAATCAACTGTTGTATGATTATCAAGTTGGCCATGGTACATTGCCCTTATTGTACAGAGGGACCTTATAGTGCATTCATTCATTCAATCTCAGAAAGGGAGTGAAAAATAATCAATAATTTTCATTGATAATTTATTTATTACAATAACATTTATTGTAGGAATGGTTCGCCTGGGGCTCACATTGCTAACATGACCGACTTCTCGTTCTTTAGACGTTGTAGTGTAGTCTTTCTTATACTTAGCACGAGTTATGCCTTTGTTTTTCTATCTAACCTATGAGGACATAGATCAAGATAACTATTTAGGGATCGTATATGCATTGTATATACCGTAGCTATTGAAGGTTATGGAAAGAACATTAAGCACATCACGAAAGTGTGAAGATCGCATCCAAAGCAATTGGAAGAGACTAGTCATACTAGTTTCTCAGTGTAGCAAAATTTAAAAAAATAAATAGATGAAACAACATGATTCGAGAACACTTTTTGAATCATTTCATCAAATCACAAACAAGATTGAGGAATACCTCTTGAAGTGTGGTTGTGATCGAAGTCTCTAAAGGAAGAGACCATCTCTCTCAAGTCCAACCTGACAGAGGAGATGCTTGCAAGTACATTGATGAGACGCGAGCCTCTTGCAATCCAAGATGATTATATGATCCTCGAATGTTTTGATTTACTCTCACAAAATCGAACATATAACATCTTATTTACGAGAAAGGAGCACTGAAGAAGATGGAGATCCACAAGAAGTCAAAGTGACGACATGACAACATAACGACGGCGACGATTCTCTCTAGGCCACACTTGAGAGAGGGGGTGTTTGATGAGAATGAGGGAGAGGGACTTGCAAAGTGATGCTAAAAGAAGAGTAGGGGTTTCCTCTGTTTACAGTATTTTAGGAGTCCATGGATCGCAATCCATGTAAAACACAAAATCAATGGTTTACATTAATTTGTGTTTCTATTCAATGGTCACGATTTTGTTGTATAAAAATAGAACAATAATTAATTAAATCAAATTAAATATATATATATATATATATATTATCAATATAATTTAATTTGACTAAATCAACTTTCAATAAAGGATAAATAAGGTGACTAGCCACCTTCCATATATGGAAGGACGACCACCTTGAATTAGTCAAGGGTGGCCATATACCCTTCATATTAGGAAGGTGTCTCGCATTCCAATTATGTGAGATTATTACATCTCACATAATCCTTTATTTACAACAACCTTTGTTGGAAATTAATCCACAAAAATAATTCCAAATTAATTTTGTGAATATTTCAATCATTCCATTAAATAATGTGAATCAAATTCAAATATACAAAATAAAATGTAAATTGTATTTTCATTTAATTATCCAATGTGAATCCTATTCACATCAGCAATTAATTTGTAAATACTATTTATAATTAGATCTCTCTAATATACTATAAGTCATATTTATAATATATTTGATTAGTGTAGATAATGTTGTCCACATTATTTGTACCCTTGATAATTAAATTACATTTAATTATCTTGGACGATTGATGAATCTGTGATTCATTACCATAAAGCTAAAAATAGAGCATCGTGCCCATAATTTACGTTCGTTTGCATATTAGCTTCATAAAATTAACCTTCAGACATATGTAAATAATTTGCGTATGTTAACACTTCATATTGCATTGATAATCATCCATGCATTTTTCATCTAATTTTACTCATTTTTAATTAATTCATGCTAATTCCAATTGACCTCAAATCACTCCATTGTGTACATATAATTAACCTTAATTAATGAAAAATAAAAAATTACTAACATATAAAATTAACCGATAAAATCCAAACATTGGTTTGAGACTAAAAGAATTAAAAGTGAATATCTCTCTCATATAATATCCTATGAACTCCTTCTCACTTTTGAAACAATTTATGTTCAATTATCTTCAAAACAAAATCAAAGTCAAAAGAATCGAAGTTCCTATGTGAAACTTGGGTTTTGGGCCCCTCATTGTATATTGTTCATGTGTCCCTTTATTTTATTTATTTTATATTTTTTTATTTCTAAAGATCCAAAATAAAATAAATTACGTTGTAAATATTTATATCAAATTTTCTCTAATTTTATTTTTTAAATATTATTTAAAATGACAAAAAATACAAAAGACAAAAATACAACATTTTATATCAATAAGACAGCAGCAAAAATATTTTTTATAGCTGATTTATTTTTGTTTTGGATCCTTCAAAAAAGTTGTAGATAATAAGACAAGCAACTTTTATGTTGACCACTTTCTAATTTGACCCTTTTTGTTATTTTATTTTTATTTTTCTTTGGATTTAATTTTTCTATTTTCTGGGAACGACACGTGGCAGCTCTTGGAGTCATCACGTGTCACTCCCATTTCCTTTTATTTTAATTCATTTTCTTTTTATTTCTTTTTTTATGTTCTTTTATTTATTTGTTTATTTAATTATTTATTTAATTTTTACTTTATTTATTTATTATTATTATTATATTTATTATTATTTATCTCTACCACGTGACTGCACCACCGAGCACCACATGGCAACCCCTTTCCTCTCTCCTTTCTACCGTGACAGCACGGAACAGTCACCCGCACCTCAACAACCTGCATCCATACTCTCCGTGTCATTGTAATAGCCCCACAGGACCCTCTCACCAGCTCTAGCGTTTTCCCCTCCCCCTACTTTGCGGTTTGTAACTGCCTCCTTGAACCGCCCATAAAAGGGGATCCATCGCTCCACGCCTTGGAGATCTGCCGAATATGCTTGCTTCTAGAATAGAGAGTGCTAGAGGTACGGATGATGACATCGGCCTCATTATCGTGGCCACGCTCCTCCATGGAGAGATCCATAAGGGATTTCCCTGTGTTGTTGCTTCAAGCATCTGAGCCTCGAGGACCTTCCCTGCTACGTCCTTGGAGGAAACAACCATCGGAGGAAGCCATCACCACTCCAATCATCAGATGTACCCTATGCTCGATCTTCTTCCTTAGTTTCTCTATCGCCCACCGTACTTTTCCTCATCAACTTCTCTACCACTCCACCCGATAGCTTCTGAATTTTTCTAACACCACGCCCATCGAAATCATCACCACCACTACATCACCATCTTCAGGCTGCACCGCCGCCTCATCCATCGCTCTGCCTCCATCTTTTTCGATGTCGCATCGAAACCCTGGCTCACAGTGACCCATCTCCAGCAACTCCATCCTAGGGTTTTTACCTCCTCTTCGATTCAATGCCTCATTGAGCTTCTTCCTCAATGGCTAGATATCCAATGCCCTCCCCTAGGTGCATGTCATCAACGACCTCAGCACCTACAACTCGCTTTAGAAGAACACAAAGAAGCAGCCACGAAGATCCATGCTTATAGGTCTGGCCTCTAGATCCCCTTGGATGAATAACTCGAAGCATCCGATACATTGAAAAAGCCCCAATCATTGACCGCATGATCGTGACTCCATCAGCAACGGACGACTCAGATCTCCCCCAAGGGTCGGACCCAAGCCTTTAGCATCAAGGGTAGTCGAAGTGCCTCATAATCAACATGTAGAGGTTAGGGCCTACCAGAGCTAGCCATTGCCCGAATCTAGCTGCCCCCACATGCACCATACGTGCGAGGGTGGGAAAACTGTAGCGATGCCCTCAAATTTCTCAAAAATTGCAAAGAGACCCCAGCCAATAGATGCACATGTGTAAATTGGATACATAACAAGGACACATTGTTGGCTTCTCAAAATTACAAAAGCATCCCTCTAAATGTCTACTTTGTAAATAATTCCTTTATTTTTATTACAATTTAATCCTTGAACTTCAATGACTCGTACCTTGAGAATCATACATTGGATTTTTTTCATTCTTAGTGTTGTTTTGATCGTTATTTCGTGATCTTTCGCAGAGAATTGGATTCCATCTTCTGATACATTCATTTTATATTATTAAATTGGATATTTACTTTATCATTATTGAGCATGCACTTATTCTTGTGACTGAGTTTTATGCTCGATTACTTGTGGAAAGGAGGGGAATCCTTTTTTGACTTAATTTGATAATCACTGACTAATAAACTATCGAGATTAATTATAAATAGGGCTTTGCATTGGTTTCTTGTACGCTTTCTTGGTTTACATTTGCATCATATTATCCACCTCAAAAATTGTGCATGAAATCTGATAGACTTAAATCTAGGTTATTCTTTACCTCCTTGAGTTGACCCTAGGAATTGCCCACATTAAATAAATAATAAATCACTCTGCATTAATTGAATTAATCAAAACTTTTGTTTAATTTCTTCATTTATTATGATTGCCCAACTACAACACAACAACACGCTTTAGAGCGTAATTCATACATATTGAATGGGGCATTTTTGGGATAATTTAGATGGCATCATTGCCGAGGAGGCAAACAGCTTAGATTTTTGTCTAGAAAATTTAGTGTTAAGTTTTCCACACATTCAGGTAGTCTGACCCCTGACCCTCCAGTGTACATTTTCCATTTATTTTTTGTACATTTTATTTCTTTTTCTCGACATTTATTTTATTTTTCTTTTCTTTATTTTTATTATTTTTTGTGTCAACTCTCTTGCATTTTCTCTCTTATGGTCGTGCAACTCCCGCTTCGGTCTGGCTGGTGGTGCTGGCTGGACTAGCTCCTCAGGCTGATCTTTGTCTGGCAAGTCTCCCTCTCCATCGGCTCTCGAGTGATCTTAATTTTCAGCACTTTTATTTTTATAAATAATTTGTAATTATTCTTGCTGATTTTTAGTGGTTCCCGTTTGGGTTCTCTCGTCTATAAAAAGACTGGACTCTCTTTTGTGATGTGTCAGACATGTTTCACTCCTGATGAGGGGTGGGTCCCAACATGAGTGGTTCGTAGTTCTAGGATTACATAATGACTATTACAGCTACTGGGTTATTTTTGTGCTCATAGTGCTAGGACCATACTTCGTGTTAATTAGACGCATTAGATCGGATTTCATCTAGCCAAATTAAATCGTTCTATCACTCGCTAAAAGAAATTCCTCTTTCAGGTGTGATTTCTTGTGCATGCATTAGATTTATTTTTCTAGGGAAATTTCGATTTTGTTTTACATATTTCATGAAGATTGCGAGGAAGCATTGTAAATACTTTTGACTCTCCATTCATCATTGTGTTTATCGCTACATGGATTTTCCAATTCTCTCTCGATTTTCACTCACCTAGGGTTAAAGGAAATTGGAATCCACGTGTAGAAGTGCATTAACATCCACTCAAAATTCAAAGTGATCACTGAATTTAAAACTAGGGGATTTCTTGACTATAGTGATTTCATAAAACTAGATAAAAAGTAAAAATGATTGTTTATGGGAGAACAACTTACTCGATTTTTTCCAAAGAGAGGTACGCAGCCCAAAAAGCATGTACTTGTTCCCTAAGTGCTTGGACTAACTTTTGGATCATGTTATTACTGCAAGCACTTACTTCCGACCTTAGAAGAAATAGTCTTGTGTGAGTTGGTGTGATCCTCCAATTCAGATACATAATATTATAGGGGACTGCACTTGTGAGTAACATACGTTCAAGATTGTTTTATCACCAACTTAAAATTGAAAAGATAACTGGCCAGACCTTTGCGGCGTTCACCGTGTTGAGTTGGCGGGTTTTGGGGTTCGCATTGCGTCTTGGATTGTGTGCTTTCAAAAATAGTACACTTGCACACACAAATCGAGTTTCGTTAATCATCATCACCATCCATTTCAAAAATGTCAAAAATATTGGCATTCATACCCAGACTTTGTGGGTCATGCTCACATGACAAATTCCCAATCTTTGTCCCCACTCTCTCTTTAGAGGAACCCCATCTTGGAAGAGGTTCCTCCCCAACCATCAGTCTTTCCACCCGCTTATCCACCCTTAGTTAAGACTTTGAGATATGATCCACTCGTAAAACTGAATACAGATTATGCATACTCAATGGAGCGAGAAAATTCGAGGATAAACATGGGTGTAATCGACTTTGACAGAATAGTACGATATTCGATTACGTTTGAAAATTTGTTGTTTGGACCATCCTCTACTCAGGATGACTCTCATCCTTAATACATTATCTTTTCTTTTCACCACACATGAGACACCCAAGAGTCAAGGAAATAGTACTCATGACTAGGACACTACCGTCGAAAATGACTATTACTCAGCTCAGGATCAAATATCAAAGTCACAGCATGTAATCATCTTCAAGTCATGAGACGATAGTGGATAACATAGCTCGAATTAATCATAGAGCCCACGCTTTAACGAACAACTTGATAATGCCATCCAAATGGTTAAAGATATAATGAGAATCCAAGGAGAAGTAAGGACCACATAGAGTGAAACCTCCAGAGAAATCCAACACAAGCATCTGACCAGTCCATTGACAATTCCGCTAACTCCAATAAAAATATCAAAAAATAGAAAAATAGAAAATTAAATAATTGGACAACACCGATATGGAAGCCTTTTGTAAAAGTCTGATCTTAGAGCTTCCACTAATCAAGACCATAGAATATGTGCCCGATCTTCAGAGATTTGTAAATAGTTTATTATCACCCAAGAAGACAGGTAGAAAGAGATCTAGAACCGAATTTCATTTTATCATCATGGTCAGTTCAATGGTGATGAGCAAAAAGAGCAAAAGATGTAGAGTCAAACGGTTATCTAGGGTTACTTGTTAAATCGAGAACATCGAGTTTACTCATGTTTGGATTGATAATGATTCCACCTTGAACATCCTCTTGAAGTTCCTGTTTGAACAACTCAAACTCGGATCACTCAAAAAGACCAGAGTAATCATTCAATTTCCTCACCGATCCAGAAGAATACCTAGAGGAATTATTTCTGTCGTCATGAACTTCTGAGGTGTCAAACACATAGTGGACTTCATTATCCTGGACATTGAGCACTGAGGAGAGTTGTTTGAGTCTCCCATCATTCTGGGAAAGCCATTCTTAGCGGTTGCTAAGGAAATTATGGATTGTGAGACTCAAAAAATAAAATTTCGTACCAAACCCATAACGATCAAAGTGAAGAAACACCAGACCCTAGACAACCGAACATGAAACTGAAAGTCATGATTAAAGCCTACCACTTCGCATGATTAGACCTCTCCTCATGAAACATAGACACCTTATGAGACGATTGTCAAGGATACAAAGGTGAATGAGCCCAACCTAGAAATATATGATTCATTGCACTCGGACACAGTTATTTCAGATTGTCTTGATCATTACTGTGATTCCACACAAGCAAAGTTGACTTGGAGCACCACAGACACACCATACATGAGACATTCGTTGACCAGGGAAAAATATTACCATGATTATTTATATGATGAGGATCCGATTGTCAGCACCTCACCTCCTGGACCACCACCAAAGAGACAACCAGGACCAGATTGACTCTTTTTGATGAATTGATTGCTCTATCCTCTGGTCGGTTATTTGGTAAGAAGAAGGAGAGCATTGATCCCTTGAGGTGTTCCCTCAAACACCTGATGTCGCATCATTCGCATCTTCCTCTTGATGCTTAGGTTCTACAAAACTAACTAAAGGAGTTACCTTCGGCATACCCATGAAGGAATTTCTGAGGCTTCCTACTCAGGTCTAGGTGAGGAGATCTATATGAGTAAGCCCAGTTCGGATGCTCTAGAGCCTTGTTGGAGCAAGCAGCAATATGTCAATCCACGTTAGACTCTCTATGGCCCTCACTATTATTCTTCTAGTGCTAACTCCCCTATTTACATTCGATATACCGGAATAATTTGTTATGACCAGACTGATACTTGTTCATCAGAGTATTCATCTGAAGACGAATCAATTGACCCTACGACAGAGCGAGCTTTGAGAAAGCGGCTTAAAAAATAATAATTGGAGTGCCTTCATGTCACGACCCCAATTCCCAGGCCGTCGGATCCTCCCATATCCGGATTGGGTTACTCAGCAATAATTTATTCAGCAATCACAACTAACATTTAGTAACATACTGCAAATAAAAATACTCAGGATAAAGTATTTCAACACTTTTCCATTCACAAAATAAAGTTCAGATGATACATTATCCCACTATAACCATTTATATGTAGATCAGCTTGAAAGGAAAATATACAAAAGATTACTAACTACCTTAAAGAGTAAAGCTACTGTGGCTGGCTAGATGTCTAGTATGTAAGCTGGATGAATTTTTTTAAAGTCCTTGCGATGGCTCACCGACACCTGTTGGGTTTTCCATAAATCATAGGATAAAATTAGCGAATGCTAAGTAAAGAAGAAGAGAAAAGCAAACAAATTGTGCAATTTTGCAAAACTTGTTATCACTAAAGGTTTCATTCCTTCTTGTTAATTTCAGACCTATTCCTTTCTATTCCACGTCAGGGATTAGTCCATGGTAATTACCTCACCCTTCTTGGACTCCGAAGCTGTGGATACTTCAAGATTGGAAATTGCGTTGATCTTGGTAAGCTTGTGCCGCCGCACGTCGCCTCAACCAATCCTCCAATACTACCCTGACAATTTCCTTTTCTTTTATTAACTAGGGTCTCAACCCTTAGCCTGAAAAACAAATGAGCACACCATCCTCGAGGACTCGGTTGCTTAAAACCTCAGGCTAACATTTAATCATATAAACTAGCGGCTTTAAATACATATTATCGTAACCATCCACTATTGAACCATCAGTGCCTCTATATGGCACGACCACATCTTCCGTCGTTCAACTCGAAGATATTGGCTCCCGGTACCACGCGTTGCAAATAATTCATTTCGTGTGCACTTATCATAACAGGGCAACGGTGTACCACCTAGGTAGGGAAACGCCAATACGAGTTCCTTCCGACAAAACTACAGGTTGCATGCCCTACCTGTAGTACTACTCCCAGTCATCTTTAACGTGACATACGATCCTTTTCAGAATCTAACTCAAACCACATCAATTCCCATGATGTAATTCTTTCGTTAAGTCTTCGACTTGCATAATCAACAATACTTAGTATAGACTCACATATATATTATTCATAACCATATATACTCATATTTATGCCTATTTTAACTCCCAAACCCTAACTTTCAAAGCCAACGCATCAATTTGATGCTTAAAACTTATTTTAGTGGGAATCACAAAGCAATTCTTCAGACTTTTCAAAAAATAGCCAAAACTAGGGTTCTTTATAGCACAGAACATAAAATCAAGAATTTCAATAACCTCGTTTGAAAATCCAACAGCAAAAGCAAGTATTTTGTTACCTAATCGAGCTCTCTCTCGTGTATGCAAGGCTTTATTGTATATCGTTTTAGAAAGTCTATTTTAAGGCTCCTGAAAAGATCGAATTTCATTTTCGTATCAAAACGCTAAGAACATGTCAAGAACGTGAAGAACGAATGAAGAACGCGAAGAACGTGAAGTACACGAAGAACGCCAAGAACATATTTTCTCTTAAAATTTCGGCAGAGTTTTCCCTTATTTCGGGACATATTTCTCAGAAAATTTTGGCAGAGTTTCCCCTTATATTGGGACATATTTCTCGGAAAATTTCGGTAGAGTTTCCCCTTATATCGGTACATATTTCAAAATAAAAACGAAAAGAGTTTCCTCTATAAAATCAATCGAGAGGAAAATAACAATGAAATTGAAAGAATATACTCAAACAAAAAGAAATGAAGAATCGGTAGACACCACGCATCTTAGGTGAGTGAACATGTGACGAATCACAGGGTCAATTACGTGCATAGCCGCCCACACCTAAGTAGGGTATTACACAGATTTCTCCATCAAAATAATTATAAAAGCATAATAGAAAGAATAGAAACATAAATGATGGAGAATCGGTAGACACCACGCGTCTTAGATGAGTGAACGTATGACGAATCACAGGGTCAGTGACGTGCATAGTCGCCCGCACCTAAGTAGGGTGTTACACAGATTTCTCCTCAAACCACAATAGGAAAACGAATCAGAAAGAAAGATGAATAAAGAACAAAACTTGGAAGAACAAGAGGATGAATTGAAAGCCTAGCTTACGAAGCAAACTAAGAGAGGATCATACCTTTCTCCTCCTCATTCTCCCGGTAGCGCTTCGCTAACACTCCTTCCTCGCCTCCCACTCCTCCTCCCGACCACTCGACCCTAGTCCTTGGGGTGGTGGTGGTATGGAAGTCGTAGAGAATGAATGGATAGGGGGGTCTATTTATAGGCCCCGGAAAACCACTAACCATGGTTAGAAAACCATGGTTTAGCGGGCCATAGTTTTGGCCCATGGTTTTAGCCAATACTTATCCCAAACTTGAGGCTTAAGTTAGAACATTCTAGAGGATTCTAGATTCGCTAATGACGCTTAATTAACACTAATCTTGATTAACTTTCACTAATCGTGATTTAACTTTTGCGGTTTACGCTTATCTTTTGCTAACTATTGATTAGTGTTTGCTAATGATCATTAGTGGTTTTAAATCCATCATTAGTTTCTTTAATCATGTTTAATTAGTCTTAATGACAGTCATTATGAGTTAATGACATCTTAACCTTCCTTACTTCTCTTTCTTCCAAAAATCATAACAATTCGAAACGAAGTCCGGTTCACATGAAACAAATTTCGTTGCTTTTCTCTTGATGAGTCGGATCTTATTATATAGGATCCGAGATATGAAAAGTTCAAGGCTTTACAATTATAACAACCTTAAAGAAAGTTTTGTCCTCGAGACTAGAAATACAGGCATAACAACCTTAAAAAGGATTGAAACTATAACAACCTTAAAGAGAATGAACGTCCTTTCATTTATAATGAACATATACATAATACATAGTGTTATCATTCAAACAAGTACGGGTATTTCTCTCTCATTTCTGCCTCAGGTTCCCATGTGGCTTCTTCAATCTCTTGGTTCCGCCACAATACTTCAACTAGAGGTACCTCTTTGTTTCTTAACTTCTTGATATCCATTTGAGGTATTTGCACAGGTGTCTCTTGGTATGTCAAGTCTGGCTCAACATGTAGATCATCATAACTTATCTTATTCTCTAAATCCCTAATGTACTTTCTCAGATTTGATACATGAAATACATCATGTATTGCCGAAAGATGTGGAGGAAGCGCAAGTCTATAGGCAACTTTTCCAATCCGTTGAATAATTTCAAAGGGACCCACAAACCTGGGTGCTAACTTCCCATGCAAGCCAAACCTCTGAGCACCCTTCATAGGTGAAACTTTGAGAAATACAAAGTCACCTACCTCAAATTCAAGGTCTCTTCGCCTGGTATCACTATAACTTTTCTGGCGACTCTGGGCAGTTAATAATCTTTTTCTAGCAAGCTCTACAGCTTCCCGTGTTTCTTGAAATGTATCTGAATCATAAAGGTTCTTTATCCCAACCTCTTGCCAACACAAAGGAGTAGTACACCTACATCCATAAAGTGCTTCAAATGGTGCAATGACAATACTTGTATGGTAACTGTTGTTGTATGTGAATTCTGCAAGAGGCAAATGTTTCAACAATGATCCTTCCCATTCTAAGGCACATGCTCGTAACATATCCTCTAAAGTCTGAATAGTATGTTCTGATTGACCATCTGTTTGTGGATGATATGTTGTTCTCAAGCATAGTTGTGTACCTAAGGCTTTCATGAAGTTCCCCCAATAGTGTGAGGTGAATCGTGAATCTCGATCGGAAACTACTTCCTTTGGGACACCGTGGAGGCGAATCACATGTGTAATATATAACTCAGCAAGCCAGTCTGGAGTGAAAGAAAAACTTATCGGAATAAAGGGTGCTACCTTTGTCAGACGATCTACTATAACCTAGATACTATCTTTACTACCAGTCATCTAAGGTAAACTAGTAACGAAATTCATGGAAATGCTTTCCCATTTCCATTCATGTATAGGGAGGGGTTGCAATAATCCTGGTGGCTTTTGGTGTGAAGCCTTTACCTGCTGGCAAGTGAAACATGAATTTACAAACTCAGCAACATCTTTCTTCATTCCCGGCCACCAAAAGTATGAATGAAGATCCTTATACATCTTTGTAATTCATGGATGAATAGATAATCTTGAGCAGTGCGCTTCTCGTAAGATGTCTTTCCTTAGTTCAGGTGTGTTTGGTACACACACTCTGTGATGGTTATATAGTAGCCCATCTTGTATCTGGAATCCCTCTATCTCATTCTTCTCAAGTTGTTGTCTCATGTCTTTAAGGTCTGGATCATCCTCCTGTCCTTTCTTTATTCTATCCCGGATCTCAGGTTTGTATTGATGAGGAATAGTTATAGTATCAACACTACTATCAAATGGTGTCCATTCACTTAACGTTGATAGTAAACCCCAGAAGTGGATAGCACTCTCCAACCCAGGTGAATAAGTTCTTCTGCTAAGGGCATCTGCTACGACGTTCCCCTTACCAGGGTGGTAGGAGATAGTGCAATCATAGTCTTTCAACAACTCTAACCATCGTCTCTGTCTCATATTGAGTTCCTTCTGATCAAATAGATATTTCAAAATTTATGATCAGTAAAAATTTCAAAAGTAATACCATAGAGGTAATGTCTCCATATCTTTAAAGCAAAAACTACAGCAGCTAATTCAAGGTCATGTGTTGGGTAGTTCTTTTCATGTGTCCTGAGCTGTCGTGATGCATATGCAACTACCTTACCATGTTGCATTAGAACTGCCCCAAGTCCTTCTTTAGATGCATCAGTGTACACTGTGAACCCTTCACTCCCAGAGGGTAGAGTAAGGATTGGTGCAGATGTTAGGTATTCTTTCAGTGTCTGAAAACTAGCTTCACATGTATCAGACCATAAGAATGGGACCTCCTTCTGAGTTAGTCTAGTCATTGGCAATGCTATTCGTAAAAAGTCCTTCACGAGTCGTCTATAATATACAGCTAAACCTAGAAAAGATCGTATTTCTGTCAAAGTCTTCAGGCGTTCCCAACTCATCACTGCACGAACCTTTGTAGGATCAACTGATATACCTTCCCTAGAAATAACATGGCCTAAGAAAGATACTTCAGATAGCCAGAAGTCACATTTGTTATATTTAGCATACATTTTGTTCTTCCTTAGAGTTTCAAGTTCCCTCCTGAGATGGTATTCATGCAGATATTTATCCTTGGAGTAAATAACCACATCATCAATAAAGACTACTACAAAGGGATCAAAGGACTCCTTGAATACTCTATTCATGAGATCCATGAAAGCTGCTGGGGCATTGTTAGTCCAAAAGGCATAACTAAGAATTCATAATGCCTGTATCTAGTTCGAAAAGTTGTCTTGGGAATATCTGTATCTTTAATTTTCAACTGATGGTATCCAGATCTTAAATCAATCTTGGAATACACAGTTGAACCCTGTAACTGATCAAAGAGATCATCTATTCTTGGCAGTGGATACTTATTTTTTAGTGTCCTCTTGTTTAGTTGTCTATAGTCAATGCACAGCCGCACTGATCCATCTTTTTTCCTAACAGATAAGATAGGTGCACCCCATGGTGAAGTACTAGGACGAATAAATCCTTTATCTAACAGTTCTTGCAATTGTACCTTTAACTCTCGTAACTCAGATGGTGCCATCCTATACAGAGGGATAGAGATAGGTTGAGTATCACGTATGAGAGAGATTTCAAATTCAATCTCTCGCTCAGGTGGTAATTGATTTAGCTTGAAATCTGCGGTCTTAAGTTTCACACAAAGCGGGAACTCAGTCAAAGTGTCGACCAATCAGAACTCCAACTAAAATCAACAATTAACCCACACTATAGATCAAGCAATAAGAAATAAATGTGAAGTTAAAATTTATTTTTAACTCAACATAAATGGTGTATAGAGCAAGTATGCAGAGAGTTCGAACACAGGGAGCAAACAGGGTAGATCAAACAGGTGGGTGTGTGTGTGTGTGTGTGTGTGTGTGTGTGTGTGCGAAAGTGAAGTAGTGTCTGCACTATGCAATGCAAAAATAAATGTTTTTGTGGGTTTTAAATTTTTAATTTTTTTATTTAATTTTTACTTTTGTATTTTGATTTTTAATTTTTCTGATTTTATATTTTTATATTTTATATTTTTTTCAATAATGGAATATATAAACTATATAATAAAAGAGGGAATAGAATATTTAGAAAAATATAGAAAAATAGTCAAAAATTTAGAAATAAAATCTTTTTGATGTTTTTATAATTTTTTACTGTTTTTTCTGATTTTTGGGTATTTTTCAAAATGTTTTTGGTATTTTTAAAAGGCAAAATAAATGAAAACAGTGAGTAAGCTACTGGCTGTGAGTAAAACTATGAATGAAAGATATCAAACAGCCACCAAAATTTTCCAAACCAATTTTAAAATAAAGATAACAAAAAGGGGAAAGTTTTCTAGAATTTTTTATATTTTTTTGAAGTTTTTAGGTATTTTTGAATTTTTAAGGTTTTACTTTTGAGATTTTTAGTGATTTTTGGATTGACACTAAAATAGACTAAAATACACAGTAGGTGATTTTTTTTGGAATTTTTCGAGGTATTTTAATATTTTTTTGGTATTTTCTAAGCTAGACAATACTGAAATGGCATGTTTTTTATTTTTAATAAATGTTAAAATGCAATAAAAATGAAAAATAAAAATGTGTCGTGCAAGTGCAAGTCAACAGGAGCTTAGCATGGTTTTTGTAGAATTTTTCAAATTAAAATGAGGCTCCAAATAAATAAGACAAGCACACAAAAGTTCACAGCCTCGCAGGGGTATATATGCAAATATCAAAACATCCAGGGGCATCCATGCAATTTTCCACAAAATATAACTCTGAATATTTAATTTTATGGACCAAATACAAATAAGCAGACCCGGGAGGGTACAGATGCAAAATGCCCACCAGGGCGTGTGACCTGCACGCGCTTGGGAAGGACCCAAAGGTAATGTCAAAAACCTTGGGGGTCTGACTGCAAAATATCCAAAACTTTTACACTACACTTCGAAGTTTATGTACTAAAACGAAATCCACAAAAGGCCAAGGGCCTCTCTTCAAAAAGCTCGCGCCTCACGTGAACAGGTCACATGAGGTGACGTGGCAGAGGGCCTAGTTGCAAGTACCTAAAGTCCGAGGGCCTAGTTGTAAAATTTACAAAATATTTAAACTACCATTTAAAGTTTAAGGACTAGAATAAAATTGCAAAAGCGCGAGGGGTATACTTGCAAAATTTCCCTCGCTCAGGAGATCGAACGGCTGGAGCTCTTCACTTGGACACGTGGCGTGACCTCCTTGCACGATACCGCTTCGTGGATGTGCGGCTGCGATTAGATCCGGTTGAGCGATCGGACGATGACGGGAGGCCTAGATCCAACGACAGCTGTAGACCCTGGAGTTCCTCGTAGATCGGACGGTGGCGGACAAAGGATCAAGAACTGGGATGAACGCCGAGCTCGGCGAACTTCTAGCTCTCCTCCCTTGCACGCCCGACGGTGGCTGGCGGTACGGCGAGGCTCAAAAGACTCCTGACGGGCTGCTCTTGCGGTTGAAGGTCTTAAAAGGGCCGGAGAACGTCTGATGCGCACCAGCAAGGTCGGAGGAGCTGCGGCCCTCCAGGACCCTCCGGCGAACACCAAAGAGGTCTCCAGGCGTGCTCTAACGTGACCGGACCTGCACCAAAAAGTTACGCCCTCGAGGGCAAATTGCCTCTAGGGTTGGGGAAGCGGCTGGAAGCGAAGATGGCGAAGATGATGGTCGTCGGAGGAGGAGCGCTCCGGCGAAGGTGGTGAGAGGGTGCGTTGATCGATGGGACTTAATGATTTAGGATGCGAAAGATGCCTATAATTACAGAGAATAAAAAGGAGCAAGAAAAGATGGAAGTGGATACCTCAAGGGGGTAGGACCCGAGGTTACAAAACCTCGACGGCAAGGCTCGCCGGAGGTGAGGAACGCGCCCAGAACGATCGGTGCTCCGCCGCTTTGAAGGTGGGAACCCAGAGCTGTCACCTCGAGGCTTCTAACTCGAGCCAAAGGGGGAGCGATTCTGGATGAATTGCGGTTCAAAAATCGCAAGGAAAATCGGGGGAGGTTTTTTAAAGGTTTGACCCTGCGACCGAGATGGTCCAGAGACCAACGATTATCGAGTAAATCTTTGACCCACTCCCCAAGGATACACGTGGGCGTGAATCACCACTCAACGAGGAACAGAAGTCGTGTAAGAAGATACATGAAGATTGAACGAGGAGTCCTCGAAAAAAATCGAGAAAATGGGTCAAACCGACTTCTGTCAGAAGCTACAGGGGCTAGGACACCTAGTTGACCGGGGTCAACTAGGGTTTACACCTGGTTGGTCCACGTGGACCAACTAGGAAAAACCCTGGGAAATTCTTTTATTAATTCATTTTAAAATATTAAATGGCCGAATTAAATTATGATTATTAAATAAAAAATATTTGTTATTTTATGTAGTATTTTATTATGATTTTTAATTATTTTTATAAGATATATTTTTACAAGTTTGCTTTTATACCCCTTATAGGTATATTACCTACATATTTTATTCTTTTATTTTTATTTTGTGTATTTTAATTTTATTGTTTTTATTTAGTATCTTATAAAATCATAAAATACTTTTACACACACAAATATATTTTTGTTTTATTTTTCTAATATGTTTTGTATATTTAATAAAATATAAGTAGGTATTGTATAGGTATGTATATAGGTATAATACCTGTGTATTTTATATACATATATTTTTATTTTGAGTTTTATTTGGGTTTTTAATCATGTTTTAATGTACATAATTATTGTAAACAATATTTACAAGATTATAAAAATATAAAATTATAAAAATAATGAATAAAGAATAAATTGAATATTTTAATTTGTACAATTGTATAATGTGGGTCCAAAACTCAACTTTCAAACCGTTGCTCCGCCAAATGCAAAACCACCACCATTAAATAGATTATTTTATTCTATATACAATTAAAGGTGAGTTTGCTGCATTTGGAGTTTTCATCTGTGAGATACGGGTCTGGAAGTTGGGATTCTGGATTTTTATTCAGATCATAACTTTTTATCTGTATATTATTTTTCAGTGAAATCAATTTTGTTTTTTCTTTATTAAATTATCTACAACTTTCATGTACAGAGTTTCTTTATTTGAGGTATAAAAAGTGGAACCAAAAATAGGTCCCATAATTGAATAAAGAATGAATGAAAATATGTATTGTATTTGACCCTTATCTCCCCCTACTTTATTCCTTATCGACCTATTCATCAAGATGCCTAGGTCTCGGGGTTTTGGGTCATAAATATTTACAATATTTTATTATTTTTCTTTTCTTTCATTTATTCTATAATTTTGGCTTTAATTACAGTATTTTATACACTAATCAGATGCACATGCATGAATGCTAAGATGATGGATTTAATGCTATTTACACGTATTTGCTAGGGTTTTTGATGCCAAAATGATAGAATGAAGATGATGAAATGTGGCTTCATCATCCCCCTATACTTTACCTTTGCTAGTCCCTAGCAAACACTTATGCAATAAGTACAGAAAGGAAAAGAAAGAAAAGGAAAAGAATAAAGATGGATTGAATTTGACTATCAAACTTATCTTCACAAAATAAAAGTTTGGAGTTTAAGTTAGACCTGTGAAATTTTAGTGCAGGCGGAACCTTAATGAGAACCAGATTTGAAATCCAACAGCCTCTGAGTATCCCAAAACTCTGCTCAAGTCTCCTTAATAGCCAGGTCAGAAATACTTCAACTCATACGCAAATCCTTATGACTATGAATCTGACTCGTACAGTGTAAGTGATGGTGGCTCTCCCCAACTGAAATGACAAAGAGACTGACTTCTCCAATATGACAACCCAATGATTCCCCAATCCAACAACTCATCCCTCAAGGAGCAAGGTATTCCCTTCTAAGTTCAAGTGGCAACCGGCTCAAGAGGAGGGGGTGAAGAGAAGAATGGACGGTAGCCAATGTAGCTACCTATCCTAGGATGCAAGACCAGTGTAGTCAAGTCATCCAGCTGCAGGCTCACATGATTTGCTTTGAGGCTCAATCTTGCTTATTTGACTTTACAACATATGTACACTCCGGCTGGCATTTCTATTTTTGTACAGGCCTGTCCACTTTTTTTTGGAGTTTTTGCTTTTGCATTTTTTTAAAACTATACACAGTAGCATTTACATAGGGAGTTCTTCCTCTTGAGCCAGTAAACTATCCCTCTTTTGAAGCTTTATTGCAACCCACAATCTCCTATCCTCGAAACTCATCATTACTGGACGGGTTGGGGCGCACTTCCCACCCTAGAGGAGGACAAGTGTTTCCACCTGTGTGCGTCTCATACCCGCAAATCCAACCCCCTCACCACTCCAACTGAGTTGAGCCATGTGAAAGGTGCAGGTGTCCAAGTTAGGTCATTGTCAACAAGAGTCGTGCGTGTGCTCCGAAATACTCTACTTAGGCAGTCAAGAATCCATTGAACTAAGCCTTGTGATCCTCAAAGAGTTAAGTCAACTAGACCTGAAGTACCTCAATCCCAGTTCCTATAAGGTTCATGTTATTAGGTAGATTTTTAAGGTCCAACCAAGCTCCAATCTTCGGATTTTACTTAGACTCGTTCAACTATCAAACTCAATCCGAAAAATGTTCATGCTATGCAATGCTATGCAGAAAATATTTTTGTGATGCAATTTTTCAAAGATTTTGAACTTTTTATGGATTTTTGAAAAAGATGATGATGATGCATATGCATTTTGTAGATTTTTCAAACAGATTTTCCAAATGTTTTTGGATTTTAATTTTGCAAATGTTTTTGGAATTTTTGAAAACAAAAGATTTTGGCTAAAAGCTAGGTTAAAATATTTACACGGGAGTTCTTCTTATAAATACAAGAAGTGGATTTTAAGCATTTACAGGGTAAGTGATCAATTTTATACATATATATAAAGTGGATTTTGGATGTATGTCTTCCTCAAACTTATTTGGCACAAGCTTTTCAAACATTTTTTTTGAAAAATATAGTCCAAAATAATTTTTACATACATTTTTACAACATGTACACACATTTGAAAATCATTTTGCAAAGGTTTTCCAAACAGTATATATATATTTTCCAAAAGATTTTTGTAACCATTTTTCAAAACATTTGCAAATCATTTTTCAAACATTTTATTTCACACAACGAAAATAAATTTTTACAAACCACATAGTTTACAAAGGTTGAAAACATGTAACAAAATATTTTCAAAATAGTTTTCAATAGATGTTCACAAAGATTTTCAAACTATTTTTCAAACATTTTGCAAAAAACATTTTCACTTGATTTATTAATCAATATATACAAAAAGAATTTGAGGAACAAAACACCTTTTTATTATGGTTTTAATGAATATAAATAGCCATATTTATTAAGAAAAATACGAACGTACGAGTTATGGCTAAAGTTTATACATAGTATATACGACCCCCCCCTATACTTAGCTTGAGCTATGTCCTCATAGATGGGACAGAAAAGAGAAGACATAACTCGTACTAAGTATAGGAAAGTCTAAAGAATAATTGAATAAGAGATGAATGAATAAACCAATGAGAAGTTGACCGTCCCCCCTATACTTAGGATCAAATAATCCTAAGTATAGCAGACTGTACACAAAGTAGGGAGGGTCAAGGGTGGGAATGAACAGATCGTACTCAGATTGTCTCCCCCTATACTTAGGGTAAGATATCCCTAAGTATAGACAAGAAGAGGAGACAATGGAGAGGATCGAAAAGAATAGAAGTACTCGGGGTGCACACCCCCCTATACTTAGGACAAAGTACGTCCTAAGTATGGAAAACTGTCTACAAGGGGCGACACCTTTTGGATAGATACAGGAGATAGAAGAGGAAAAGAAGAAAAGATGAGAAGATATCAACAGATGGAAGAATGATATAGACAGATGGATCTGTACAACGAAAGATGGAAGTGATAACCATGTACGAGATGCAAATGATCGGAGTCAAAGAACACATCTCATACCAAAAGAATGGGGGCAACGTCAACGATCGGCGGATCATGATCTAGATATAGCTTCAGGCGCTGACCGTTAACTCGGAAGGTAGAGGAAGATGACGGCTCGGATATGTCAATGCTACCATTGTCGTGTACCTTCCTGACCACATAAGGACCTTTCCACTTGCTCTGTAATTTCCCTGGAAATAACTTCAGCCTGGAATCGAACAACCATACACGCTGATCTGACTCAAATTGTTTATGGCTGATGTGGGAATCGTGCCATGTCTTCACTTTCTCTTTGTATTGTAGGCTGCTAGAAAAGGTTGTATCTCTCAACTCCTCTAGGGCTGCCAACTCTTCTCTTCTCTGATCTCCTATACTCTCAGGATCTAACAGTAACTCAGTGACTGCCCAGAATGATTTGTGCTTGATTTCCACTGGTAAATGGCACGGCTTGCCATAGACGAGACGAAAGGGAGATGTCTCGAATGGATTTTTGAAGGAGGTCCGATAGGCCCACAAGACTGAGTCCAAAAGTTGTGACCAATCCTTTCGGTCTGGGCGGACAACCTTCTGCAGGATCGTCTTGATCTCCCTATTCGATACTTCGGCAAGACCATTAGTCTGAGGGTGGTACGGCGTGGCAACACGATGGTCAATGCCGAACTCGTCTGCAAGGGCCCTGACTTTATCATTGATGAAATGAGACCCCCCGTCTGAAATCAGAACTCTAGGTACCCCGAACCGTGAAATGATATTTTTCCTCAAAAATTTACACACGGTTTTAGCATCTACGGCTCGGGCGGGGATGGCCTCAACCCAACGGCTGACATAATCTACAGTAAGTAAAATGTGTTCAAATACCTGACTCCTAGGAAATGGTCCCATGAAATCAATCCCCCACGCATCAAAAACCTCACAGAAGTGAATGGGTTGCATGGGCATCATGTCTCTCTGTCCGCAGGTTCCCAAGTTTTGACAGTCAGTACACCCCTTCACGAATTCATCTGAATCCTTGAAGAGAGTAGGCCACCAAAGGCCGGATTGAAGCACCTTTTGTGTTGTCCTTTTTCCAGAATGATGTCCTCCTGCCTCAAGCTTGTGGCAATATGTGAGGACGCTATGCTGCTCTTCCTGTGGAATGCACCTCCTCCAGATGCTATCCCCTCCTTCATGATAAAGGACGGGATCCTCCCAATTGTAAAACTTGGCCTTAGCTAGGAAGGTCTCAAGTTTCTGCCTGGGCCAACCCTGAGGGACCGTCTTGGCAACAAGATAGTTTACAAAGTCGGCATATCATGGGAGTGAGGCGACCGCCAATATCGCCTCGTCTGGAAATGTCTCTGTGATAGGTGCGCTGGGCTCAGATTCCTCAAGATTCTCCAAACGGGAGAGATGATCCACCACCACATTTTTAACTCCAGGCTTATCCTTAATCTCAATATCAAACTCCTGGAGCATAAGGATCCATCTGGTAAGACGTGCTTTGGCATCCTTCTTGGCCATTAAGTATCGGATGGTGGTGTGATCTGTGTAAATGGTCACTCTAGATCCGAGAATATATGATTTGTACTTATCCAAAGCAAAGACTACGGCCAGCATCTCTTTCTCAGTCACAGTATAATTCCGTTGAGCGGTATCCGAAGTCCGGCTGGCGTAGTGAATGGCAAACGACAATCCATCCCTCCTCTGTCCAAGCACAGCCCCAACGGCAAAATCTGAAGCATCCGTCATGATCTCGAATGGGAGAGACCAATCAGGTGGCTGAAGGACAGGAGCCGAAACAACCATACTCTTGAGAGTCTCAAAAGACGCAAGACACTTATCATCTACAATGAACTCGGTGTCTTTCGTCAACAGATCAGTAAGCGGTCAGGCAATTCGACTGAAGTCATGAATAAACCATTTGTAGAACCCGACATGCCCCAGAAAAGACCGCAATTGACGTAAATTGGACGGCGGATTGAGTTTTCTGATGATGTCCACCTTGGCCGGATCGACCTCCATGCCCCTGTCGGAGATGATATGACCAAGGATCGTCCCCTGAGTCACCATGATGTGACTCTTCTCCCAAGACAAGACAAGATTGACCTCAATGCACCGCTGAAGCACACGGTCTAGGCAGTCAAGACAAGCATCAAACCCATCGCCATAGACCAAGAAGTCATCCATGAAGACCTCTAAGCAATCACCCACCATGTCCGAGAAAATGGACAACATGCACCTTTGGAATGTCGCAGGGGCATTACATAGACCAAAGGGCATCCGTCTGAAAGCATAAGTCCCAAATAGACAGGTGAATGTCGTTTTCTCCTGGTCTTCGGGCGCAATGGCCACTTGATTATAATCGTAGTACCCGTCAAGAAAGAAATAATGACTCTTCCCAGCCAGTCTTTTGATAATCTGATCAATGAATGGCAATGGGAAATGATCCTTCTTGGTGGCCTGATTCAATCGTCTGTAGTCCACACAAACCCTCCATGAAGTTGGTACCCGGGTAGCTACCTCCTCTCCAGACTCATTCACAACTGTAGTGATGCCGTCTTCTTGGGCACCACATGTAATGGACTAACCCACTTGGAGTCGAAGATGGGGTAGATAAAATCAGCGCTCCACCACCTCGATATTTCTTTCATGACTACATCTCGAAGATTCGGGTTTAGCCGTCGCTGGAACTCACGCGACGGCCTAGCGTCCTCCTCAAGATAGATGTGGTGGGAGCACAGAGTCGGACTAATCCCCTGGAGATCAGCTATACTCCATCCTATTGCCTTGCGGTTTCTTTCAAGAACCTCCATCAGACGAGATTCTTGTTCTCCAGTCAAATCTGATGAGATAATGACTGGGTGCATATCTGGCTCACCCGCAAGGAATCTATACTTCAGTGATTGCGGTAGAGGTTTCCATTATGGACAACTGGGAGGTGGCAGATCTGGCTTCTGATATGTCTGTGTGAAGGCGACCAGGTCTGCATGGGAGAACTCTCGCTCTGCATGAATCTCTGACGAAGGGCGGTATGTTGAATCATCAATGAACTATACTGGCTCGTACTCCGTCCTAGCTGTCAGCTCAGAAGGAATCAGACATGGCAAATATTCATCAAAGTCATCCCAATCAATGTCTGAATCCGAGGGATCTGAATTAGAAGAACAAGATTGAAAATCATCACCACTCGTCCCAACACTGTCAGCCTCAACTGTATCCTCATCCAGGAGTGTGCTCTCCAGGCTCTCAACTGCCATAAGCTTTAAATACAGGGAATCTTTAGGCAAGGCGAGGGTCTGTGCTACGGGATCTGTCCAAATGGATTCGTCATCTGTCATCACAAAGTCGCACTCCTGGTGGATGTCTAGCTCGTCCTCTATCATCTGTGTGGCTTTGCTGGACTGCTCTAAGCATGCTAATTCTCTCTCTCTGGTCTCATCGATCGTCTCTATTTGTATGGTTTAGCCCTCTATGCGAAAGCATACCTTCCTGCTATCATGATCGGTCACCACCTTGGATGTGTACAAGAATGGGCGTCCAAGTATGATGGGGGTATCAGTTACCGACTCAGGGATCTTCATGTCCAACACAACGAAGTCCACAGGGAATTTCAGGCCCTGAATGGTAACGACCACGTCTTTCAATAACCCCTTCGACCTCTTAATCGACCTATCAGCAAACTGAAGGACCGTCCTACTCCGAAGAAGAGTACCAAACTCGAATCGGCCGAGTAAGGCTGCCGGAAGAAGATTAATAGAAGAGTCGTTGTCTAATAGAGTACAATCGAATTGATGCTCCTGAATCTCGCATCTAACATATGAAGCTCCTGTATCAGGTCTCTTAGCTGGCAATGTATTATGAATGGTGCAGCAAGTGTGATGGGTGAGCACATGGATCTGATCTCTGTGTCTCCTCTTCCTGCGGACTGTAGTTTCCTCTTTCAAATTCTTTTTGAGGAAGGGGATGTGCTCAAGTGCTTCTCGTAGAGTCAACTGAATATGGAATCTATCAATCATCTGGTTGCTGATCTCTACCTGCTGGGTTTTTTTGGATTTTCTCTTTTATTCCCCGTCGCTCGGCGGAGTGCTTCAGGGAAGGGGGTGGTAGGGGCCTCCTCAGATGGAGGACTAGGAAGAGGTTCCTGTGTCTGCGAAGGAATGGAGTCCATACAATCATCATCATGCAACACATATGGATCTGGAGTATACACAGAAGCCTTTCCTTTATTCATATTTTTGTTCTTTTTGTGTCCACAGCCCTTAGATACAAAATGTGGCAACACAGTAGAAGGAAGCTCAAAAAAAGTAGATGTGGTGGCCTCAGTACCACCACTGGCACCTGTCTTCGCGGCCTCAGCACCACGCTCTGGCTCTGCATCCAAAATGGTGGCTTCAGTGCCACCGTCTGCATCTGGTGTCACGACGGCTTCAGCACCATCGTCGGGATCTCCATCCTTGGTGGCTTCAGCACCACTGTCATCAATGTTGTCATTAGCGGCATCAGCACCGCTACCTGGCTCATCTGGCTCTCCAGATTCTGCATGTGGTTGTCGCTCAGATGAGGCACCGCCGGCTGGCATCCTACCACTCATAGTAGTCACAAAATCAACATCATACAAAGAAAGAGACATGCCACTCAAATAGTCACTAGGAGAGGTATCCTCTATAAACTCTACCTGCTCAGACTTCCTTTTTAGATTGTTCGGATTCGGTTCAATATGAGCTGGTATGGTGGCATTGCCTTTGATGATCTCCCTCATCTCCTGCCGGAACTCATCCATTTCCTGTCGGAAGGACGCTCGTTGTTCGGAGAGCAAGCGGGCAAGGTCATCTAAAGCTGGGTTCTCGAAAGCGGGGGCTTGAGAACTGGATGGGTTCCCTTGCGGGAAGTGAGGCTGCTGCTGGTATGGATAGTTCTGGGAAGGATGGGAATAAGACTGCTGAGGCTGCTGACGCTGCCTCCACTGTTGTCCCTGATAGGTGGGACGAGGACCCTGCTGGTAATGCTGCTGGGTGTACTAGGGCTGTTGTTTCTGCTGTGGTTGTTGGCTGCTCTGCTGTCCTTGAGCTGGATTCTGCTGCTGAGATGAGGAGTCACCGTTGCCCCAACAGAATCCGGGGTGATCGCGACGAATCCCGGGCTGAGGGTACCGGTCGTACCAAATCCCATTGACTTCCATCAATGGGTCCTGCTTAAAAGAGGGTGGAGGAAGAACTGCCAGTGGCTGCTCCGGCTGATATACCACCATCTGGGTACCCTGAGATGGTGGCTGCGCTAGGTAGTACTGTAGCAATGGGACCGACTCTACCTGGATGTGGTTGACCTGGCGGTACGAGGTAGAAGGTTGAGATGAGCTGCTACTGCTCGGATCATCCCGTGACCTAGGAGGCTACTGAGAAGACAATTGTGCCACCTGGACGCAAAGGATCTGCGTCTTCAGGTCACTCATTGTCTTGGCAATCTGGTCCATCTGGGCCATGCCTTGCATCTGTTTCTTCTCGAGGATCTCGAGACGGTCCAGTTTCTCACTGATGATGCCCATGTCGGCTGCGGCTGATTAGACTTGGGCTGCGGCTGCCGACGAAGTGTTAGGACCGGCATCGATGCAGGTGATCCTCTGGAATGATCCTGCTCCCTGCGGGGGCTTTTGTTGTGTGTAGACGCAGGCTTGGGCCATGACGGTTGAGTTCTCTACCATGCCTTCATAAATGGCCCAAACGTCGTCTTCACCCTTGGAAAAGTAAGATCCTCCGCAAGAGGCATTAACAAGCCCCTGCAGCTCCAGCGTCAGCCCACAAAAGAAACTCTGCATTAGATTGGGCTTAGATATGTCATGGTGTGGACATCGGTCGATGAGATCTCTGTATCGATCCCAGGCTTCATGGAATTGTTCATTCGAGATCATGATGAAGTTGTTGATCATGGCTCTGGCTGCATTCGTCTGGCCGAGAGGGTAGTATTTCTTCAAATACGCGTTCCGGAGATCGGCGCAAGTATCGATGAATCGCCCCAAATGTTTGAGCCAGTATGCGACTCTGTCAACCAAGGAGAAAGGGAAGGCGAGCATCTTGATAGTGTCCTCGGTCATCAGCCTATCATGGATTGTGTTGTAGATCATTTCAAATTCTTGGAGGTGGAGGTGTGGCTCTTCGGTCGGCAACCCATGGAATTTGGGTAGAAGCTGAATTGTGTGGGGCCGAAGCTCGAAATCTCCATGGATAGGAGGAAGTCAGATCCAACGATGAGTGCGGGATGCTGCGGGATTATGCAATTCCATCATGATAGTCTGCGGCGGTCTCTCGGCATCGGGGTCACCTCCTCCTGCATCAGGTCCATCTCCTCCTCCGCCTCTGCCACTGCCCCCAGGTCGGTTTTCTCGCATCTGTGCTATTTCTCTCATGAGATCACCCATGAAGGTTCCCTGGTCTCGGATCTGCCTCTGCATGGTCTCCAGGGATACTAGAAGTGAATTGTTGATGGCGGCTTGATCAATGAAGAATGGCGGGTGCTCATGATCATCAGGATGCTCTCCTCTGTCAACCATGTCTGGGTTCTCTGAAAAAGCAAAAGAACCCATCTCAGGTGCCGTCAAATTCTCTGAGCTCTGCGATGCACTAAATTCTGAGACTCTTGGACTGATGGAAGGGGAATGAGAAAGGTGGTCGAGGGGGAACAGGGTGGATGTGAACTCAGGCTCGGAGAGCGGACTCTCCGAGGTTGTCCTAGATGAATAAGGAGGAGTGTTGGATAGCGGTGCCGACAAAGTCAGCCTAAGAGATCTCCGTCCCATCATCTTGATTATTGAGAAGAGCAAGGTGAAGAAGAAGAAGAAGGGGGCGAAATTGCGCACGATTGTGCGGTGTTTTTGATCTTGACCTAAATTCAACTAGCAATCAAACACAAGACAAGGGGGTTCACCAACTCAACACGTGAAGCCGTAAGGGTTCGGCTATTATCTTTGTAGTTTTTAGCTTGAATTCAGGAATTTATCTTTAAACGAGTCTTTAGAGCGCTACGCCTATAGGAGAGAGTACTGCGGGAAGAGTATCCCGTACTTGTCCTCCTCCTGTGTAACCTGTAGCTTCCGCTTTTTGAGGTCCTTGTAACTCTTCCTGGATCCCTACTCAGCCAAAGAAATAGAGAAAGGAAGCCAATAGGCGAAACCGATACTTCGGAACTCGCTCACAACGGAATCACCTGTGAGCATGCAAGAACCTACTCGAACGCGAGATGATGAGACAGACACCCTTGTGAAGGCGTGGCCTAGGCTCGATACTTCGGACAAGGTCGATGCTCTACACAATAGAGAGTCACCAATGTTGACCAAGCCCTACTCGTCCACGTATGATAGAAGCGCCAATACTTCGGAAATCCAGGCGATACACAAGGCAGTCACAAGCTGGGTTTTGGGCTCTAATCCTTACGAAGCACACTGCTCACTTGGAAGGAGACCTTCCCATGCAACCTGAAAACAACTGAGGGTGTTACTCTCCCCAATCAATGAGTCCAATTACCAATTTTATTTAGGTCAAAGTTTTCTTAGCAGTCCATTTTTTAATTTTTTTGGTGTTATCGCTTCTTTTGAGTAAATCCAAACAAGCGCCTAACGGTTTTTGTATTTTCTTGATCCTACTTTGATCCAAAAATAGAGGGAGAATAGAGTTGGAAAAGCCAATGCAAGCGGCACTAAGATGGAAATCTCACCTTAGTGCCTAAATGATGAATGCAAAGTAAGAAGACTTACAGTGACTCCCAGCTCTCTCCATGCGGGATGCAAAACAGGAATTTATAAACCTAAACTACATGCCGATATGCAAGCGGAAATCGTCCTAAGCAGGCAATTGCTAGCGTGAAGAACCACAAGTCAATCACCAATCCTCGATCCTAAGGGTCTGGTCTAGACTCACCCCTCCTCTTCTCAACAAATCGAGTTCAGGAGTAGCGCTTGATGGGGTGGGCTTGTGACACGGTGGATCTAAGATGATGATTTAACTGTTTAATTAAACTAAGTCCAAATACGATCTATAGGTGCATGCAAAGGTTATTAATGTGTTTGGACCTAATCTAATCGATCAAGCAAAAGCCTAGAACTAAGGGCTCAATCCACAAAAGAAAGGGAAAATGAAATCAAAATCGGAAAATGACAGCGGTGAAAAACTCATCAAAATCCGCGGTGAGCCCCCGGGTGAACAAACATCCGGAAATTGGGCCCGAATGTCTGAAAGTCCAAGTCCCTGTATTATTACAAATTATTAATCACTCTCTCACAAAATAAAATGCAAACTAATCTAATCACTCTCTCAATCCTCCTGCTCTCTCCTGTCGGCTTGGCTTAAGAAAAGCCGGCTCCGCTTCACGTGGTTGCTCCGGATCCCCTAGACGATCCGCCTCGCTCCACGGTCCCTCGTAAGAAGACAACAAGAGATGGTCAGAAAAGCTCAACAATATCTATCAAAAATGCAAGAGAGATAAAATGAAGCAATGGTAGACAAACAAACACAATCAAACAAAATGATAATCTACTCGCTGTTGCTCCCCGGCAACGGCGCCATTTGATTTAGCTCGAAATCTGCAGTCTTAAGTTCTACACAAAGCGGGAACTCAGTCGAAGTGTCAACCAATCAGAAATCCAGCTAAAATCAACAATTAACCCACACTATAGATCAAGCAATAAGAAATAAATGTGAAGTTAAAATTTATTTTTAACTCAACATAAATGGTGTATAGAGCAAGTATGCAGAGAGTTCGAACACAGGGAGCAAACAGGGTAGATCAAATAGGTGTGTGTGTGTGTGTGTGTGTGTGTGTGTGTGTGTGTGTGTGTGTGTGTGTGTGTGTGTGTGTGTGTGTGTGTGTGTGTGTGTGTGTGTGTGTGTGTGTGTGTGTGTGTGAAAGTGAAGTAGTGTTTACACTATGCAATGCAAAAATAAATGTTTTTGTGGGTTTTTAATTTTTAATTTTTTATTTAATCTTTAATTTTGTATTTTGATTTTTTTTTCTGATTTTATATTTTTTTATTTTTTTATTTTTTTCAATATTGAAATATATAAATCATATAACAAATGAGGAATAGAATATTCAGAAAAATATGGAAAAATAGTTAAAAATTCAGAAATAAAATATTTTTGGTGTTTTTATAATTTTTTTACTATTTTTTTGTGATTTTTGGGTATTTTTCAAAATATTTTTGGTATTTTTAAAAGGCAAAATAAATGAAAACAGTGAGTAAGCTACTGGCTGTGAGTAAAACTATGAATGAAAGATATCAAACAGCCACCAAAATTTTCCAAACCAATTTTAAAATAAAGATAATAAAAAGAGGAAACTACAGCACTTGAGTTTGCAATTTTTGGAGTTTTTTAGAATTTTTTATATTATTTTGAAGTTTTTAGGTATTTTCGAATTTTTAAGGTTTTTCTTTTGAGATTTTTAGTGATTTTGGACTGACACTAAAATAGACTAAAATAAGCAGTAGGTGAGTTTTTTTGGAATTTTTCGAGGTATTTTAATATTTTTTGGTATTTTCTAAGCTAGACAGTACATAAATGGCATGTTTTTTATTTTTAATAAATGCTAAAATGCAACAAAAATGAAAAATAAAAATGTGTCGTGCAAGCGCAAGTCAACGGGAGCTTAGCATGATTTTTGTAGAATTTTTCAAATTAAAATGAGGCTCCAAATAAATAAGACAAGCACACAAAAGCTCACAGCCTGGTAGGGGTATATATGCAAATATCAAAACATCCAGGGGCATCCATGCAATTTTCCACAAAATATAACTCTGAATATTTAATTTTATGGACCAAATACAAATAAGCAGACCCGGGAGGGTACAGATGCAAAATGCCCACTAGGGCGCGTGACCTGCACGCACTTGGGAAGGACCCAAACGTAATGTCAAAAACCTTGGGGGTCTGACTGCAAAATATCCAAAACTTTTACACTACACTTCGAAGTTTATGTACTAAAACGAAATCCACAAAAGGCCAAGGGCCTCTCTTCAAAAAGCTCGCGCCTCACGTGAACATGTCACGTGGCAAAGGACCTAGTTACAAATACCTAATGTTCGAGGGCCTAGTTGTAAAATTTACAAACTATTTAAACTACCATTTAAAGTTTATGGACTAGAATAAAATTACAAAAGCGTGAGGGGTATACTTGCAAAATTTCCCTCGCTCAGGAGATCGAACGGCTGGGGCTCTTCACTTGGACACATGGCGTGACCTCCTTGCACGATACTGCTTCGTGGATGTGCGGCTGCGATTAGATCCGGCCAAGCGATCGGACGATGACGGGAGGCCTAGATCCAACGGCAACTGTACACCCTGGATTCCTCGTAGATCGGACGGTGGCGGGCAATGGAGCAAGAACTGGGATGAACGCCGAGCTCGACGAACTTCTAGCTCTCCTCCCTTGCACGCCCGATGGTGGCTGGCAGTACGGCGACGCTCAAAAGACTCCTGACGGGCTGCTCTTGCGGCTGAAGGTCTTCAAAGGGCCGGAGAACGTCTGATGCGCACCAGCGAGGTCGGAGGAGTTGCGGCCCTCCAGGACCCTTCGACGAACACCAAAGAGGTCTCCAGGCGTGCTCGAACGTGACCGGACCTGCACCAAAAAGTTACGCCCTCGAGGGCAAATTGCCTCGAGGGTTGGGGAAACGGCTGGAAGCGAAGATGGCGAAGATGGTGGTCGTCGCCGGAGGAGCGCTCCGGCGAAAGTGGTGAGAGGGCGCGTTGATCGATGGGACTTAATGATATAGGATGCGAAAGATGCCTACAATTACAGAGAATAAAAAGGAGCAAGAAAAGTTGGAAGTGGATACCTCAAGGGGGTAGGACCCGAGGTTACAAAACCTCGACGGCAAGGCTCGCCGGAGGTGAGGAACGCGCCCAGAACGATCAGTGCTCCGCCACTTTGAAGGTGGGAACCCAGAGCTGTCACCTCCAGGCTTCTAACTCGAGCCAAAGGGGGAGCAATTCTGGATGAATTGCGGTTCAAATCGCAAGGAAAAATTGGGGAGGTTTTTAAAAGGTTTGACCCTGCGACCGAGATGGTCCAAAGACCAACGATTATCGAGTGAATCTTTGACCCACTGCCCAAGGATACACATGGGCGTGAATCACCACTCAACGAGGAACAGAAGTCGTGTAAGACAATACACGAAAGAGTGAACGAGGAGCCCTCGAAAAAAATCGAGAAAATGGGTCGAAGCCCACTTCTGTCAGAAGCTACAGGGGCTAGGACACCTAGTTGACCGGGGTCAACTAGGGTTTGCACCTGGTTGGTCCACGTGGACCAACCAGGAAAAACCCTGGGAAATTCTTTTATTAATTCATTTTAAAATATTAAATGGCCGAATTAAATTATGATTATTAAATAAAAAATATTTTTTATTTTATGTAGTATTTTATTACGATTTTTAATTATTTTTATAAGATGTATTGTTACAAGTTTGCTTTTATACCCCTTATAGGTATATTACCTACATATTTTATTCTTTTATTTTTATTTTGTGTATTTTAATTTTTATTGTTTTTATTTAGTATCTTATAAAATCATAAAATACTTTTACATACACAAATATATTTTTGTTTTATTTTTCTGATATGTTTTGTATATTTAATAAAGTATAAGTAGGTATTGTATAGGTATGTATATAGGTATAATACCTGTGTATTTTATATACATATATTTTTATTTTGAGTTTTATTTGGGTTTTTATTCCTGTTTTAATGTACATAACTATTATAAACAATATTTACAAGATTATAAAAATATAAAATTATAAAAATAATGAATAAAGAATAAATTGAATATTTTAATCAGTATAATTGTACAATGTGGGTCCAAAACTCAACTTTCAAACCGTAGCTCTGCCAAATGCGAAACCACCGCCATTAAATAGATTATTTTATTCTATATACAATTAAAGGTGAGTTTGCTGCATTTGGAGTTTTCATCTGTGAGATACGGGTCTGGGAAGTTGGGATTCTGGATTTTTATTCAGATCACAACTTTTTATCTGTATATTATTTTTCAGTGAAATCAATTTTGTATTTTTCTTTATTAAATTATCTACAATTTCATTTACAAAGTTTCTTTATTTGAGGTATAAAAAGTGGAACCAAAAATAGGTCCCATAAAATGAAAATATGTATTGTATTTGACCCTTATCTCCCCCTACTTTATTCCTTGTCGACCTATTCATCAAGATGCCTAGGTCTCGGGGTTTTGGGTCATAAAATATTTACAATATTTTATTTTTTTTATTTTCTTTCATTTATTCTATAATTTTGGCTTTAATTACAGTATTTTATACACTAATCAGATGCACATGCATGAATGCTAAGATGATGGATTTAATGCTATTTACACGTATTTGCTAGGGTTTTTGATGCCAAAATGATTGAATAAAGATGATGAAATGTGGCTTCATCAGTAATCTAGGTAGTTCCTCTGGAAATACATCAGGAAACTCGTACACTATAGGTATATCTTCCATCATTCTATCTGACCATGATGTAGTGGTTACATAAGATAAATTAACTTGACACCCTTGCTCTAACAACGATTGTACCTTCAATGTAGATATATATTCGATATTATCATTGGATGTCTTTCCAATGAACTGGAACTCTAACGAGTTAGGAAGGTGAAATGTTACTGTCTTCTGATAACAGTCAAGACATGCATGATGCCTTTCTAGCCAATCCATCCCTAGGACAAGATCAAAGTCCTCCATTTCTATTAGTAGTAGTGAAATAGGTAACTGATGTCCCGCTATCACTACTATGCAATTATCCAGGATTTCTCAGATTATAAATACTTGTCCTCATGGTCCCTTGATCAGATAGGACTATTGTACTTCTACTGGTATCTTACCCAAAGTGGGTACTAACCGTCGAGCAATAAATGAATGTGAAGCACCCGAATCAAATAAGGCATGTACTGAAAAGCCGTGAATAGTAACGGTACCTCGTACGACTGTGCCTGAATTATAGGCTTGTTCTTCAATAATTGCATTGAGCTGACCATTAGGAATAGACAAGCTAGAACCCGTAACTTTTTGTGATGGCTGTTGTGTAGGCAATGCTCCTTGCGAGCCACGAACTCTACCATGTCTTCCTCCACGTGTTGCTCCATTGCTCGGGGTGCATGTTATACTGTTAATCGGAGTTGTTTTAAACCCTGAACCTCTCTACTATGGACAGTTTTTCTTAATGTGACCTTCTTGATGACAGTGATAACATGCACGTGTTCCTGTCTGAGCTGAAGACCCAACCACAGAGGTACTAGTTCCTGGTGCTGAGTTACGGGGGTATAGTGGAGGTCTAGAGAAACCCCCTCTTCCTGATAATTCCTGGCCCAAGGTTTGTGGTGAGCTTATATTGGAACCGATTGGATGATAACGATTATCTCTTCGGTTATAATTCGCCTTACGTTTGGATGGTCCACTAGTAAAGTGAAAGCTTCTTCTTTGGCGGTTTTTATCCCTCTCCATCTCAATACGAGAGGCGATGACCACGGCTTCATCTATAGTGGTGGCTCTAAAACCTGCAAGCTTCTCACTCAAATCTCCCTGAATACCGCTAACAAATTTGCTAAGACACTCTTGTGGTGAAGCTTCTAAAGTTGGGGAGTAATGTAGTAGCTCCGTAAAGTGAAAATGTTAATCTCGTACATTCTTGGATCTTTAGGTTAAAGAAGCTAACTCCCTCCTCTTCAATTTTACCCAATGGGAGGGACAGAAGTGTGCTCGGAACCTCTCTTCAAAAACATCCCATGGAACATGATCCGCTAATTTCTTGGAAATGGCTCTCCACCATCATCTTGCATAGTCTGCTAAGGAGTAATCAGCAAAGTGCACCCAAGTATCTGTCGGTGCGTGTATTATTCTCAACATCCTGTTGACATCATCAAGCCATAGTTCTACCTCAGCAGGTGTCTCTATGCCTTTAAATCGAGGAATCCTTCCCTCTCGGTAATTATCTAGTAGTGTTTGGTGTCTAAGAAGGGCCTTCTCCATTGCTCCTTCAGTTGGGGTAGGAGCAGACTCAATTGAAGGATGGTAACTAGTTTCTTCCTCAGAAAGATGGACAGAACCTTCAATCTTGGCATCCGCAGGCTTAGATGCCTCGGGTCTCTCAGCTTGTGCATTGAGCCTCTCCTCCAATGCTTGTTGCATTTGCCCCATGTCTTGGAGCATTGCCATCATAGCCACTAATTGTCTAGACACATCTTGCTCTGCCATGATCCTGGGATGAGTCATGATCAAAGGTTAGATCCTATATGTCTTAGCATGATGTACATAGGGGACAATGTCTTGTGAATGGTACTGCAGTCAGTTATTAAGATCAAAGGATCTTAATACAACCTTATCTTTCTAAATATCGCTCATAGTTGTTAATTACTAAATAAATTAATGGAATAACCGGGCTCTGATACCAATCTGTCACGACCCCGATTCCCAGGTCGTCGGATCCACCCATATCCGGATCGGGTTACTCAGTAATAATTTATTCAGCAATCACAACTAACATTCAGAAATAAACTACAAATAAAAATACCCAGAAGAAAGTATTTCAACACTTTTCCATTCACAAAATAAAGTTCAGATGATACACTGTCCCCTATAACCATTTACATGTACATCAGCTTGAAAGAAAAATATACAAAAGATTACTAACTACCTTAAAGAGTAAAGCTACTGTAGCTGGCTGGATGTCTAGTATGTAAGCTGGATGAATTTTTTAAAGTACTTGCGATGGCTCACCGACACCTGTTGGGTTTTCCATAAATCATAGGATAAAAATTAGCGAATGCTAAGTAACGAAGAAGAGAAAAGCAAACAAATTGTGTAATTTTGCACAACTTGTTATCACCAAAGGTTTCATTCCTTCTTGTTAATTTCAGACCTATTCCTTTCTATTCCACATCAGCGATTAGTCTAGGGGAATAACCTCACCCTTCTTGGACTCCGAAGCTATGGATACTTTGAGATTTGAGAATGCGTTGATCTTGGTAAACTTATGCCGCACGTCACCTCAACCAATCCTCCAATACTACCCTGACAATTTCCTTTTCTTTTATTAACTAGGGTCTCAACCGTTAGCTTGGAAAACAAATGAGCACACTGTCCTTGAGGACTCGGTTGCTTAAAACCTCAGGCTAACATTTAATCATATAAACTAGAGGCTTTAAATACATATTATCGTAACCAGCCGCTATTGAACCATTCGTGCCTCCACATGGCACGACCACATCTTCCGTCGTTCAACTTGAAGATATTGGCTCTCGGTACCATGCGTTGCAGATAATTCATTTCGTACGCACTTATCATAACAGGGCAACCATGTACCACCTAGGTAGGGAAACGCTAATATGGGTTCCTTCTGACAAACCTACAGGTTGCATGCCCGACCTGTAGTTCTACTCTCAGTCATCCTTAACGTGATACATGATCCTTTTCAGGATCTAACTCAAACCACATCAATTCCCATGATGTAATTCTTTCGTTAAGTCTTCGACTTGCATAATCAACAACACTTAGTATAGACTCACATATATATTATTCATAACCATATATACTCGTATTTATGCCTATTTTAACTCCCAAACCCTAACTTTCAAAGTCAACGCATCAATTTTATGTTTAAACATTATTTTAGTGGGAATCACAAAGCAATTCTTCAAACTTTTCAAAAAATAGCCAAAATTAGGGTTCTTTATAGTACAGAACATAAATCAAGAATTTCAATAACCTCGTTTGAAAATCCAACAGCAAAAGAAAGGATTTCGTTACCTAATCGAGCTCTCTCTCGTGTATGCAAGACTTTACTGTAAGGCTCCTGAAAAGATCGAATTTCATTTTCGTATCAAAACATTAAGAACGTGTCAAGAACGCGAAGAACGAACGAAGAACGCAAAGAACGCGAAGAACACAAAGAACACGAAGAACGCCAAGAACATATTTTCTCTTAAAATTTAGCAGAGTTTCCCCTTATTTCGGGACATATTTCTCAAAAAATTTCGGCAGAGTTTCCCCTTATATCGGGACATATTTCTCGGAAAATTTTGGTAGAGTTTCCCCTTATATCGGGACATATTTCAAAATAAAAATGAAAAGAGTTTCCTCTATAAAATCAATCGAGAGGAAAATAACAACGAAACTGAAAGAATATACTCAAACAACAAGAGATAAAGAATCGACAGACACCACGCATCTTAGGTGAGTGAACGTGTGACGAATCACAGTAACACTGATGTGCATAACCGCCCGCACCTAAGTAGGGTATTACACATAATTCACCATCAAAATAATTATAAAAGTATAATAGAAAGAATAGAAACATAAACGATGGAGAATCGGTAGACACCACGTGTTTTAGATGAGTGAACGTGTGACGAATCACCGGGTCACTGACATGCATAGTCGCCCGCACCTAAGTAGGGTGTTACACAGATTTTTCCTCGAACCACAACAGGAAAACGAATCAGAAATAAAGATGAATCAAGAACAAAACTTGGAATAACAAGAGGATGAATTGAAAGCCTAGCTTACGAAGCAAACTAAGAGGATCGTACCTTTCTCCTCCTCGTTCTCCCGGCAGTGCTTCGCAAGCGCTCCTTCCTCGCCTCCCACTCCTCCTCCCAACCTCTCGACTCTAGCCCTTGGGGTGGTGGTGGTAGTGAAAGTTGTAGAGAATGAATGGGTAAAGGGGTCTATTTATAGGCTCCGGAAAACCACTAACCATGCTTAGAAAACCATGGTTTAGACCTTAACCATGGTTTAGCGGCCCATGGTTTTGGCCCATGGTTTTAGCCAAAACTTATCCCAAACTTGGGGCTTAAGTTAGAACATTCTAGAGGATTCTAGATTCGCTAATGATGCTTAATTAACACTAATCGTGATTAGCTTTCACTAATCGCGATTTAACTTTTGCAGTTTATGCTTATCTTTTACTAACTATTGATTAGTATTTGCTAATGATCATTAGCGGTTTTCAATCCGTCATTAGTTTCTTTAATCATGTTTAATTAGTCTTAATGACAATCATTATGGGTTAATGACATCTTAACCTTCCTTACTTCTCTTTCTTCCGAAAATATAACAATTCAAAACGAAGTATGATTCACACGAAACAAATTTTGTTGGTTTTCTCTTGACGAGCCGGATCTTATTATATAGGATCCGAGATATGCCAAGTTCAATGCTTTACAATTATAACAACCTTAAAGAAAGTCTCGTCCTCGAGATTAGAAATACATGCATAACAACCTTAAAGAGGATTGAAACCATAACAATCTTAAAGAGAATGAACGTCCTTTCATTTATAATGAACATATACATAATACATAGTGTTATCATTCAAACAAGTACGGGTATTTCTCTCTCATTTTTGCCTCAGGTTCTCATGTGGTTTCTTCAAACTCTTGGTTCCGCTACAATATTTTATCTAGAGGCACCTCTTTGTTTCTTAACTTCTTGATGTCCCTTTGAAGTATTTGCACAGGTGTCTCTTGGTATGTCAAATCTGGCTCAACATGTAAATCATCATAACTTATCTTATGCTCTGGATCTCTAATGTACTTTCTCATATTTGATACATGAAATACATCATGTATTGCCGAAAGATTTGGAGGAAGCGCAAGTCTATAGGTAACTTTTCCAATCCATTGAATAATTTCAAAGGGATCCACGAACCTGGGTGCTAACTTCCCACGCAAGCCAAACCTCTGAAAACCCTTCATAGGTGATACCTTGAGAAATACAAAGTCACCTACCTCAAATTCAAGGTCTCTTCGCCTGGTATCACTATAACTTTTCTGGCGACTCTGGGCAGTTAATAATCTTTTTCTAGCAAGCTCTACAGCTTCCAGTGTTTCTTGCAGTGTTTCTGAATCATAAAGGTTCTTTATCCCAACCTCTTGCCAACACAATGGAGTAGTACACCTACGTCCATAAAGTGCTTCAAATGGTGCCATGACAATACTTGTATGGTAACTATTGTTGTATGTGAATTCTACAAGAGGCAAATGTTTCAACCATGATCCTTCCCATTCTAAGGCACATGCTCGTAACATATCCTCTAAAGTCTGAATAGTACGTTCTGATTGACCATCTGCTTGTGGATGATATGTTGTTCTCAAGCTTAGTTGTGTACCTAAGGCTTTCATGAAGTTCTCCCAATAGTGTGAGGTGAATCGTGAATCTCGATCGGAAACTACTTCCTTTGGGACACCGTGGAGGCGAATCACATGTGTAATATATAACTCAGCAAGCTGGTCTGGAGTGAAAGATAAACTTATTGGAATAAAGTGCACTACCTTTGTCAGACGATCTATTATAACCCAGATATTATCTTTACTACCAGTCATCTGAGGTAAGCCAGTAACGAAATCCATGGAAATGCTTTCCCATTTCTATTCAGGTATAGGGAGGGGTTGCAATAATCCTGGTGTCTTTTGGTGTGAAGTCTTTACCTGCTGGCAAGTGAAACATGAATTCACAAACTCAGCAACATCTTTATTCATTCCCGTCCACCAAAAGTATGAATTAAGATCCTTATACATCTTTATAATTCCTGGATGAATAGATAATCTTGAGCAGTGCGCTTCTCGTAAGTTGTCTTTCCTTAGTTCAGGTGTTTGGTACTCACACACTGTAATGGTTATATAGTAGCCCATCTTGTATCTGGAATCCCTCTATCTCATTCTTCTCAAGTTGTTGTCTCATATCTTTAAGGACTGGATCATCCTCCTATCCTTTCTTTATTCTATCCCAGATCTCAGGTTTGTATTGGTGAGGAATAGTTATAGTATCAACACTACTATCAAATGGTTTCCATTCACTTAACGTTGATAGTAAACCCCAAAAGTGGATAGCACTCACCAACCCAGGTGAATAAGTTCTTCTACTAAGGGCATATGCTACGACGTTCCCCTTACCAGGGTGGTAGGAGATAGTGAAATCATAGTCTTTCAACAACTCTAGCCACCGTCTTTATCTCATATTGAGTTCCTTCTGATCAAATAGATATTTCAAGCTTTTATGATCAGTAAAAATTTCAAAAGTAATACCATAAAAGTAATGTCTCCATATCTTTAAAAAAACTACAACAGCTAATTCAAGGTCATGTGTTGGGTAGTTCTTTTCATGTGTCCTGAGCTGTCGTGATGCATACGCAACTACCTTACCATGTTGCATAAGAATTGTCCCAAGTCCTTCTTTAGACGCATCAGTGTACACTGTGAACCCTTCACTCCTAGAGGGTAGAGTAAGGATTGGTGCAGATGTTAGGCATTCTTTTAGTGTTTGAAAACTAGCTTCACATGTATCAGACCATAAGAATGGGACCTCCTTCTGAGTTAGTATAGTCATTGGCAATGCTATTTATGAAAAGTCCTTCACGAATCTTCTATAATATCCAGCTAAACCTAGAAAAGATCGTATTTCTGTGACAGTGTTCAGGCGTTCCCAACTCATCACCGCACTAACCTTTGTAGGATCAACTGATATACCTTCCCCAGATATAGCATGGCCTAAGAAAGATACTTCAGATAGCCAGAAGTCACATTTGCTATATTTAGCATACAGTTTGTTCTTCCTTAGAGTTTCAAGTGCCCGCCTGAGATGGTATTCATGCAGATATTTATCCTTGGAGTAAATAAGCACATCATCAATAAAGACTACTACAAAGTGATCTAAGAACTCCTTGAATACTTTATTCACGAGATCCATGAAAGATGTTGGGGGCATTTGTTAGTCCAAAAGGCATAACTAAGAATTCATAATGCCCGTATCTAGTTCGAAAAGCTATCTTGGGAATATCTGTATCTTTAGATTTCAACTGATGGTATCCAGATCGTAAACCAATCTTGGAATACATAGTTGAACCCTGTAATTGATCAAAGAGATCATCTTTTCTTGGCAGTGGATACTTATTCTTTATTGTCCTCTTGTTTAGTTGTCTATAGTCAATGCACAGCCACATGGACCCATCTTTTTTCCTAACAAATAAGACAGGTGCACCCCATGGTGAAGTACTTGGACGAATGAATCCTTTATATAACAGTTCTTGCAATTGTACCTTTAACTCTCGTAACTCAGCTAGTGCCATCCTATATGGAGGGATAGAGATAGGTTGACTATCAGGTATGCGAGAGATTTCAAATTCAATCTCTCGCTCAGGTGGTAATCCAGGTAGTTCCTCTGGAAATACATCAGGAAACTTGCACACTATAGGTATATCTTCCATCATTTTGTCTGACACTAATGTAGTGGTTACATAAGCTAAATAACCTTGGCACCCTTGCTCTAACAACTGTTGTGCCTTCATTGTCGAGATATATTCGATATTATCATTTTATGTCTTTCCAATGAACTGGAACTCTATCGAGTTTGGAAGGTGAAATGTTAATGTCTTCTGAAAACAGTCAAGACATGCATGATGCCTTTCTTGCCAATCCATCCCTAGGATAAGATCAAAGTCCTCTATTTTTATTAGTAGTAGTGAAACATGTAACTGATATCCCGCTATCACTACTATGCAATTATTCAGGATTTCTCGGATTATAAATACTTGTCCTCCTGGTCCCTTGATCAGATAGGACTGTTGTACTTCTACTGATATCTTACCCAAAGTGGGTACTAACCGTTGAGCAATAAATGAATGTGAAGCACCCAAATCAAATAAGGCACGTACTGAAAAGACATGAATAGTAACGGTACCTCGTACGACTGTGCCTGAATTGTAGGCTTGTTCTTCAGTAATTGCATTGAGCTAGCCATTACAAGCTAGAACCTGCAACGTTTTGTGGTGGTTGATGTGTAGGAGATGCTCCTTGCGAGCCATGAACTCTACCATGTCTTCCTCCGCGTGTTGCTCCATTGCTCGGGGTAGATGTTATACTGTTAATCGGAGTTGGTTTAAACCTTGAACCTCTCAACTGCGGATAGTTTTTCTTAATGTGACCTTCTTGATGACAGTAATAACATGCACGTGTTCCTGTCTGAGCTGAAGACCCAACCACAGAGGTACTAGTTCCTGGTGCTGAGTTACGAGGGTATAGTGGAGGTCTAGAGAAACCCCCTCTTCCTGATAATTCCTGGCCCAAGGTTTGTGGTGAGCTTATATTGGAACCGATTGGATGATAACGATTATCTCTTCAGTTATAATTCGCCTTACATTTGGATGGTCCACTAGTAAAGTGAAAGCTTCTTCTTTGGCGGTTTTCATCCCTCTCCATCTCAATACGAGAGGCGATGTCCATGGCTTCATCTATAGTGGTGGCTCTAAAACCTGCAAGCTTCTCTCTCAAATCTCCCTGAAGACCGCTAACAAATTTGGTAATACACTCTTGTGGTGAAGCTTCTAAAGCTGGGGAGTAACGTAGTAGCTCCGTAAAGTAAATATGATAATCTCGTACATTCTTGGATCCTTGGGTCAAAGAAGGTAACTCCCTCCTCTTCAATTCTTCCCAATGGGAGGGACAGAAGTGGGCTCGGAACCTCTCTTCAAAAACATCCCATGGAACAGGATCTGCTAATTTCTTGAAAATGGCTCTCCACCATCGTCTTGCATAGTCTGCTAAGGAGTAATCAGCAAAGTGCACCCAAGTATCTGCTGGTGCGTGTATTATTCTCAACATCCTGCTGACATCACCAAGCCATTGTAATGCCTCAACAGTATCTCTATGCCTTTAAATCGAGGAATCCTTCCCTTTCGGTAATTATCTAGTAGTGTTTGGTGTCAAAGAAGGGCCTTCTCCATTGCTCCTTCAGCTGGGGTAGGAGCAGACTCAATTGAAGGATGGTAACTAGATTCTTCCTCGGAAAGATGGACAGAACCTTCAATCCTGGCATCTGCAGTCTTAGATGCCTCGGGTCTCTCAGCTTGTGCATTTAACCTCTCCTCCAATGCTTGTTGCATTTACCCCATGTCTTGGAGCATTGCCATCATAGCTGCTAATTGTCTAGACACGTCTTGGTCTGCCATGATCTTGGGATGAGTCAAGGTCAAAGGTCAGATCCTATATATCTTAGCATGATGTACATAAGGGACAATAACTTGTGAATGGTACTGCAGCCAATGATTAAGATCAAAGGATCTTAATACAATCTTAGTTTTCTAAATATCGCTCATAATTATTAATTACTAAATAAATTAATGGAGTAACCGGGCTCTGATACCAATCTATCACGACCTCGATTCCAGAGCCGTCATATCCTCCCACATTCGGATCGGGTTACTCAGCAATAATTTATTCAACAATCACAACTAACATTCAGAAACATACTGCAAATAAAAATACTCAGAAGAAAGTATTTCAACACTTTTCCATTCACAAAATAAAGTTCAGATGATACACTGTCCCACTATAACCATTTACATGTACATCAGCTTGAAAGGAAAATATACAAAAGATTACTAACTACCTTAAAGAGTAAAGCTACTGTGGCTAGCTGGATGTCTAGTATGTAAGCTGGATGAATTTTTTTTAAAGTCCTTGCGATGGCTCACCGACACCTGTTGGGTTTTCTATAAATCATTGGATAAAAATTAGCGAATGCTAAGTAACGAAGAAGAGAAAAGAAAACAAATTGTGTAATTTTGTAAAACTTGTTATCACCAAAGGTTTCATTCCTTCTTGTTAATTTAAGACCTATTCCTTTCTATTCCACGTCAGGGATTAGTCCAGGGGAATTACCTCGCCCTTCTTGGACTCCGAAGCTGTGGATACTTCGAGATTGGAGATTGCGTTGATCATGATAAGCTTATGCCGCCACACGTCGCCTCATCCAATCCTCCAATTCTACCCTGACAATTTCCTTTTCTTTTATTAACTAGGGTCTCAACCCTCAGCCTGGAAAACAAATGAGTACACCGTCCTCGAGGACTCAGTTGCTTAAAACCTCAAGCTAACATTTAATCATATAAACTAGAGAATTTAAATACATATTATCGTAACCAGACACTATTGAACCATCCGTGCCTCCACATGGCACGACCACATCTTCCGTCGTTCAACCTGAAGATATTGGCTCCTGGTACCACGTGTTGCAAATAATTCATTTCGTGCGCACTTATCATAACAGGGCAACCGTGTACCACCTAGGTAGGGAAACACCAATATGGGTTCCTTCCGACAAACCTACAGGCTGCATGTCCGACCCGTAGTTCTACTCCCAGTCATCCTTAAAGTGACACACGATCCTTTTCAGGATCTAACTCAAACCACATCAATTCCCATGATGTAATTATTTCGTTAAGTCTTCGAGTTTCATAATCAACAACACTTAGTATAGACTCACATATATGTTATTCATAACCATATATACTCGTATTTATGCCTATTTTAACTCCCAAACCCTAACTTTCAAAGCTAATGCACTAATTTGATGCTTAAACCTTATTTTAGTGGGAATCACAAAGCAATTCTTCAGACTTTTCAAAAAATAGCCAAAATTAGTGTTCTTTATAGAACAGAACATAAAATCAAGAATTTCAATAACCTCGTTTGAAAACCCAATAGCAAAAGCAAGGATTTCGTTACCTAATCGAGCTCTCTCTCGTGTATGCAAGGCTTTATTGTATTTCATTTTTAGAAAGGCTATTTTAAGACTCCTGAAAAGATCGAATTTCATTTTCGTATCAAAAAGCTAAGAACGTGTCAAGAACGCGAAGAACGAATGAAGAACGCAAAGAACACAAAGAACACAAAGAACGCCAAGAACATATTTTCTCTTAAAATTTCGGCAGAGTTTCCCCTTATTTCGGGACATATTTCTCGGAAAATTTCGGCAGAGTTTCCCCTTATATTGGGACATATTTCTCGGAAAATTTGGTAGAGTTTCCCCTTATATCGGGGCATATTTCAAAATAAAAATGAAAAGAGTTTCTTCTATAAAATCAATCGAGAGGAAAATAACAACGAAACTGAAAGAATATACTCAAACAACAAGAGATGAAGAATCGGTAGACACCATGCATCTTAGGTGAGTGAACGTGTGACGAGTCACAAGGTCACTGACGTGCATAGCCGCCCGCACCTAAGTAGGATATTACACAGATTTCTCCTTCAAAATAGTTATAAAAGCATAATAGAAAGAATAGAAACATAAACGATGGAGAATCGGTAAACACCACGTGTCTTAGATGAGTGAACGTGTGATGAATCGCAAGGTCACTAACGTGCATAGCCGCCCGCACCTAAGTAGGGTGTTACACAGATTTCTCCTCGAACCACAACAGGAAAATGAATCGGAAAGAAAGATGAATCAAGAACAAAACTTGGAATAACAAGAGGATGAATTGAAAGCCTAGCTTACGAAGCAAACTAAGAGAGGATCGTATCTTTCTCCTCCTCGTTCTCCCGGCAGCGCTTCGCTAGCGCTCCTTCCTCGCCTCCCACTCCTCCTCCCGACCTCTTGGCTCTAGCCCTTGGGGTGGTGGTGGTAGTTGATGTCGTAGAGAATGAATGGGTCGGGGTGTCTATTTATATGCCCTGGAAAATCACTAACCATGGTTAGAAAACCTTGGTTTAGACCTTAACCATGGTTTAGCAGCCCATGGTTTTGGCACATGGTTTTAGCCAAAACTTATCCCAAACTTGGGGCTTAAGTTAGAACATTCTAGAGGATTCTAGATTCGCTAATGACGCTTAATTAACACTAATCGTGATTAACTTTCGCTAATCGCGATTTAACTTTTGCGGTTTACGCTTATCTTTTGCTAACTATTGATTAGTATTTGCTAATGATCATTAGTGGTTTTCAATCCGTCATTAGTTTCTTTAATCATGTTTAATTAGTCTTAATGACAGTCATTATGGGTTAATGACATCTTAACCTTCCTTCCTTCTCTTTCTTCCGAAAATCATAACAATTTGAAACGAAGTCCGATTCACATGAAACAAATTTCGTTGGTTTTCTCTTGACGAACCGGATCTTATTACATAGGATCCAAGATATGCCAAGTTCAAGGCTTTACACTTCACCTTTCAGTATTATTCTTCTGAAGACAACTCCGTCTTCGACCACATGATCGTCTTCTTTCTATTATTATTCCCTTTGACCACATGCTTCCAAAAAGATCAATCGTAAACCTCCTTGATCATCGATCATTCTCCCACCCACTCCCATCGGTTCCCTTGTGCATCTCCTTCCTATACCAAGACCAAGGCCTAAGTATAGGGGGGCCGATGCCATATGTTTACTCATCATTCTATTCCTCACTAATCCATACTCACTATTTTATTATTATTTTCTTTTTCACTCTCTTTACACTTAGCACAAACTATGGCTTCTTTATGGTTTTTGTGCTCTGAGGACATAGCACTCGCTAAGTATAGGGGGTATTTATACTCTGTATATATTACCCATAACTTGTACTTGCGTGTAAGTCTATATTTTATTTACAATGTGGGTAACTAACTTCTCAAAAAAGTTTTTGAAAAGCATCTCCTTATCCATTTTTTCCATTAAAAATTTTCAAAAAATGTAAAAAATAAGAAAAAATTACCTTACAGTAAAAAATTCAAAAAAACCATAAAAACTTGAAAAATTAGAATTTTTCTTTGGTAGAAATTATGACTACTACGCTTAAAAAATGAGTAGCTACTTTTCAGTGAGGGAAATACAATCTCCCTTAGCAAAGTGTGTCGTTAAAAGACAACGGAGCTAGTACCGTCCTTAAGTAACATTGGTAGTCATCTAACGGTCCATACTTACACCCATACTGACTGAAAGTAGATGTAACTACTCGTATGAGCTTGGGCCAGACATAATTTTTTAACGATTATAAAAAAACGATAAAAAAATTGTTTGCATTCCATACACTTGCACTCCATCTAGCATTTCATGCACATGCATTGGTGAAAAGCCCTTGGATTGTGAACTGAGTTATGAGCAGAAATCGAGAGTGGGCTTGACTTGGACTCAATCCACCTAATTTTCAGTGGAACTTCACTGAGAAATAGGATTTTAGAAGCTTCAAGTCTTTAAATTAATTCTTCATGTTCTGCATGGCAATGTGCAGAAATTTGTTATTAGTTCTAACTTGGTCGCCTCATTTTGGGTAAGACTCTTGAATAGGTAATGTACTCTCACACTATGCACTTAGCTCAACTCAGACGGAGTGTTGGAAGACTGTGTGAATCTCTTTTTTGGTATCGTGGAGACCTAAAGACCAGAGTACGAGTAGAAATAAAGCTTCGGATGAGGGGTGGATTGCTGACATAATTTTCTAAGACCTCAAAACATGTGTAGAAAGAAAGATTCTATATCCGTAGCAGCATAAAAGATCCATGCAGAGCAACTAAAAATCCAAAAAGAAGCCAACTACTAAATAAATATTTGGCCAAAAAGGTCCATGCTTCAGAAAACCTGTAGATCTTGGTGAAGACTTGGCTAAACTGGTTGGCTTCACAAGGAGATGTAGCCACACTCCAGTTCTCTTCTTATTCTTCAACCTTCTTCCTCCTTCAAATGTGGACACAGCACGTACCTGAACTTGGAAGGAAATACCTGACTTACCAATGACAGGTTACTGGAGGAGAGGTTTGCATGGTAGTCTGGCATTCTTGGTGGGAAAAGCTAACACTCTTCACACACATGAGATAGTCATTTAATGTTCATGGGGTATGCTTTGGGAGGAGGATTGATTTAAGATGACTTCTGAGCCGAAACGATTACAATGATGTATAGAACTTGGAGGTTGTTATTTTTTAAAACCCTAATTCTCATAAGAGTTCCACCAAACTATTAATTCAAAGGTCGAATCTAGCTCCATTTTCACCTTTTGCTAATGGTCTTGGTATGGAACCCAATCTCATTTCACCGCCTCATTTCTTTAGTTTCTCAGGGACGAGCAAGGTTTACGTATATGGAGTTGATGAATTTGTGATTCATTACCCTAAATAGTTGAAATAGAGCTTCATCACCATAATTTAGGCTCATTTGTATGTTAAATTCATAAAATTAACTGTCAGGCACCTTGTAAGTAATTTGCATAAATTAACACTTCATGTTGCATTCATAATCATCCATTCTTTTTCACATAATTTCACCCATTTTTAATTAATTCATGCTAATTCCAATTGACCTCAAATCACCTCCATTGTGTACATTCATTAACCTTGATTAACGAAAAATACAAAAGTACTAACTTGTAAAATTACTAGATAAAACCCAAATCCTAGTTTGAGACTAAAAGCCTTGAAAAGTGAATATCTCCCTCATATTTTTGAATAATGTATGTTCAATTATCTTCAAAAGAAGATCAAATTCATAAGAATCTGAGTTCATATGTGAAACTTAAGTTTTGGGCCCCTCATTATAGATTGTACATATGTCTCTTTATTTTATTTATTTATCTTTTTATTTTTTAATTATTAAAAATCCAAAAATAGATTAAGTTACAAATATTTTATTTCATATTTTCTCTAATTTTATTTTGTTTTTAATCTTATTTAAAAATGACAAAAAAATGCAAAATAAAAAATGTGGTATTTTATATCTACAGGATACCACCAAAACTATTTTTTGTACAGATGGTTAAGTTGTAGATCTTGTCGAGACGAGCAACTTTTGTGTTGACCTTTGACTCCCTTTGTTATTATTTTTTTATTTTTCTTTGGATTTAGTTTTTCGATTTTCTGGGAGCAACATGTGGCAGCACCTTGAGTCGCCATGTATCACCCCCATTTTCTTCTATTTTCTTTTCTTTTCTTTCCTTTTATTTTTTGTATTTATTTCTTTAATTAATCATTTTTATTTTATATTATTTTATTATTTATTACTTTATTACTTTATTTTTTATTTAGTATTTAGTATTTTTTTATTTTTATTTATTATTATTTATCCCTATTGTGTGGTCGCGCCCTCGCGCGCTACGTGGCACCCCCCATTCCTCTCTCCCTCCTACAGCTTGTGCCTACTCTCCCACATCTTGCGCACATCCTCCATCTTTCATGGGGGCACGCAACAGCCGCTCGCACCCCAACAACATGCAGCTCGTATCTTCGAGCCATTGTAACAACCCCATAGGACCCGCTCGCTAACTTTGCCATTTTTCTGTCCCCCTACTTCGTGGCTTGTAACCACCTCCTCTAACCGCTCATAAAAGGGGTTGTGTCGCTCCATGCCTTTAAGATCCTCCAAATCTGCAGGCTTCCAGAATAGAGAGAGAGAGAGAGAGAGAGATCAAGGTGCAACTGGTGACAGCGGTCGCGTCATCGTGGCCATGATCCTCCATGGTAAGATCCACCAGGGATTCCCCTGTGATGTTGCTTCAAGCAGCCGACCTCGAGGACCTTCCCCACCATGTCCTGAAGGTGACGACCATCGAAGGTGGCCATCTCTACTCCAACCTTCATATGTACCCTCTGCTCAACCTTCATCCTCACTTGCTCTGTCATCCACCATACTTTCCCTCGTCTACTTCTCCACCGCTCCGCCCGACTGCTTCGACCTTTTTCCAAAACCACCCCCATAAAAGTCATCACTACCATTGCATCACCTCCTTCAGCCTGCACCACCGCCTCATCCATCGCTCTGCCTCCATCTTCTCCTCCGCTACGTCAAAGCTTTACATCTAGTCAAGGCCCTGACTTGCATCGACCCATCTCCAGCTACTCCATCCCAAGGTTTTGTCCTCCTCTTCAATTCAATGACTCATCAAGATTCTTTCTCGATGGCATGAGATCCAAGGCCCTCCCCCCAGTGCACTTCATCGACAACCTCAACACATGTAACTCGCTCTATTAGAACACGATGTAGCAGCCATGAAGAGCTACGCTTCCAAGTCCGGCCTCCAGATCCCCGTGGATCAAGAGCTTGAAGCATTTGGGCTAGTGAAAAAGCCCCAATTGTAGACTCCACGATCGTGACTCCATCATCAATAGATGACTCAAATCTCCCGCTAAGGTCGGACCTGAGCCACTAGCTTCGGGGGTAGTCGAAATGCCTCATAGTCGACACGCGAGGTTCGAGCCTTCCAGAGCTAGCAATCACCCGAACCTAGCCACGCCCACATGTACCTCACGTGTAAGGTGGGAAAACTACAGTTGTGCTGTTAAACTTCTAAGAAATTGCAAAGAGGCAACCACCGATAGTTGTATGTGAATGCACGCAATTTGGGTAAATTGTAAGGACATGATGTCGGCTTTTAAAAATTACAAAAGCATCCCTCAAAAAGTTTATTTTGTAAATAACTTCTTTATATATATTGCAATTTAGTCCCCTGACTTCGGTGACTCATATCTTAAGAACTGTACATCGAATTTTTCTTTATTGATGTCATTTTGATCATTATTTTGTGCTCATTTATCTAGAACTGAACTCCATCTTTTGAGACATATGTTATGCTATTAAATTAAAGATTTACTTTGTCATTATTGAGCACACACTTATTCTTGTGATTGATTTTTATGCTTGATTACTTGTTGAAATTGGGGGATTTATTTTTAAACTTAATTTAATAATCATTAAAAAATCAACTATCGAGATTAAATATCAATAGGGCTTTTCATTGCTTGTGTGTATGCTTGCTTGGATTGCATTTGCATCATATCATCCACCTTGAAAATTGTGCAAGAAATCTAATATACTTAAATCTAGGCTATTCTTTTGCCTCCTTGAGTCAACCCTAGGAGTTGTCCGGGTTAAATAAACAATAAACTATGCATTAATTGAATTAAAAATTGTGGTTCTTAATTGATTCTACAACACAACAGTACACTTTAGAGCATAATTCTTGTATATTAAACAATGCACTTTTGAGATAATTTAATGATCATTCCCATTCATATAAATAATATGAATCACATTCACATTATTCATGATAACTAAATCACATTTAATTATCAATTTCTTAATACTCGGATACACAATTCATCAACGGAATTATTCTTTAATTCTTTCAAGAATAATGCGCTTTCTTCATGGATACTTGGAAATAACGACCAGGTGATTACATGTTCTACGTATAGAGAATTGAGATCACATCTCAAATCTAGATCTCGAGAACCTATCATAGATGTTTAATTAAATCAAAACCGCAAATCTAATCTTCCCATTGCATCGGAATCGTATTCATATCAATGTCCAACCTTTAGACTAAGATTAGATTACTTCTCTATTGAGAGGAGTCTCTAAAATCCAAAAATGTTTCATCACTTCCTCGGAATGGAAGCGCCATGGCTATACAATTGTTTATGATCACATCATCCTCGAATATTACTAATGCATGTACATCCTGCATACTAGAAGACCTAGAATAAATCCAAAGTTCAAGATCTCTTTTAGATTGCCTTCTTTAGGGTTTTATCATTAAGTTTCTCATTTGATCATTGGGAGTTGGTATCGATCATATGATTTCCAAAAGCATATATCATACCTACAAATTCTTATCATGCATATAAAGCAAGATGACCATGCATGGAATTTGATCGATCCCAATACCTCATGAGTGAGATCATATCTTACGGTTCAATAAATGAACCTGTATGATACCTTTAAAAGATCGTGTTACTCATATACCCTCATATGCATACCAACTTGCCGGTGTATAGACCTTGAATAGGTCATTAACCTATCGGTATGCCAAATGTAATATATAGGAATACATTTGTCTCTAGTCAGAGGATGTGTGCCTATATCGTTTTAGCATACAACATAGGTCTTGGTTATCTCGATCTCATTAAGTCAACTCTTTGACCAAACTTATCTAACGCCTCCAAATCTCTATTCCTATTTAGTGGACCTGCATCAAGAGGTTGGTCAGGTATCAGCCTTTAGAGGAGGATCACCATCTCCTTCTTAGGCTGGAGATCATCTCTTAACAATCATTTGATAGTGCTTGATGAGTCCTCAATCTAACTCTTTAGATATCATCTAAGCACCAGACTTTTAGTCAACTACTGAATCAACAGTTGTATGATTATCAAGATGGCCATGGTACATAACCCTGATTGTACTAAGGGATCTATTATGTAAATTAGTTATTCTTCATTTCAGATCAAGTAGTGAATTGCAATAACATTTATTGCATAATGGTTTGTTGTGGGCTCACATGTCCAACAATCTCCCACTTGCCCAAAGAGCCATTAAGGGGCTAATCTTTACTTCTACACTCATATGCTAATCATAAGATATTTTGAAAAATAGCTTGGTAAGCTGACCAGTCACTCTGTTCTTGAGAGACTATGCCAAGTCCTTTTATAGTACTTGCATGTCTCCTAGTAACAGTGCTCGCATCCAGTGTGAATGTTGCATCTTAGGCAACCAATACTCAATTTTGTTAAAGAAGTTATAGTGTCTTTGACACTATAACTCAATAATCATCATAACTAGTACGTAATTTCTATTATCTTTATCAGAATTCCCTTTTTTCCTGGAGATTTCTATCTCCTAGGACTAAGACCTGGTCTTAAGTCATATAAGGTATCTATAAAGTATTAATCTCTAAAGATAATACTTTGAGATCACTATCTCTAAATTCTTGTCCTCTTTGAAGATATTGTTATTACTGCAAATAAGTATTTTATCTCTATAGTGGGATTGTAACAATGTACTTCTCCCACTGCATGGCAAACATCTGACTTTTGTACACATCCAGCATACACCATGCTCCCTATAGAGGATGCACAAATACTTTGAGATATTATCCCTTAATATAGGTTAGTACCATATCATAAGGGAAAGAAGCCTTCCTTTCATTTTCTAAAATGGAATATATCCAATATGTACCACCAATGTGACAGTCTCATTAATCTCTTTTCTTTGCTTCTAAACAACTTCAGAACTAAGATCTAATAGATATCCTCGAGATCTTTCATCTCAAGATATAAACAACTAGATTCTAAAACACTTTATTATCATTATTATATCATTACAAATGACTTAGGATTTTATCTACATTTAGCACGATGAACACAATGGCACTCCCACCATGTTTCATATGGTTCATCAAGATTCTATCTGAAATCATAACCTTTATAATTTCATCAAATCTGATGTTCCAACTACAAGAAGCTTATTTGAGTCCATAGATGGAGTTCTACGCATTACATTATCCATAAATGAAGCCATGGTGATACTTCATATCAATATCCTCATTAAGGCATTCATTGGGGAATGCAATCTTGATTTCCATCTTCCATATGTCATAGTCAAGTTGTGTAGCTACTGTTAGAAATATTCTGATGGGTTTAAGCATGGTCACTAGAAAGCAAGTCTCATTGTAAGCGGTGTCTTCTTTCTATGTATAGCTCATGGCTACGAACCATGATTTGAAGGTCTCTATCTTCTCATCAGGTTCCCTCTTTTTCTTGAAGATTCATTTACAACTAACGAGTTTGACTCCATAGGTGGATCCTTGAGGGTCCATACACAACACTTGTGTACGAAGTCTACTTTAGACTTTATTTCTAACATCCATCTTTCCATGTCATGATCTACAGATGCATCATCATATGAAGTTCGATCATCGTCGGATTTCTCTGACACATGGATTCCATACCCTCTAGGTGGTCTCTCTACCCTCAAACTTATTTGAAGATGTATGATTGTTTCATCTTTAATTGTCTTTTAGTTTATGATTCTAGGAGCCTCGTTATGCACTCAGGATTCAACAAGCCCCTTTAATTCATTCTTATCTTAATTCTCAAGAAAATCATAGTCTTAGATGTTGGACATGTGAGCCCACGGCGAGCCATTATGCAATAAATGTTATTGCAAATATCATTCCTTGATCTGAAATGAAGAATAGATAATTTACATAATAGGTCCCTTTGTACAATTAGGGTTATGTACCATGGCTATCTTAATGATCATACAGTTGTTGATTCAATTATTGAATCATAGATGCTGGTGCTTGGATGAATATCTAAAGGGTTAGATTGAGGACTCATCAAGCACCGTCAAATGATTATTAAGAGATGATCTCCAGCCTGAGTAGGAGATGGCAATCCTTTCTCACATAGGTTGATATCTGACCGACCTCTTGATGCAGGTCCTCTGCATAGGAATAGTGATTCGGAGGTATCAGATTAGTCAGGTCAATGGGTTGACTTAACGAGATCGAGATAACCTAAGTCCTATGTTGAATGCTGTCACAGCATAGGCACGCATCCTATGACCGGAGACAGATGTGTTACTATATGTCTAAGTGTGTACATTTAGCAGACCAATAGGTTGATGACCTAACCAAGGTCTATACACCGGCGCGCTGGTGTGCATGTAAGGGCATATGAGTAATACGATCTCTCAAAGGGATCATACAGGTTCACTACTGAACCGGAAGACATGAGCTCACTCATGAGATATTGGGAAGAATCAAATTCTGTGCACGGTCGTCTCGCTTTGGAAGCTTGATTGAATTTGTAGGTTTGATATATACTTTTGGAAAGTATGTGATCAAGACCTAGGTATGATATATGCTTTTGGAAAGTATATGATCGATACCAAATCCCAATGATCAAATGAGAAACTTATTGATAAACCCTGAAGAAGACAGTATAAAATTGATCTTGATCTTCGGGTTGATCATGGGTCTTCCAGCATGCAGGATGTACAGGTATTGGGAATACCTAAGGGTTATGTGATCATAAACGATTGTATATCCATGACGCTTCCATTCCGAGGGAGTGATGAAACAGGTCTGGATTTTAGTGACTCCTTCTAGTAGAGAAGCAATCTGATCTTAGTCTAAGTGTTGGACATTGGTCTAAATGAGATTCAGATTCAATGAGAAGATTAGATTTGCTGTCTTGATTTAATCAAGCATCTGTGGGAGGTCCGTAAGATCTGGATTTGAGATGAGATCTCAACATCCAAGTCACTATACGTGGAATAATACAATCGCCCTGTCCTTATCTCCAAGTATCTGCGAAGAAAGCACATTATTCTTGAAAGGGTTCAAGAATAATTCATTTGATGAAATGCATATCCAAGCAAGAAGGGCCTGATGATTAAATGAGATTTAATTATCAAGCATAATATGAATGAGATTCATATTGTGAGAATTATTATCTAAGATAATTAAATGGGATTTAATTATCAAGTATTATAGAATGTGGATAATACTATCCATAATATTTGTGTATTATAAATATGATTTATAATATACATATATTGAAGAGAGAGAGAGAAACTATGTAAATAGCATTTGTTAATTATTAATGTGAATTGGATTCACATTAAGTAATTAATTGGAAATGTAATTTACAAATTAGTTTGGGTTGTGAATTTGATTCACATATTTTTCAATGGCATGATTGAAATATTCGCAAATTAATTTGGAATTAATTTTGTGGATAATTATGTGATAATAGTTATCACAAGTTATTAGGAGATAATATGATATAATAAAAAGGAGATAATAAGCCACCATTTTAGGAGGCTACATTATCTCCATTTTATTATCTTGATTAATCTCTTAACTGATTTATTTATGTTAAATTAAAAATGTGTTGATAATGTTGCAACACATATTTAATTTAATTATAAATAAATGTTGTTGTTTTTAACCAACAACAATCATAGCCATTGATTTTGCAGAGACCAAGACTGGCCGTTGGATCTATGTGTCCCATGGATTGAGATCCATTGGATCCTAAACTAATATAAAAGGAGGGCTAGGGTAGCCTTTCAAGGTACATTATTAAGAGTTGTACAAGGTTACAACTCTCTCTCTCTCTCTCATATTCTCGCCCTCTCTCTTTCTCTCCTCCAAAAGATGGTCGTCCATCTTGTGTTGAGAAAGGAGAGACTCTCGGCTTCTTCTTCGACGACTTGAGCATCTCCTTCTCCTTTGAAGTTGCTTACTCTAAAGGAAAACGACGGATTTCGTTTGATGAAATCGGGGGAGCCATCGCTTGGATCTTCATCGAGGATTGCGGGAAGGACGTGACTCATCATCGTGCCCGCAAGTGCGATCTTCGTGGATCGGACTTGAGACAGAAGGATCTCTACTTTGGGATCTCGCGGTCACAACCATGCTCCAAGAGATGTTCCTTATACTTTGTGGTTTGATGAAACGATCCGAGAAGTGTTCTCGTAATCATGTGGTTTCATCTTTAGATTTAAAATTTTTAATTTCCGCCGATAGTTGCTCTGATTGCATACGATGCAATCAACACGCTTCCATGATGCGCTTAAGGATACTCAATATCCTTCAAGTGGTATCAGAGACAGGTTGAATAAGGTTTTGGATATGATCCATAGACCTTAGACGATTTGGTTCTTGAAAGGGTTGCGAAATTTTTACTGCATTTCAATTTTCGCACCTCTGTCTAATTGAATTTTTCAGTACTGTTTAAAATGTTTAAACACGAAATTTTCAATTGAATTTTGTTCCCCATTAATTAAGGAAACCATAGGATTTGAGTTTTTGAAATTTGGACTTCATTTGCTCAAGATATGGCTTTTTGAATATGCTTATATTCACTGTTGCGGGAACTGCGGATTTAAACGTGATTAATGAGTTAATTACGGTTTTGATCCACCTAGAAATGCATGAATTATCACTTGTATTCTTTACTAAATTAAATAGGAAATCTTTGGAAACTGAGTTTGCATTTTTTGGATTTAAATTGATCAAGATAAGTTAATTTTAGTGATTGGGGGACACTGCTGGAAATTAACATTTTTTGATCTTGAACCTTGTGATAAGTCATTCAATTATCATGATGAAAATTAATTGTTAATTTTCTGGAATAATTAGTGATAAATATTTGTGAAATATTTAAAGAGATAATTATTTCATTGAATGACATTTGCCTAAACCACAATGATGAGATAATTGATCCTGATCATTGGTTGATTTGAATCCATCAACAAACATTGCTTTCATGAAAAACCTTAGTTTATCCTACAATAGTTGTAGGACAACATTTACATGAAAATCCTCTTGCTTGAATAGGATTGGGGATTTGTTTAGCAAATCTCCTTATAATATAATCAAAATTGTTTTGATGTATATTATATGGTATAATTTCGGTTGAAAAACCGATGAGCATCTCAAAGTACATGATGGTCTATCTGGTATTATCCTTTCCCGAGGCGGATGTGGTGCCTAGTCGGAGAGCATTGGGGTCACGGGTTGCAACGTATGTGGTCCGTCCCACTCTCCTTGGTACTGGCCAAGACAGCGGGTAGGGACTGTATAATACCGGAGAAAGTCATTGTGTATTTTTCTAATTATTAAAATTCGAATAATACATACTTTGAGAATATACCTACTATTCAAGTAAAAGACATGTTTGTTGATTGATGATTGGATTGATGATTAATTTAATGTGATTAAATTAATTATATCCAATAAACACTCTATTATGAATAGATGTGTATTTCCCTTGGAAGAATTAATTATGTGAATATGATTCACGATAATTAATTATACAATTTGAATATGAGGTGGAGGATCACATAAGTGACATCCATGGTCTCCCGTCAAGGCAAAGGATTCCGTCGCCAGTTGTTGTATATAGGAGACGCCTGTCCGAAGTGACAAATCCTATATATGATTTAATTGGATCGGGTTCTTTGCTTCTCGAAAGAGTAAGGCCGTATACGTAGTGACCCCAATATCGGGTCCTCATATTATTGGGGCGATTTTGGATTGCGTATAGCGAGTATTAAGCATGTTGACGGTTGGTTCAATTAATGACGGGTCAACATCATCTTAGGGGTGGTGGGCCCGGGTGTTAAAGACCGAATTGGGAAATGCAAGTTGGACTTGCAAGGCGGAATGTGTTCCCGCTTCTTTTTTTCCGAGTTGTAGGTTCTCATATTATTGGGATGCAACGAAGATAGGAAAGGAGATCCCAGATCTTGCTAGAGATATAATGGTAAGAATATCTCTTACATTGAAAGTGATTAAGGGAATGAACTTTCAGTGTTGACAAGGCAAGACAACTTTGATATAAAAACTCCTAAATCAAAGTAAAATATGTATATATAATATATATACTCTTATGCAAATTTCTTATTTCAGATAATCCTTCATTAAACCCACTCAATGTTATACTCAATAATAACCAGTAAAATATCTTGGATTGGACTCATGATCCAGATATTGTACTTGCAATTGGACACATAATGTATGTGGTTGCAATGTGCAAGTTTCCTCAACATAATGAGGTATGACAATTAAATAAGACAATAAGACATTACCTTAGGGTTCGTATGTCTCTATAGTCTTGATCTTTCATTGAGTGTACTTTGGAAGTGACATGTCGATGGTGATCGTAATTGTCAAATAATCCTTATAAAATAAAAGAAGATATTTTTGGCATACATATGTTTTCTAGACATTTAATCATGAATGGCATGGTTCTCTGCATTATGGTAGCTCGAAAGAGATGATGTATTCAAAATGTTTGAATACCTACCTGAACCTAAGTCTCTAAGAGTTAAGATGTATGTAGATATGATGAGTGTCATCATTCTACTATCTATACTCAAGTCATTCATGAAGCTTCAGAATAATCATTTTGAATGAATTTAATGAAGCACGTATAAATGTTGAAATGCTCTTGTATTGAAATCTTTGGAATTCAACATAAGAGATTCTTTGTCGTGAACAATGGTTGTTTATAGATGAACAGAGCGCAGTGGAAGCATGGGTTGGAACCATGTAAGAAGGAAAGTCAAAGAGTTGATTATACTCCTGTGACTTCCATATGACATCCAAAGAGTCGGATGAATGCCAATACTGCAATAAGTTGATGTGTTTATAGTATGACTATCAAATCTGTCTAAAATCCTTAGTGAAGGACTCAGATAGAGCATTAGAATAATCTACATATAATCACTGACTCTGACTTTCTTATTTCATAAGATAAAGTCTGACAATTGTATCCCAATCTTCTAATGACATTTGCAATTGGTTGCATATATATATATATATATATTAGAAGATAAGAAATGTGATTTTAAGGTTTAGTAGTCATCTACATGGATATTGCTGTAATTGTTGCAGCAATCTCTGTTGGATAGATAGACTTCATATTCTCAGTGGGAGAGCCCTTAGTCTTGGAGAATGTCTCTATCACCTAGATAGTAGAGTACACTCATTGTTTGTTTCTAAATGTTGGAAATATACATGAATTCTGAGATAGAACTATCATAAAGAGTTATGATGGAAATATTTCAGATAGTAATCTAACATCTAGTGGACTCCACAAAATTAGAAAATTAATGAATTGTTCATTAAGATTTCTAATACTGAAAATCAAACCTTATATGATCAATAGGAGGATGAAGATCATTTGACAATGATCTGGCATCGAGTCTTGGACATATATCTATTGATATGATCAATAGACTAGTAAGAGACAAAACTTTAGAATGTCTAAAATTTCAAATCTTACATACTTATGAATATTGTATTCAAAGTAAAATGTCCAATACACCCTTCTCTGGGAATGATGTTAGATGTCGAGGTTTTCAAGATCTCATACATATTGATGTATGTACATCATCTGTATCATAGTAAAAATTATGGATATGTGATATCTATTGATGATTATGTATGATATGAGATTTCTTCTCTTCACCTGAGAAACCTTTGAAATGTTCAAAGATTTCACAATTTTGGTTTAGAACCAAAGTTTGAAGAAAGATGAAATGAATTTGATCTAACCTAGGTAGCTTGTACATCTTAGATAAAATTCAAAGAATACCTTATGGAGATATGAATATCATTTTTATCTCACTCCTCTTGATAAACCTGAACTCAATGGAGTTGTAGGGAGATACAATTGGATCATGTGTGACATGATTTGGTCAATGATGAATAATTACCTCTTAGTTTCCAGGTATATATGTGTAGTAGAGACTATAATATATATCCTTAATAAGGTTCCATGCATGTAAGCTGGAATCTAGCACTTGAGAGTGCCGCTTCATTAGGAAAATAAAGGATGGTATTGGATACCTACTTTATAACCCTGAGATTCTTAAAAGATCTCATCTCTGAGAATGTGATTCTTGGAGGATGACTCTCTTGAGAATCAAGATGAAAATGAAGTATAGGAACTCATTTAATCTTGAGATGATAATGAGGCTCCTGAAATCAGAAACTAAAAGGATAATTAAAGATGAACCACTTATACCTCTTCAAATGAGTTTGAGGATGTATTCCATGTGTCAGTTAAGTCTGACAATAATCGGACTTCATGTGATGAAGCTCTTGAGGATCGTGACATGGAAAGATGGATATTAGCAATAAAGTCTAAAGTAGACTTCATATACAAGTGTTGTATATGGACCCTCGAGGATCCACCTATAAGGGTAAGACCCGTTAAGGTGTAAATGGATCTTCAAGAAGAGAGGGAACCTGATGAGAAGGTAGAGACCTTCAAAGCACGGTACGTAACCATTAGCTACACACCGGAAGAGAAGACATTGCTTGCAATGAGACTTGCTCTTCGGTGACCATGCTTAACATCATCAGAATATTGCTAACCTTAGCTACACAACTTGACTATTGCACCTTCAAGATGTAAGTCAAGATTGCATTCCTCTAAGAATACCTCTCTGAGGATATTCACATTAAGTATCCCCAGGGCTTCATGGTTGAGAAAAGCAAGGTGTGCAAGCTAAAGAAACTCCATCTATGGACTCAAATAAGCTTCTTGTAGTTGGAACATCAGATTTAATGAAATCATAAGTGTTATGATTTCAGATAGAATCTTGATGTACCATGTGAAGCTTAGTGGGAGTGCCATTGTGTTCATCGTGCTAAATGTAGATAATATCCTAATCATTTGGAATAATATAAGGATGATAATAAGTGTTTTATAGACTGGTTATTCCATACCTTGAGATATGATCTCAAAGATGCCTCTTGGATCTTAGTTCTGAAGGTGTTCAGAAGCAAAGAAAAGAGGGTATTGGGACTGTCACATTTGTAGTACACCTTGGACATATTCCATTCTTGGAAATTCCAAGAGGCTTCCTTCCTTTGAGATTGGGTACTGACCTATCTAAAGGGATAGCACCTCAAAGAGTTGAGGAAGTGAATGCTAGAACTGCTTGCACTTGTGCATCAGTTACGAGAAGCTAAGTGTATGCTAAATGTGTATAAAAGCCATATATCTGTCATGCAATGGGAGTAGTAATGTGTTGCTAATCCTACTATGGAGAGAAAATACTTGATTGCAGTAATAATAAAATCTTCAAAGATGACAAGGCTTAGAGATAATGATCTCAAAGTCTCATCATCAAGAACCTAAGACTTTATAGATAGTGATCTGTAAGGGTCTCAATTGTAGATGCCTTGGGAGATAGAGATCTCCAGGAATAAAGGTATTCTGATAAGGATTATGGAAATACTGGTTATAATAATTGATGAATAGTGTCAAGGACACTATAAGTGCTTTGACTAGATTGAGTATTGGTTGCATAAGATGCAACATTCGCATTGGATGCGAGCACTGTTACCTAGGGATATGCAAGTACCGTAAAAGGACATGGCATAGTCTTTTGGGAACAGAGTGACTGATCAGCTTACCTAGCTATTTCTAAATAGCCTATGATTGTCACAAGAGTGTGAGTTTAAATGATTAGCTCATTAATGGCTCTTTGGGCCAGTGGGAGATTGTTGGACATGTGAGCCCACGGCGAGCCATTATGCAATAAATGTTATTGCAAATATCATTCCCTGATCTGAAGTGAAGAATAAATAATTTGCATAATAGGTCCCTCTGTACAATTAGGGTTATGTACCATGGCTATCTTAATGATCATACAGCTGTTGATTCAATTATTGAATCATAGAGGTTGGTGCTTGGATGAATATCTAAAGGGTTAGATTGAGGACTCATCAAGCACCGTCAAATGATTATTAAGAGATGATCTCCAGCCTGAGTAGGAGATGGCATTCCTTTCTCACATAGGCTGATATCTGATCGACCTCTTGATGCAAGTCCTCTGCATAGGAATAGTGATTCGGAGGTATCAGATTAGTCAGGTCAATGGTTTGACTTAACGGGATCGAGATAACCTAAGTCCTATGTTGAATGTTGTCACAGCATAGGCACGCATCCTCTAACCGGAGACATATGTGTTACTATATGTCTAAGTGTGTACATTTGGCAGACCAATAGGTTGATGACCTAACCAAGGTCTATACACCGGTGCGCTGGTGTGCATGTAAGGGCATATGAGTAATACGATCTCTCAAAGGGATCATACAGGTTCACTATTGAACCGGAAGACATGAGCTCACTCATGAGATATTGGGAAGAATCAAATTCCGTGCACGGTCATCTCGCTTTGGAAGCTTGACTGAATTTGTAGGTTTGATATATACTTTTGGAAAGTATGTGATCAAGACCTAGGTATGATATATGCTTTTGGAAAGTATATGATCGATACCAAATCCCAATGATCAAATGAGAAACTTATTGATAAACCCTGAAGAAGACGGTATAAAATTGATCTTGATCTTCGGGTTGATCATGGGTCTTCCAGTATGCAGGATGTACAGGTATTGGGAATACCTGAGGGTGATGTGATCATAAACGATTGTATATCCATGACGCTTCCATTCCAAGGGAGTGATGAAACAGGTCTAGATTTTAGTGACTCCTTCAAGTAGAGACGCAATCTGATCTTAGTCCAAGTGTTGGACATTGGTCTAAATGAGATTCAGATTCAATGAGAAGATTAGATTTGCGGTCTTGATTTAATCAAGCATCTGTGGGAGGTCCGTAAGATCTGGATTTGAGATGAGATATCAACATCCAAGTCACTATACGTGGAATAATACAATCGCCATGTCCTTATCTCCAAGTATCTGCGGAGAAAGCACATTATTCTTGAAAGGGTTCAAGAACAATTCATTTGATGAAATGCATATCCAAGCAAGAAGGGCCTGATGATTAAATGAGATTTAATTATCAAGCATAATATGAATGAGATTCATATTGTGAGAATTATTATCTAAGATAATTAAATGGGATTTAATTATCAAGTATTAGAGAATGTGGATAGTACTATCCATAATATTTGTGTATTATAAATATGATTTATAATATACATATATTGAAGAGAGAGAGAGAAACTATGTAAATAGCATTTGTTAATTATTAATGTGAATTGGATTCACATTAAGTAATTAATTGGAAATGTAATTTACAAATTAGTTTGGGTTGTGAATTTGATTCGCATATTTTTCAATGGCATGATTGAAATATTCACAAATTAATTTGGAATTAATTTTGTGGATAATTATGTGATAATAGTTATCACAAATTATTAAGAGATAATATGATATAATAAAAAGGAGATAATAAGCCACCATTTTAGGAGGCTACATTATCTCCATTTTATTATCTTGATTAATCTCTTAACTGATTTATTTATGTTAAATTAAAAATGTGTTGATAATGTTGCAACACATATTTAATTTAATTATAAATAAATGTTGTTGTTTTTAACCAACAACAATCATAGCCATTGATTTTTCATAGACCAAGCCTGGTCGTTGGATCTATGTGTCCCATGGATTGAGATCCATCGGATCCTAAACTAATATAAAAGGAGGGCTAGGGTAGCCTTTCAAGGTACATTATAAGAGGTGTACAAGGTTACAACTCTCTCTCTCTCTCATATTCTCGCCCTCTCTCTTTCTCTCCTCCAAAAGATGGTCGTCCATCTTGTGTTGAGAAAGGAGAGACTCTCGGCTTCTTTTTCGACGACTCGAGCATCTCCTTCTCCTTTGAAGTTGCTTACTCTAAAGGAAAACGACGGATTTCGTTTGACGAAATCGGGGGAGCCATCGCTTGGATCTTCATCGAGGATTGCGGGAAGGACGTGACTCATCATCGTGCCCGCAAGTGCGATCTTCGTGGATCGGACTTGAGACAGGAGGATCTCTACTTTGGGATCTCGCGATCACAACGAAGCTCCAAGAGGTATTCCTTATACTTTGTGTTTTGATGAAACGATCCGAGAAGTGTTCTCGTGATCATGTGGTTTCATCTTTAGATTTAAAATTTTTAATTTCCGCCGCATCTAGCATCTAGTACGACTAGTTGCTCCGATTGCATACGATGCAATCAACACGCTTCCATGATGCGCTTAAGGATACTCAATATCCTTCATTAGAATCGTATTCTTAGAGATGAAATCTTTTAAGAATCTCAAGGTCATAAAGTAGGTATCCAATACCATCCTTTATTTTCCTAATGAAGCAACATGCTCAAGTGCAAGATTCCATCTTTCTTGCATCCATGTTATAGCATGGACCAAGCAACCCTTAAATCCTCCAGTGTTAGACACTGAGCTTGGTTCCAAACCATGGCTCACGTGGAGTTTTGGATTCATATTTGCATGGAATCTATTAAGGGTATATATGCAGTCTCTACTACAAATATACCTGGAAACTAAGAGGTAATTATGTTGTGTCATTATTGATCAGATCAGGTCTAACATGATCCAATTGCATCTCTTTACAGCTCCATTAAGTTGAGGTGTATTAGGAGGAGTGAGATAGGAATGATATTATTTTCTCTATAAGGTATTCCTCGAATTCGTCTAATAGGTACTGGATACCAGATTAGATCAAGTTCATTTCATCTTCCTTCTAGCTTTGGTTCTAAACCAAAATTATGAAGTCTTTGAACATTTCAAAGTTTTCTAATGGGTAAAGGAAGAAATACCATACCATAAATAATCATTAATATATATCACATATCATTAATGTTTATTATGATATAGAGGGTCCACATACATCAATATATATGAGGTCTTGAATACTTCGACATCTTACACCATTTCCAGAGAAAAGTGCGTCAGACATTTTAACTTCAAATACAATATTCGGAAGTATGTAATATTTGAATTTTCAGACAATCTAAAGTTCCATTTCTCACTAGTCTATTAATCTTATCAATAGATATATGTCCAGAAGCAAGAAAATGCCTGAATATTGGAGAAGACATATCATGGTGCCTCTTTATAAAAACAAAGGAGACATTCAAAATTATTCAAATTACAGAGGTATCAAGTCGATAAGTCACACTACAAAATTTGGGAATGTGTGATTGAAAAAAGGTTGAGGTAAGTTTCTAAAGAAAAATAAAACCAATTCTGATTCATGCTAGGTCACACAACTATTGAAGCCATCCATTTTCTTAGGAGAACAATGGAGGTTTATAGAGCTAAAAGGAAGAACCTCCATACGATTTTTATTGATTTGAAGCAGAATTATGATTCTTTCCCACGGGAGATATTGTGGGGAGTTTTGGAGAAGAGACAAGTACATGTCCTATACATTAACCTCATAAAGGATATGTATGATAGGGCTTTATCTTGTGTAAGGATCCAGTCTGGGAAGGCTGACTATTTTGACATCAACATTGGTTTACATCAAGGTTCAGCTTTGAGTCCATTTCTTTTTTCTTTGATTATGGACGAGCTGACAAGTCACGTTTAGGATGAGATACCATGGTATATGTTATTTGTTGATGATATTGTGTAGATTGATGGCACTAGAGATGGAGAAAATGACAAGATTGAGTTTTGGAGACATGCATTGGAGACTAAATTATTTCTTATAAGTAGGGTTATGATTGAATATATTGAGTTCACCTTTGATAGCAACAATGATGAAAGAATCGAGGTGAAGATTGGTAACGATAACATTTGGAAGAGACATTCTGTTAGATACTTGGTATCTATTTTGCAACATGATGGGGAAATTGATGGAGATGTTACTAATAGAATAAATGCAAGCTGGCTAAAGTAGAGAGGAGCCTCTGTTGTTCTTTGTGATAAGAAAATTCCTTTAAAAATCAAAGTAAAGTTTTATAAAGTATTTTTGTGACATGTTATTCTCTATAGATCCGAATGTTGTCCTCTGAACCATAGACATATGCAAAGAATGGCAATAGAAGAAATGAAAATGCTAAGATGGATGTGTGGACACACATGTAAAGATCGAATTCGGAATGATGCAATCAGAAATAAATTTGGTGTAGATCTAATCAAGGATAAGATGCGAGAAAACCACTTAAGATGGTTTGTTCATTTGCAAAGAAGGTCATCTGATGCATCAGTTAGAAGATACCAGTTTTGGGAAGTTCAGATGGCTAAGAGAGGGAAAGGATGACCCAAGAAGTGTTGGAATGAAACTATATGAAGGGATCTTAGTTTTTTGGATATAAGTTCGGGATTGACCAAAGATGAATGGAGGCATAGAATCCATGTACCCGACCCTACTTAATTGTGGGAAAAGACTTTGTTGTTGTTATAATAAGAACATGTCCAAGGCTTGATGCCATATCATTATCAAATCTTCATCCTTCTATTTATCTTTTAAGATTTATTTTTAAGTATTATAAATGTTAATGAACCATTCATTAATTTTCTAGTTTATTAGAGTCATGTAGATGTTAGACCACTATGGGAAATATATCCATCATAACTCTTTATGATAGGTATAATCCAGAATGAATGTTTATTTCCAATAAACTTAGAAATAAATAATTAATGTAATCTAATATCTAGGTCATAGAGACATTCTCTAAGCCTATGGGTTCTCCCACTGAAAATATGAATTCCATCTATCTAATGGAGATTGTTGGAATAATATCATCAACTCCCACGCGGACGACTAGTAAACTTTAAGATCAAATTTTCTAGTCTTCTAAAATATATGTAACCAATTCCAAGTATCATTAGAAGGAGATATAATTATTAGACTTATATAATGAGTAAGTTAATCAATGATTATATGTAGAAGTAGAATATCTCGATGCACTATATGGGTTCTTCTGTAAGGATCTCAGATAGTCTATATAGTCATACTATCAGAACATCAGCTTATTGCGTATTGGCATTCATCCAATTCTTTGGATGTCATATGGAAGTCACAAAAGTACAGTCAACTCTTTGACCTTCCTTCTAACTTGGGTCAAACTCATGCTTCCACTACGCTTCTGTTATCTATTAACAACCATTGCTTAAGACAAAGGATCTCTTATGTTGAACTCAAAATATTTCAATATAAGAGTATTTCAGCATTTATATATGCTTCATCCAATATGAATATTATGAAGCTTCATGACGGACTTGAGTATTGATAGTAGAACAATGACATTGCATCTACGTCCATCTAAACTCTTAAAGAGACTCAGGTTCAAGCATGTACTCAAACATTTTGAGTACATCATCTCTTATCGAGTTGTCATTCTACATAATGCAGCGAACCATGTCATTCATGATTAGATGTTGAGAGCACATATGTTTGCCAAAACATCTTCTTCGGTTTTATAAGGATTACTTGACAATTGAGATTATAATCGACGTGGTACATCCAAATACTAGATACATATAAACCTTAGGGTGTTGTCTTATTGTCTATTTAGTCGTCATTCCTCATTACTTTGAGGAAACTTGCTCATTGCAACCACATACATTATGTATCCAATTGTAAGTACAATACTTGGTCATGGATCCAATCCCTGATGCTTTACTGGTTACTGTTGAGTATAGTTTTTGAGTGGGTTTAATGTAGGTTATCTTAAATAAGAAATATTTATAAGAATGCATATTTTACTTTGATTAAATATTTTATATTAAAGGTTGTCTTGCCTTTTCAACTATGAAAGTGCATTCCCTTAATCACTTTCAAAGAAAGAGACATAACTACCATTATATCTCTAGCAAGATATGGGATCTCTTTCTTACCTTTCTTACATCTCAATAATATGAGAAACTGTAAATCGGATAAAAATAAGTATGAACTCATTCTTCCTTGCAAGTCCAACTTGCATTTCCCAATTTGATCTATAACACATGGGCCCACTACCCCTAAGGCGATGTTGACCCGTTGATAACTAAATCAATCATCAACAAGAATAAAACTCGCTATGTACGATCCAATATCGCCTCAATAATATGAGGAACCGATATTGGGGTCACTACGCATACGAACTTACTCTTTCGAGAAGCAAAGAACCCGATCCATGTGTGTTTGTATGCAGGAGTTGTCACTTCAGACAGGCATCTCTGCATTCAATCCATGGAGATGGAACCCTTCACCTTGACGGGAGAGCATGGATGTCATTTATATGATCCTTCATATCCCATTCAAATTTTAATTAATTATTATGAATTATATTCATATAGTTAATTCATTCTAGGGAATTACAACTCAGTTCATAATAGAGTATTTAATTGGATATAACTAAGTTAATTATATTAAATCAATTATCAATCCAATTCAATCAACCAACAAAACAAGTATGATTCGTTCTCCTCCCAGAGTGATGTCCTCCTGCCTCAAGCTTGTGGCAGTAAGTGAGGACGCTATGGTGCTCATCCTGAGGGATGCACCTACGCCAGACACTATCCCCTCCTTCGTGGTAAAGGATGGGATCCTCCCAATGGTAAGACTTGGCCTTCGCGAGGAAGGTCTCAAGCCTCTGTCTGGGCCAACCTTGTGGGACTTTCATAGCAACAAGAAAGTTCACAATGTCGGCATACCACGGGAGTGAGGCGATAGCAAGGATCGCCTCATCTAGGAAGGTCTCACAAATGGGATCAATCTGCTCAGACTCCTCAAGCTGCTCTAAACGGGACAGATGATCCGCCACCACATTCTTGACTCCAGGCTTATCCTTGATCTCAATGTCGAACTCCTGGAGTAGAAGGATCCATCTAGTCAGTCTGGCCTTGGCATCCTTCTTTGCCATGAGGTATCGGATAGCGATATGATCAGTATACAAAGTCACTCTAGATCCAATGATGTACGATCTGAACTTATCTAGGGCGAACACTACTGCTAGCATCTCTTTCTCTGTGACTGTATAATTCCGCTGAGCGGAATCCAAGGTGCGGCTAGCATAGTGGATATTACTATATAGTATCCTCCCTCACAAGTACGTATTAATTTTGTATTTTGACAACTAAGTACAACTTGACTTACTCATATTATTTTTTCCTTAAAAACGGATCCGGGCAGTACACTCGAGTTATGCTAGGAGGGAGCATTTCCTTGACATGTAAGGCACTAATTAGTAAACCAAGCCAACATACCCTAACTAGACACATTCACCATTCTGATTGAGAACAACACAAAATAATGCCAATGTACTTGCAAATCTATCAATCAACTTTTATGACTGGCATTATACTCTATAATAATCTCTCAGAAATATTAGGTATCTTAAAATAATTTTGAGATCCTAAAACTTCTAAGCATATCAAGCAACCATGTTTTGCATGTAAAGATTGTCCTACAATTATTGTAGTAGTTTTTTCATGAAAAATTCATTCAATGGCCAATGATGTGTAATCAATTATCTTGAAATTATTAGACATCATAATTAATCAAGACAAATTCATAATTTCCATGATTGAATAATAAACACATTAAGCAAAGAGATTTGATTATCTAAATATGGAATATCTAGAGCAAATGGAGTTGGAATCGTGTGAAATAAATTTGGTAGTTTGTTGGTTTGATTATATATTTAATAAAAGTGCTTATTTCATGTTTCATTATGGGAAAATAGTGTGCAAAATTAATTTTCTTACAAATCTTCGAATACATGCAAAAATAATTTTCGTGACAAGATCTCTTCGAATCATATTCATGCAATTTTTGGACCAATAATAAGTTATTCTTTTTGGGACATATTTAGACATTATAAATACATTTTAATAACCAAAAACACATCCAAACAGTGTACGCACAATAGGTTCTTATTTTAGTGAAAAAATAATTCGAATCTTGCATCCAATGCTAAACAATGAGGCCCATGCATCTAGAATCATAAACCTTGATCACCTAGGACTTTGGATATCATATGAGAGATGACCAAGGATCTGATACCACTTGAAGGTTATGGAAATAACCTTAAGTACATCATGAAAGTGTGAAGATTGCATCCAATGTAATTGGAGCGACTAATCATACTAGTTGCTCGGTGCAGCAGAATTTTAAAAAATTAAATAGATGAAACCACATGATTCGAGAACTCTTCTCAAATAGTTTCATCAAACCACAAACAATATTAAGGAATACCTCTTGAAGCGTGGTTGCGATCGAAGTATCTAAAGGAAGCGACTGCATGTTTCAAGTTCGACCCGACGGAGGAGACGCTCGCAAGCCCGTTGATGAGATGTGGGCTTCTCGAAATCCAAGATGATTATCCAAGCCTATAATGTACTAATTTTGTCTCATGAAATCAAACATCTTCTTCACGAGTAAGAAGACCAAAGAAGATGGAGATCCATGAACAATCAAAGAGGCGGCAAGAGGGCGTAGCAATGACAACGATTCTCTCCAGCACAAGGGGTGGACAACCACACTAGAGAGACTGTGTGTGTTTGAGGGGGAAATTGATGAGAATGAAAGAGATGGACTTGCGAAGTGTTGTTAAAAGAAGAGCTGAGGTTGCCTCTTCTTTTATAGTATTTTGGTAGTATTTGGATAACAATCCATGTGGAACACAAAATCAATGGTTGAGATTGATTAGTGTTTCTATTCAATGGTCATGATTTTGTTGTATAAAAATACAATATAATTAATTTAAATCAAATTAAACATATATAGATATTGTCACTATAATTTAATTTGACTAAATCAACTTCCAATAAATTATACGGAAGGTGGCTAATCACCTTCCATATATGGAGGGGACGACCACCATGAACTAGTCAAGGGTGGTCATCCACCCTCCATATTAGGAAGGTGTCTCCCTCTCCAATTATGTGAGATTATTATATCTCAGATAATCATTTATTTATTTACAACAACCTTTTGTTTCAAATTAATTCACAAAAATAACCAAATTAATTTTATGAAAATTTCAATCATTCCATTAAATAATGTAAATAATATTCACACATCCAAAATAAAATTAAATTGTATTTTTAGTTAATTATCCAATGTGAATCCAATTCACATCAATAATTAATTTGTAAATACTATTTACAATTAGCTCTCTCTCTCTCTCTATTATATTATAAATCACATTTATAATATATTTGATTAGTGTGGATAGTGTTATCTATATTATTCATATCCTTGATATAACATTTAATTATCTTGGATGATCATTCTCATGCATTTAAATAGTATGAATCACATTATTCACGATAATTAAGTCACATTTAATTATCAATTTCTCAATGCTCAAATACATAATTCATCAATGGAATTATTCTTGAACTCTTTCAAGAATAATGTACTTTCTCTGCATATACTTGGAGAAGGACATGGTGATTCTATGTTCCATGTATAATGAGTTGGATATTCAGATCATATCTCAAATCTAGATCTCGAGGACCTCTCATAAATGTTTGATTAAATCAAAACTGTAAATCTAATTTTCTCATTACATCTAAATCATATTCAAATCGATGTCCAACCTTTGGACCAAGATTATATTACTTAACCTTTGGACTAAGATTAAATTACTTATCTATTGAGAGGAGTCACTAAAATCCAAACATGTTTCATCACTCCCTCGAAATGGAAGCGGCAGGGTAATACAATCATTTATGATCAGATCACTCTCAAATATTCCTAATACCCGTACATCCTGCATACTAGAATACCTAGAATAAACCCAAAGTTCTAGATCTCTTTTAGACTATCTTCTTCAATGTTTTATCATTAAGTTATCGTACATTGGGAGTTGATATCGATCATATGCTTTCCAAAAGCACATATCATAACTACAAATTCTTGTCATGCTTCCAAAGCAAGACGACCATGCATGGAATTTGATCGTCTCAATATCTCATGAGTGTGCTCATGTCTTTCGATTTAGTAGTGAACATGTATGATCCCTTTGAGATATCGTATCACTCATATGCCCATGTATGCACATCATCTTGATGGTGTATAGACCTTAAATAGGTCCTCAACATATTGGTCTGTCAAATGCACATACTCAGACATATAGTAGCACATCTGTCTTCGGTCAGAGGATGCATGTCTCCAGTCGATCTCGTTAAATCAACTCTTTGACCTAACTTATCTGACACCTCCGAATCTCTATTCATATGAAGAGGACCCGCATCAAGAGGTCGGCTAGATACCAGCCTTTAGAGGAGGATTGACATCTCCTTCTCAGGTAGGATATCATTGCTTACCAATCATTTGATGGTGGTTGATAAGTCCTCAATCTACCTCTTTAGATATCATCCAAGCACCAGCCTCTATGATTCAACTATTAAATCAACAACTGTATGATTATCAAGATGGTCATGGTACATAACCCTAATTGTACTAAGGAACCTATTATGCAAATTATTTATTCTTCATTTCAGATCAAGGAGTGAATTGCAATAACATTTATTGCGAAATGGTTCATTGTTGGCTCACATGTCCAACAACCATAACTCGTACTTACGTATTTTCAATAAATATCGTTAAAATACTATATAAATTAGAATATACAAAAATCAATTATAAAGAAATACTTGTATAAATTTGTGTAAAAAATTTTCAATATCCATTGTATATATTGATTAATACATTGAGTTAAAAATGTTTTGCAAAATGATTTGAAAAATGGTGGGAAAATATTTGAAAACCTTTTGAAATTATTTGGAAAGCTTTTTGTAAAATAACTTCAAATCTTTGTAAAAATATTTTGTTTATAAAAACTTATTTCATTTATTTGAATAAAATGCTTTCAAAAACTATTTGTAAATGATTTCAAAAATGGTTGCAAAAATACTTTGAAAAATCTATACATGCCATTTGAAAAATCTTTGCAAAATGATATTCAAATTTTGTAAATGTTTGCAAAACTAATTTGTCAAATTATATTTTTTCAAAATAAAGTTTTCAAAAAGTTTGTAAAAATCTTTTCAAATTTTTTTGAGAATCATGTACATAATTTAAGGAAATATAAATTCTTTACAAATAAGTGTATAAAAATATGTAAATAATGACTAACCTAATTCCTTTAAATACCAAGTGTACATTCTTGAACCCTAATTCTTGTGAATAACAAGACACACTCTCGTATAAATATATGCACATATTTCTTTTATTAACCCTATTGTTTTTGGAAAAAAAACTAAAAATTTGCAAAACTAAAAACCCATAAAAATTTACAAAATGTTTTCGAAAACATGCATAAAAATTTATAAAACTCTTTCAAAAATTCATTAAAAGTTCAACATCAGAAAATTTTCTTCACAAAAATATTATCTTACATCACATTGCATTTGCATTTTTCACATTGATAATGACAATTGAATAAGTATAAATAAATTCCAAAGTTTGGATCTTGCTTGGACCTTAATCCATTTAATCACGGGAACCTTATAGGAACTGGAATTGAGGTACTTCAGGTCTGCTAGACTTATTTCTTTGAGACCACAAGATTAGGTTCAGTGTCATCTTGACTTCATAAGTACAGTATTTCATAACATACACATGACTCTTTTCGACAAAGACCTAACTTGCACACTTGCACCTTACATCTTGCTCAACTCAGTTGAAGTGGTATATGGTTGGATTTGCCAGAATGAGACACAAGTGAATGGAAACATATGAAGTCACGATTCCATGAATATTGTGCCCCAACCCGATCCAGTAGCCATGAGGTCTAATGACAGAATGTTGTAGATTGCAATAATTCTTCAAAAGAGGGATACTCTAATTGCTCAAGAGGAAAAAGACCTTATGTGAATTTTGGTGTATATAGTATCTAAAAAATGCATAATCAAAAACTCAAAAAATAGATGGGCAAAAGTCAAAGAAAAATCATTTCTTATCAGAGCATGTATATATTAAATAAGCAAGCTTGAGATCCAAAGTCAAAGATACATGTGAGCCTATAGCTAGATGACTTGGCTACATTGGTCAAGCATTCTAGGATAGGTAGCTACACTGGCTATCATCCATTCTCTTCTCCACCTCCTCTTCTTGAGCCATTGTACTTGAACTTAGAAGGAAATATCTCGCTTCTAGAGGGAAGAGTTGTTGGATTGGGGAAGTAGGGTCACCATGTTGGAGAAGCCTGACTTTTACCACTTCAGCTGAGAGGAGTCATACATCACTGACAACGTACAAGATAGAGTCATAGTCATAAGGGAGTGTGTATGACATCGACTTGTTCTGACCTGTCTTTTGAGGAGACTTGGGTAGATTTTTTTGGTTTTCAGAGGTTGTTATTTCTTAGTCCAGTTCCCAATAAGGTTCTGACCAAACTAAAAATGCAAAGGTCCAACTGAGTCCCAAACTTAGATTTTGTGGAGGATAAATCTAAAAGTTAAAATCAATCCACATTCTTTTTCCCCATTTCTTTATCTTCCTTTCTGTAGTTATAGGCATAAGCGTTTACTAGGGACTAGAAAAGGTAAGTATAAGGGGTGATGAATCCTCAATTCATCACCTTTATTCTTTAAATTTGGCCACAAATCCCTGGCTAAATGCATGTATATGTCATTAATTTGTGAAAATAAACACTCTAAAATTCACAATTAATATTGTATTACAAAATTAAAGAATAAAGAAAAGAAAAGAAAGAAGTGTCAAAGACACTGAGTGATCTAGCCCTCGAGACCCAACCATCATGATGACTTGATCTACGAGGAATAAAGTAGGATGATAGTGCAGAGAAACTATACATAAAAATGCACAGAAAAAACACAAACCCCTAATTTAATTTGCCCTAGAATCACTTTTTGGGACCTATTTTATTTTATTATTTTTACACCTCCAATAACAAAACCCTCAACCTGATTATTGTACATTAAAATACAAAGAAAAATACAAAATTGATTTCACAGAAAAATAATGCACAATATGCCTAGGATGCATGAAATAAAAAAACCACAAAGAAAACTTTTGAAGACATGTATCTTCTTCATATTGTATCAAAATTGACCAAATTACCTTTAGTTATATATAAAATTAAACAACCTATTTAATGAAGGTGGTTTCATCAAATTTGATTTTAAGATGCAAAAGTTAGGATTTTGGCCCCCATGGTGCAAGATACATATATATTATATTCAATATATTTATTCTTTATATATTTCAATTTATTTTATTTTTATTAAATTGTAGAAATTATTTGAAACACATTTTCATAATAAAAATGAAATAAAACCATTAAAATAAAATTAAAATAAATCAATTACTTTAAGATATATATATTAAATATACCTATAAGAATATTGTATATAATTAGTTAAGTGTATAAATAAAGTCATGAAAACACGAAAAAATACGTAAAATGTAATTAAATAAATGAAAAATATATAAAATATTTGTATATACTAATAGAATATATAATACAAACTAAAAATTAAATAGCCAAAATACATGTATTTTTACCTATATATAGTTGTAAATAATATCCTCTTACAAATAGCCTTCTAAAAATAATTAAAAATTGGATTAAAATACTTTATTAAATTACTTTTTGTACTTTAATCAAAAATTAAATATATTATTCATTATTTAATAATGATTTTCCAAGGCATTTCAGGTTGCTCCACGTGGACCAACCAGAGACGTTCAAATGTTGACCTTGGTTAACTGTCCTCTCTTCTGCAGTCGACTTGTCAGAAGGTCACGGGTACTAACTTTCTCCATTTTTCCACTCCAACACCTCACCTCTGTCTACTCGAGCCCTCCACATCTATATAGTTCACATGATCAACTACCGCACCAGCCCATCCCCTTCCACCTACCACCCTCATGTTGTGCACCATCACTCTCCCAAAAGTCGTCGGACCTTTATCTATAAATAAGGAAGTCTGGCCTCTTTTTCCTTTCTGATCTCTCTTCAGGCATTGTAACATCCTTAGGAACCTTCCATTGAGTCCCAAGTGAGAGCAGACTGTGCGACGGCCCTTTATGGTTTGGATAAGGTGGTGAAGGAGATGATCCAGTAAACTAGAGACGTTCAAATGTTAACCTTGGTCAACTTTCGTCTCTTCACCATCCGACATGTCAAAAGGTCGTGGGTACCCACTTTCTCCATTTTTCCACTCCAACTCCTCGCCTCCATCTTCTTCGATCCCTCCATGTCTCTATAGCTCACACGATCGACCATCACGTAGGGCCATCCCCTTTCACCTACCACCCTCAGGTTGCGCACCATCCCTCTCCCAATAGTCGTCAGACCCTTGTCTATAAATAAGGAAGTCCTACATCTTTTTTTTTCTTTTTGATCTCTCTTCAGCCACTGTAACCTCCTTAGTAACCTTCCGTTGAGTCCCTAGTGACAGCAAGATACACTCCGGCCCTTTGCAGTGTGGATAAGATGGTGAAGGAGCTAATCTAGGTCTACCAACCTTCGTCTTTGGTTACCTCCTTTACTCCGAGCTTCCTAAGCTCATCGAGCTACTAGGTATGTATATATAACGTGTAGTTCATTCTAGTAGTCTAATTGTAGGTTTAATTTCATCTTTTAATCGCACCTTTAGCATAATTTTAGAGATCAAAATCACCCGAACTTTCAGCCCCGGCACCAAATCCGTCGTATCTCGACCATGTTCCGGTCCCCCTCTGCCTCCATTATATTCGCATGCTGCTTCTCCATCTTTACTATGACTCCTTGTTTGTACTATGACTCCTCTAGGGAATTACTCCACCAGAGTTCCCTTCGCCGCCTTCGCCAGACCTCCCATCGCCCATTCATCCATCACCTCTAAAGCATTAGTAGAGGGTCAAAGGAAAAGCCCTCGGCTCCCTTATGATTTTGGTGCAGGTCCGCGACAACAAAGACCACCTAGGGCCCCACCCAAAGCACTGAACATGGGATCTAGGTTAGCCGACCTCCAAGGCTCTTCCAGTGAGCCCCAGACTTCGAGAAGGCACTTACCCAATGCGCAAAGCTCCCAAGAAGCCAAGTAGTTGATCAGACTAGATGAAAGAAAAATTAAAGATCAAATCTCGATGGATCTTTGTTCTTGAGGTGTTCTTCATGAACCCTCGAGAATTGTTAGATGAGAGTCTCAGCTCAGATCTTATATATGTCAATGAATCAAAGGTGAATGGTCGTCCTCATCGTTCATCTAGATCGCCACATGGAAGACCCAGGGCCCTCCAATCGCACGTAAGCAAAGGGGTAAATTTATTAGTAACCCCTCTTTTTTGTAATCTTATTGTTCAAACCTATAAATATTGTATTACGCTTTATAATTTGTATAAAATTTTCAAGAGGACCCCTAGATTTTTTGTACTAGGTCCTATGCCGCGTAAACTCACGTGGTGCCCCATGTGAGTTGGAAATTTGCATCCAGGACCCTCTGACTTTTTATATTTAGATTTTAATGTTAAAAATCGTATATTAAATTCAAAACTACGGGATATTTTGCAAGTAACCTTTGGCTTTTTTCAATTGCAAAAATACCCCTACCATGCATGTATAATTTATTTTATGTATTTCATTTTGGATTAAATATCTACCTTGCTCCAAAAATTATGCAAAAATTACTGAAGGTGCCTTAATTGATGTTTATTCACACTGCAATTTTTATTTGTCATTTCATAGCACTTTTGATTTATTAAAAATCATTTTATTTCCATTTATCCCATATTTAGAGATAAAATATAAAAAAATCAGAAAAATATTTTAGAAATTCAAAAAAATATAGTATATTACTCTATGACCTAGCTACAGACCAAAAATAAAAAAATAGTAAAAGAAACGCTTAAAAACTGTAAACCCTTGTAACCCTAAAAAATAAAAAACTAAAATTAGTTTTCAATGCCAAAACTTTATTTATACAAATAGTTACATATTGAAATTAGTTTTGAGAAAATTTGGAACTATTTAGTATTTTTAATGCTCAAAAGAATTCGACATATTTATTAAGTCCTTGACAGTGTGTGTGTGTGTGTGTATTGATTTATAAAGTTAATAGTATTATTAATTATTGTAAATCCTATAATATATTTTAAAACACCTTAAGAAATAAAAAGGATAGTTTTTATTTATATTTTCTAATTTTTTTATATTTATTATATATTATCTACATTACTTTTATTATACATATTACATATATATATGCTCTTACATATACACTTTATAAATTAAAAATAAAAAGAAATTAAAAATTGGATATTTATAAAAAGAAAATAAAAATTATAAAAATAATGTAAACAAAAATAAAAAAATAACTAAAAAATATAAAACCCACAAAACATTAAGTAATTAAGTTAGTAAATATAGAAATAGTGCTACCATGTTTGTCTCCCTATGTTCGATACCCTATTTTGCTTGTCGCTATATGCATTTGTAATTTATAATAAATTTAGATCCACATACACACCTTGATTTCAATTCATGATCCTTATATTGTGGGTTAACTATTGATTTATTTAGCCTTCGTGTGTAGTCACCTCGATGACTGTGCCCTCACCTTGTGAGCGCACACGACCACCTTTAAAGGTCGAATAATCAACACCTTTGGAATGTGGCAGATGCATTGTACGATCCAAAGGGAATTCTTTGGAAAGCATACATGCCAAATGGGCAGGTGAATATTGTTTTCACTTGGTCTTCAAGGGTGACCGCCACCTGGTTTTACCCAGAGTGCCCATCTAAGAAACATAAGAACTCATTCATGGATAATCTTTCAAGAACTTGGCCAATAAATGACAGAGGAAAGTGGTCCTTCTTTATTGTTGCATTCAGGCGGTGGTAATTAACACACACGTCACGATGTTGGTACTCAAGTAGAAATCTCCTCTCATTGGTCATTTGTAACCGCGGTGATCCCTGATTTCTTTGGCACTACATGTAGGGGACTCATCCATTTTGAGTCGGAGATGGGATAAATGAAACATGCTTCATACCATTTCTTATTTTTTTCATTAATATGTCCCGCAGGTTAGGGTTCAGCCTTCTCTGGAATTCTTGAGATGGTTTGCAGTCATCTTCAAGATAAATATGATGTAAACGTAAGGATGGATTTATCCCTCGAAAGTCTGAAACTTTCCAACCAAGTGTCTTGCAGTTTTTCCCTATAACCTCGAGTAAAAGAGACTTATGATCTGAGATAAGACTATTGATGATGATGACCAGATACACGCTTTCTCCACCTACAAGGAAAGAATACTTCAAACCTATTGGGAGCTATTTTAATTCAGATAATTGTAAAGTTTGCTCCACGGACACTTCAGAAACTATATTGGTAGGTTAATGATTTGTTGAAATCAATGAGGTCTTGTCAACCTCTGTCGCTCTTGGATCTGATAAATATGTACCAAACGTATCTATAATGAATTCTTCATGTTAGGTTTGGCATGAATCTTCTTCAAAAATGCTAATACGTGACTCAGAATCTGTCTCCCAATTGATAAATGAATATGGATTGATTGTGTTGTCCAGATCCTCCTTTGAAGAGAGGATTTCCTATATCAGAATATCATTCAAAGAAATTTGTTAATCATTGTTAACAACAATGCCATAGTCTTTAGCTAGTTCTTGCTAGCCTTCATCAGATGTGGCTTTCAGCTCAGGAATCATATCCATTGTGACCCTGTCACTACAGGAGCGATATGTAATCTTTTTAGACTTGTAGTCGACGACTACTTTGGCAGTTCAAAGGAATGGGTGACCAAGAATGATGGGAACCTGGAGTAGCGATGTAGGAGAGTCTATGTATAGGAAAACAATGTCCATAGAGCAGCGCATGCATTGCACGGTTACGATAATGTCCTCTAATCGAGGTTGCTTAATGGATCTATCAGAGAATCAAAGGATCATATGAGTAGGCTTAAGTGGTCCCGGCCCAAATTCTTGAAGCAGTGAGGAGGGCATGAGGTTTATAGAAGAGTTGCTATCAATCAGAGTTCACTCAAAAGTCTGATCGAATATCTGGCATCTGATTAAGGGTGCACCCTTATATTTATTTTTCTACAGGAGATCACTGATAACATTCATAGTTGCCATAGTTAGGATGTGTTTTTCTCCTCTCCTGCATATGTTCTTGTATCTCGAACACTTATAGGTACATGCCTCTTTCAAACCTTTATTTATTGATGGTGTGTATTCCATTGCCTTCATCAATGGCATGTTTAAAACAAGATTTTCAATAATTTCCACAACTTTAGGGTTTATGATTTTTTTTGTAATTTTTCATTACATTGGGAAAAAGGAATATTCACAAATAGAAATGCATTGTTCTTAATTACATCATTATTTACAAATGACTGACTGAAAGAAGAGAGGTCATTCAAAACATTCAAAATGTATCCACATGAGCTTTAGCTTTGTCAGCTGGCAACGGAGTTGTTGCTGGTGTTGGCTCCTCCTGGGCTAGTGCGATTTGGCTTTAGCTCTTATTTTCATTTTTTGGAGATTTTCATTTTTGTTGATCTTTTATAATTTTTGTTGATGGTGGTGGTGGTGATCTAGTGTTGCTCATCCATCATATTCTTCCTCACCCGGCTCTGCTAATGGTCCGACTGATGCAAAAGATGATGACTCGCCAGATACTGCTTTATTCTTCCCCTTATGTGCGGCAGATGCCTGCAATGCCCTGCCGCTCCTGAGAGTCACTGCTCGAGAAAACATAAAATCTGAAATTCCTGACTCTACGGGGGTGGATGGCACATCATAAACTACATGCTCTTTTCTTTTCAAGTTGTTGGAGTTGGTCTCGACCTATGATGGAATTAGAGTTTTATCGCAATGAGTCCATCGAGCTTTTAGAACACCTCTATTATGCCTTTAACTAGTTGAGCCAAACAACCTAGAGCTGGGTTCACTAGAGCTGCCTCGGGTTCAACATGTTGGATACGCTGAGAGTGATATTGTTGTTGAGGTTGCGAGTGGTAAAACTGATGATTGTACTGAGGAAGAGATTGTTATTGATGAAATTGAGGGCGATGGAGGTGTTGTTGGTGATGACCAGCTGCGTAATTTTGATGCGACTGGTATTGGTGATACGACGACTACTGGTATGAATGATTCTATCTTTAGGTATACTTATATGGTGGAGACTACTACAGTAGAGGTTGGTTCTAGACAAAACTCCCTTCGAAAGGCTGGTGATACGACCGAATAGTAGAAGATTGGCCATGTTGTTGTCCACTTGAACGAGCTGATTGTGCATCGTTATTTCAAATGACATTCACTTGTTGGATTTGGGGTGGTAATGGGAAAATGGATCCACGAATGATGGAGGCTGGGGCTCTAGCTCGTAGACAACGATCTCTTGTGATGGATGCTGTGATGTTTGCTAGGCATCTGCACGTAATATACGTGCTAGACCCGGGGTTGCCCTGAAATCGACTGAGAAGGTTGTGGCAATGATGGCTCCTTCGGCTCAACAGGAGTTGTGGCTGATGGGTTTGCAAACTAGACATCATTGATAGTGCTAACCAGCGTCCCCAGTTGCTTGGTGATCTGATCCAGATTTTCTAGATGTTGGGTTCTCTGTTCAATCACAGAAAATTTCTCCAGGTCATGTGATCGCTTCTCGATAATATCAATCTTAAACAGGTGACTCCCAATAATGCTGAGATTGGAGCTATTGTCTCTGTCTGATTCACGAGATGCCACCATGTTCACTATCTTATGGTGGATCTACGATTGGTTGGTGTGCACGGGATGAGGATAAGGTGGCCTCTCCTTCAGCCACTTCTTCAAATATCCGTCAGATGACATTCTCAACCTTATTGAAATGAGATCTGCTACACGCATTATGAACAAGCCTATGGCTCTCTTGTGTGAGGCCCACAAAGAAATGTTGGACCAAGAAGTCTGGTGATTGTTTCTCTTGTAGATCTTTAAACCTCTCACAGCTTCATGTATGTACTTGTGCATTCTCTCGAAGAAGTTTCTTATCCTGGCTCGCATCTGATTTAAATAACCTAATGGATAAAACTTGTGGAGGAATGCAGACTTTAGTTCCTCCCAGGTTGTCACTACCTTCCCCTAATGATTTACTTATCCTAAAGGCTGAATGGGAAGGAAATCATTTGACTAAACATAACGGGATGTTAGGGTAGTGTGTAGTGCAGAAAATGCGTGAAAATTATTGTCTATGGATGTAGGGATCTTCATTGGCGTTCCAGTGGAAAGAGGGAAGAAAAGCCAAGAATTGGAGCTTCAACTCAAAGTGTTAGTGGACTACATGAATCCGTATCCATTCACTCATCTGGATAGGCCAAGGATTGTATGTCTCCTTGAACGTAGGCTTAAGAGCCACCCTTCTCGGTTCATCTACTGGTCCTCCACAGGGTGCATCTCCATGTTCATCATCATCTCCTCCTCCTCCTCCTTAGCTCTATCTCTCTCCTCGGGTTATTGAGCATGTCCAAGAAGGTGACTAGGGCAAAATCCTGATCTGTCAGTTGATTCTAGTAGACTATATAGAAGCGAGAAACTGTGCAATGATGATATTATGATCTAGCTGCAGACCCTGATTTGGTTGTTGCATTCCCTTCCCTTTCCCTTGAGGAGCCATCTCTGAATCAAACTCAGAGAAATTTATCTGCACGAGGTCGAGATTCGGCTACTGTTCTGTACATTCAAAATCATCCCATTTAGACTAGCAATCTTAGGCACTAGATGAAGTGATGAATCTAGGATTAGGGTCAATCCCATATAGATGTGAATGGAGCATTTGATATGAAGATAAATCGATTTCTATGCACAAAGGGATATTGTTGGGACAAGAGTGATATCGGTTTTTTGGAGAAGAAGACGAGGAGTCTGGAGATCGATTCACAAAGTCCAACTCGGGTTCTCGAGAATCACCTTGAATTATTGAAAATGTCGAGTTCATGGAATCAATGAAGTCATCGATGAGGTCCCACCTAAACTATCCATGAGTCAACATCTCGAGAGAAGCACAGTAGATGAGGAATGGAATATGATGATAAACAATAGATGAATTGAAGAGGAGAATAGAAGAAAGGCTCAAATGAGAAAAGTAAAAGAAATGGAAAACAGAGCGCAGGTGTGTGGTACTGATCTTTGACCTAAAATCTAATTAAAACAGACACCAAAGCAATTGGATTCACCAACTCACGCCAAGTGAAGCTTTAAGAGTTCAGCTATTTTATCTTTTAAATTTTATTTTATTATTCAGGTTATCTTATAGCAAGTCCTCAGAAGCTAAGCCTATAGGAGAGTGAGTGATGAATCTCGGATTCATCACTCTAGAAGTCATGAATTAAGCCCAAATCCCTAAAATTCATTGGCATTTCTTCATTTATATGGCATAATTAGCATACATGCATGCTTTTATAAAAATGGCATTCTATCACTTATTATTGCATAAAATAAGAGGCCAAAAATCACAGTCCAATTGACCTATAAATAGTATAACTTCCATGATTTTTAACTAATTCATATTAACTCCAATTGACCCAAAACTACCTCCATGGTGTACATATTACTAACAAGAATAAATAAAAAAACAAAAAAATCACTAACCTAAATAAGTGGACCAAAAACCCAAAACCTAGTTCAAGGATTTTCGGACTAAAACCTTGATGTCTTCTCTATTCAATGTCCATTTTGATCCTACTCACTTTTGAACTAATTTACATTCAAATACCATTAAAACAAGACCAAGTTCAAGTGAATCAGAGCTCATATGTGAAAGTTGGGTTTTGGGCCTCTTTTGTACATTTTGTATTTTAGCGGTTTTTTACCTATCATTTTATGTACATAATTAACACAATTTATTTTGTTTCTTTTTCATTTGACTTCTTTGATAAAACTTTTATTAAAATGCATAAAAATCCATATCCAAACTGAGCTTGAAATTAAATAAACTAATTGAGTTCGAGTCTTCACTAACTATCTGTACAAAAATTGTCTTTTCCATATTTTATTTCTTATTTTTCTTACTTAATAAAAATCCAAAAAATTAGATTAATATGTAAATATTTATCTTTGATTTTATCATATTTTTCTGTATTTTTATATAGTTTGCAAATGACAAAAAAAATACAAACCCTAAAAATCAAGTATTCTATGCACTTGGGATACCCCAAAAATATCACTTTACACAAATGATCGATTTTGGTTTTGATCTCTTCATGAAATTGTCGATCTCACTGAGACGAGCAACTTTTTTGAAGAAACTTTTTTGATCCGAGGTCATTTACTATTTTTTATGTATTTATTAATGTATTTATTTTTTATTTTTGTGGGGCTGACACGTGGCAGCTCCTGGAACCACCATGTGTCACCCATTTTTGGGATTTATATATATTAGTTTTATATAAAAAATTGAAAGCCTCACACGTACGGAGCACGTGCCTCCTCGTGCTTCACCCGCCCCTCCATTTAATGCCACGTGGCGAGATCAGGGTCGTCCGATCTGACCCAATCGGACGGCACCTGTGCGCTATCTTCTTCCTCCCACTTTCCCCTTTGGGGGGGCGTTGTCGTCCCCTATGAAATCTTCGCCCCTCCCCACGTATCTCGCGGCCAATCTTGCGATCTACCGCCACCTCACGATCTCTGTTGCGTATCCCATCATCTGATCTCTCCCTCATCACTCGATCGTGCCCAATCGAATCACAATCCCCATCTCCGTGTATCTCGCCGCCCTTTTGACCAGATCAATCACCCACCTCTGGGAATTGCAGCACCGGCCGCCTTCCTCATTTGGCCGCTTCACCCCGTCCATCTCCCTATTTAACACTGTGTCGCCCCTCTTAGCATCTGTATCCACCGACAACACAGCGAGAAGGAGCTCCACCATCGGGCGGTGACAGCACCTTGATCGCTCCTCTAGCATGGCAAGATCCGAGCCCTCCTAGGTTCGTTGCATCGCCTTCGTTCATCTGCCTTGCTCCGAAGCTTCTCCATCGAGCCCACTACCAACGACGCTTTTCCATACTCCACCACATATCTCCCCCAACCATTCAACCATCGATCTTCACAAGACATGCAACTTCATCAGATCGACTTTGAGCTGCTCCAGAACACTTTGTTGATCTGCATCAACAAACGCTTCTGAGATCTACCTCGACCACGCCATACACCACCACCTGGATCTAGAGGTCACTCCCGTCGCTCCTTCGATTCTGCCTGCCGGAGCCATCGCCAAGAGCCCAGCAGCCACCGCCAGGTGCCCAGCAATTGCCCGTCGCACCAAGCCCCGCCAACTCCGTCAAAGCGTCGCCGGGGGCTGACCCGAGATCTCCCCACGTGAGGTACACGTGCGGGGAGGGTCACGTGAGATACACCTTCTCTTGGGAGTAATTACAAAGGGAAACCCCGAGGATTCTCTTATTTCAAAACAACACCCCGTCCACGTGATTGGCATGTGCGTCGTGGGTGATTGACGCCCAAGCCCCTGAAAGATCTCCGATTTACAGAAATAGGCCCGCCTATCAAAGGTCATGTGCGACGCACGTGACCAGTGGGTTATTTCTGCTTAACCCCCCAAAAGTTTTGGTAATTCCACCTTCATCCTTCCCAGTCCAATTTTTATATTTCATTATTTATTGTAATTTTACGCAAATACCCTTTTGTTCCCTCTTTATTTTAGACCTCTTCATTGCATCATTTTATTTATTAAAAATAGGCATTTTGTTATAAATTTAATTATCTATAACATGGCATACATGTGATATTTTTGTGATCTGTGGTTAATTATTAATCATTATTTTCGTGGAAAATTACATATTTTGCCCATTCTATGTTTGGAAATTCATAGGTGATTAACCATTGCCCGAAAAATTGCCAAAAATTCAGTGATTGTATATTTAATTGTGTGTTACATCGTTCCAAAAAAGAATTGTATTTGCGTGCATGATTTGCCCTATAAAAATCTTTTTGCATATTTCAATCTTTAATTTTAATAGTAATTAAATCTAGTATTTTTTAGGTTTAGGATTTTTCTGAGATCGATCACTAGTGATAGATCTTGGATAATTTTATCCCTTGAAAATAATTAAGTTTAATATTTATTGTAATTAACTATTGAAATTCACTTTGTTTGCATTCATAAATCCATAAAATATTTATCTTGCACCCAAAAATTTCAAAACAAATATAGTGCATTCATTTCATCATAATTGTCATCTTGGTCAAGTTTCATATTTTTCGGACATTGTGTGATTGATCTTTACATTTTAGTCCCTGAAATTGGCCTAATTTGCATTTTGCATCCCAAATTGCATTAAATAATAACAAAAAAAGATCGCCTCGAAAATAGTGCACGAAGTTTGAAAGACATTATTCTAGGTTGTTCATTTTCCTCCTTGAGATCGACCTTGGGACTTGTCCAAGTAAAAAAACCACGTGATTAAAAATTGAATTAATTAATTGTGTTTATTTCTTAACCGATTCAGATTGCCTGACAACTACAAATTCAATATTAATTTAAACGTTTGATAATTCCGCATAATTAAGCAGGGTAATTTTTGGACTCGTCAGATGGCGTTGTTGTTGGGGAGGCAAACGGCTTATATTTTTGTTTAGAAAATTCATGCTCTGTTTTCTACACATTCGGGTAGTTTGAACCCCGAACGTGCCATTGTACATTCTCCATTTATTTTTCAACCTATATTTTCTATCTTTTTAATTAATTTTTGTGTCACTCTCTTACACTTTCTATCTTATTTTTCGTGTGAGGTACCCGATGCACATGGAGTTGTTCTCAATCGACGCATCATCACCGATCGCCAAACCGCATTAAGTCATGAGAGAGCGTAGAGTCTAGGATTTACTTTTCTACAATTTTAATTTTTAATTAATTGCTCATTTATAATGATGTTGCTAAATCTGTGATTCATCATCTTCAGACATTTATTTTTGCTTAAAATCCCTTATAAAACACCTGCATATAACACTAACTCCATATTCTTACTAACTTGCATCTGTATGTAAATATTGTACATTTCTTACTAATTTTAACCTAAAATAAATAAATAAATAAATAAAGGAAAAACAAAGAAAAAAAGGAAGATCGTATCTTGGCTGACCCAACCCCGAGAGAAGGTCAAGACTTGACCTGATCGACTAGGAATAAAGTAGGGGGAGACATGATCCTTAAGCAGAAAATCCAAAAAAATTGTCTTTTGTGTATATTTTGTATAAAAATGGCACTAATTTATTTGTGCCTTTATTGACCTCAAATCAAATAACTTTCAAAACCAAAGTTATAATAAAAATGTGTTCTAATTAATAAAAATAACTTCAGAATTAAATCATGTACAGAATAAAAGTAACCACACTTGGAAAAAGCCACTAAGCACTAATTGAAAGACCAATGCCAGCTCCATATGAACTCAAATTGAATCAATCTTACTTCCATTGGATTATAAATAATATTACCTTTTAAAATGGCTGTGATTTCATAATTTTTGGAGTTACGAGTAAAAAGTTGGTTTTCCGAGGTGGTTTGTGCAATTTTCCCATGTATTTTGTACATATTGTATTTGTATATAGTTGTAAATATTTTTACTAATTATTTAAAATAAAAAAATAAAAAATTATTTAATTAAAATTTTTAAAACAAAAAAAACTAATTTCCTCAATTACCCTTGTATATAATGTTATATATGTATATAATATATGTATATAGCTGCTATTTTTGATTAACCACCATAGAAAATAATCCTTTTTATTCAAATAAATAAAGTGACGAAAAATTCAAAAAAATAGTTAATTTTGTAAATAGTTTTATCTCTCTTTTACTTTATCTCATTTCAAATTTCATCTCTCTTATCTCTTCCACCAAAAAATCAAAAATTCAAAAATTCAAATTTCATCTCTACCTTTTCTATTTACATGGCTCCTTCGCCCTCATTCCAACTTGATCAATCTTTAGAGAGAGGAGTCCGATCTTTGAGAGAAAATTTCATCGAGAAAAGTGCCTAGCCTCCGAGTCGTCCGGTGACAGCGAGTCGGCATTCGTCGAGGTGATCGCGGTACATTTCCGCTCCTAAGGTCAGATCCACATTTTTCTTATTTTTATCTCAGGATAATCTTAGTTTCATTTGTCGTATTTTAATTCCACCGTCATTTTGTTTTTCTAGATATTTAAAAAATTCATCACGATTTGTTCCGCATCGACTCGATTTTCCATCTCATGTTCGTAATCTCTCTGGATTTCTTTTCTATCTTCCATGATCTTTCAACTCCGGCCGCAAATGGTGGTCGAAGATCAGATTCGATTCTTCCATTTTTCGTCGAACCCTCGTTCACCTTCTGATTTGTCTATAAATAAAAAGAATAAAAAACATATAGTTGCTTTCTCTCTAACACTTGTTTTGCAGGTTCATTAAAAAATAAAAATAAAAATAAACAAAAAAAATTCTTTTTCTATTTTTGTTTACATTGTCTGTTTCAAGAACAAATATTTTAAAAACTTTTATCTGTTTTTCATAGTTTACAAAATAAAAATAATAATAAAAAATAGCAACAGGTCACGGGTCATCACCCCACGTCGCATCCTCCGCGTCGACCACCACGTCCAGCACGGAGCCTTCCGCTCCGCCGGCCTCCAGTCCGCCCGTAGCCTCACGCCGCACCACCTCCTGCATCTGGTCTCCCCCCGCTCACGGCGCCGCCGTGACGTGCTCCGTGACGCCACGCGTCTTCACTCGTCCAGTGAACACCCTTCCACTGCCTGCGGCACCACCAAGGCGGTCGTGCTCTTCCGCCCCAACTCCACAACTGTCGTGTTTAGCCCCCCCTCCCCCCGTGCGGGCCGCCCCCTCCGCTTGCACTGTAGCTGCGCGTGCGTGCGTCATCCACCGTTGCCCACAATCCGTCGATGCTTCCACTCCCAGCGCCCCGCACCCCTGCCACCATCGACTCCTTGCGCGTGAGGTCGCCCGGCTCCACGCCCCGTCCGTCGTCTCAGCCACCACCTCCGCGAGGTGGGCGCGCCTCCGCGGTGGGATCTCCAGAGTTGTCGCTGCCCTCTCCTCTTGATGAAAGAACACAGGAACCCTAGGGGTGCATTTGGATTTTAAAATAAAAAAAGTCTTGAGAAAATTACAATAAAGCCCCTAAAGGCATTCATAATTTCCGAGAAGCCCCCGTCAGATGCAAGCACATGCATTGCACATGCTTACTAGGTAAATTGCATACTTCATCCTTTTTTATTTATTGTTACCTTTTGATGTAAAAACTTTGAGTAATTTCATTTCAGTCCCTGAGATTGCATACTTAAAGTTTGCTTGATCTTTTTGAATAAATATTTTTACTATTCGAAAAAATTCTCAAAAAAATGGTGTATATTCCTGATTTAGTTTTTAACCTTGTATAAATTTTTCATCGCATTTTGTTGACGTTTGATATATTTTAAAAATGAAAAATAATGTCTTTTTGCCAGCCAAAACTTTGAATAAATTCGAAAAAGTACTTAAAAATTCCAAAAAAAATAGTGTAGTTGTATTTTGTTGTCTTTTAATTTCTTTCTAATGTTTGTGCATTAATTATTTATAAAACCCCAAAAAATTGAAAAATAATAAAAATCTTATAATAATCGTAAATAATTCTACAAAAATCCAAAAATAGTGATTTCAATTCTTGTTTGTAGATATTTGCATATAGTTTGCTATTAAAATAATTTCTAGGAGTTTTGGGCATTTAAATATTTTTAAATTGCAAATTACTCCATGTTATGCACAATTTCACATTTTCTCACTATTTGATTTAAAAAATAAAAAAAAACATCTAAAAATTTCACAAAAATTCTCAAAAAAAATCAAAATTTTAAAACCCAAAAATATTTTTCTTAGAATTTTTCTAAGCATTATTGATAAATTGAAAATTACAAAAAGAGTTGGTGTACGTACTTCTGATCTTATGAATATTGTCTCCGTATTATTTCTGAAAAAATAAAAAAATTGTAAAATCAAAATCACTAAAAAATTGAAATCAGAAAATACAAAAAAAATAGAAATAAAAAAGATATAAAAAATAAAAATATAAAAAATCACAAAAACCAAGGATAATTATCCTTTGAGATTCTTGTTTTCGCTTAATTGATTTTTCGATTAATTGAATAACCCTCGGGATTTGTAGCCTCCCTGAGTTCGACCATGTCCATACAGGTTAATAAGTAGTAAAAATAAAAAAATATTTGTTTGTTTGTCACGAGATTTTTGGGGATAGAAACGACTCTCATTCCTTTAATTTCCGTCCTCGAGATGTCGCGAATAACAAAATGGTATCGTTGTTGGGGGGCACGGCGAGGGTAGTTAGGTTTCTCTTTTGACCTCTATTCTTGGTTGTAAATATATGTTTACATTTTTGCCATTCACTTCATTGTTTATATCCACTTCATTCATTTCATTTCTTTCTCATATTTGATAATTGTTTTTCTTACACATTTTCTTTTCTTTTTCTTGCGAGGGCCCGCAGAGCGAAGGAGGCAATTCTAGGAGAGCCGAAAAACCCAAGCGACGTGGAGGCGGCTTGATTCTTCACCAAGCCGCAGGATAGCGTGAGAAGAGGAGAAGAAGAATTGAAAGAGACAAAGAGAGAGAGAGAGAGAGAGTTTTCCTTTCTAGCATTTAAACTCTGTAAATGGACATTCATTTGTTGCGGGGTCTGTTTCGCCAAGTGCCGGTGCACTTGGGAGACCTCACCGATTTTATTTTCATCGCCTTATTTTCTTTGTTTCTCGCGGATTTCGTGAGCTACCTCTTGATTGCTTTAATTAATTTGCTTGAGGTAGGTAATTAATTAGGTCCAAACACCCTAAACAAGAATTTCTGTGCCTATAGAATAGAAGGTAATTTGGACTTAGTCAAATTAACTTGTTCTTGCTCATTAATAGAAGCTATCATCTAGGACAGTTCACTTGCATCATATAGGTTAGTTTATTTTTTAGTATTTAAATTCTGCGCGGATCACTTGCATGTAGAGTGCTGGCGACAAGGTACACATCTCTAACCCTTGCATGCATCATCGTTTTAATCGTGCATTGGCATTTCCGATCTCCTTCCTTGTTTTCACTCACATAAGTTAAAAAGTAAATTGGACACTCGGTAGGCAATTATTTGAAAATATTTTAACCAAGTCACAACTGCCTAAAATACGGGACCGCTAAAGAAAACTCGACCCTAAAATAAACACAAGGAAAAATCATTGTTTTAGGGAGAGTAACCCCCTCATTGTTTGGGTTATATGTAGCGAGAGAGCGACCCGTCCACTAGGATAGAGCCATGCCCGAACTCTTTTCAGACTACTATCTTAGGTTAGTCGTTCTCCAGTGAGGATCTCTCCGGTAGCCGGGTAAAGCGGCCCATGACGTCCTTAACAGATTGAATTGATCGGGTATCCGGTAAATGGTCCGCAATTCATAATGGTTGGGAAAGATCTAACTATGGGATTAGGCCAGTCTCCTGAGAGCATTGGGTTCCTAACAGGTCGCTTTAACCGCTCTGATATATTGTATTATCACCAAACTCTAAAATTGATAAGATAATTGACTGAACCTTCACGGTCTTCACATTGAGTTGAGTTGGTGAACTGGTGGTTTGTATTGTGTTTCCTTGTTAGTGCTAAAGATCCTTCTGTGCAGTTTGCACCTTCATTCACTTTCACTCTTGCATTGACATGCGTGCTCTCGCATCATGCCTATTGATTTTGAAGATGTCGGACTGGAGTATTTCTCATTCGGACTTCACGAACTCATTCTACGCTCCGAGCCGTTCACCTTCTATTCGGGGAGACTCACTTCACGAATATTCCTTTTTCTCTACTCTACAATTCACAACATCCATGAATCCACTATTTGAGATTGGCTTTAATCTCGAAGTAATATCTGAGACTCCATCAATTCTGCGCACTAATTGAGTGGCATATACATTTTCAGAGTCAGAAGCCGGACATTTAATGCCACCAAAGGGAAAGGGAACCATGTTGGAGCAGAGCGAGATCATCAGTACCATGTTAGCCTCCATTCGATCAATTCAAGCACAGTTAACAGAGCAGGCTAATTTTCAGGCAACACTGAGAGATATGATTCTCGAGATGAGACAAGGAAGAGAAGACAGGAGAGAGGAAGATAACAGAAACCTTGGAGGTGGGAAGGGGGGAGAAGAACCTCAAATAGAACCTGGGGCTAAGCCTACACTAAAAGATGCTTATAATCTAGGGACAGGACAGACAAATTCTTGGATACAAATCCCTGCGGTTCATGGGCATTTTGAGCTTAAGCCTACTATTTTACCTCTTCTCACAATATTCCATGGAAATATTAATGAAGAACCTTATATACAGCTCAGCAGTTCGATCGCATTTGTGGAACAGTACACTACCCAAATGTCCCATTAGAGGTAATGCAGATGACCGCCTTTCCATTCAGTCTGATGGGCAAAGCTTTGTATTGGTTAAATCATTTGGGGAAGGTTGTCACTACTTTGGAAGAGTTGAGATCCGCATTTCTGAACAAGTATTATCCACTTGGATGACTCATCCAAATTCGATCCTTGATTGCTAATTTCTCCTAGATGCCCCAAGAGCCTATTCATGAGGCGTGGGAACGATTCAAAGATCTGACGGAGAGATGCCCCCATCATGATATTCCAAAGACTAGCTGATGAATCTGTAATTCATCACTCTAAAAGTTGAAAATAGAGCTTTGTTCCCGAGTAATTAGCTGCATATTTCCACTTATCTTGCATAAATAGCATTCATGCATAAATCCACAATACATGCATTTTAGCATTCATAATTGTATCAAATAAGAAGTCAATTCATTTGTAAAAATTGCTTGTAAAATATCCGCCAATAATTCACCTAATTACTTGTATTTCATATACCCTCTAAATTCAAATAACACCTTCCTTATATTGTGTAGATTACTAGTTAATAATAAAAGGAAGAAGGCCAAAAATCCCTACCCTGTAAATTACCCAATACAACCCCAAACCCCCTAGACCTTAGAATGCCAATATCTCTCATACAACCGTCGAATTAGGTCTACTCACCTTCAGATTAATACACATCCAGAGACCTTTAAATTGAGACCAATTTCATTAAAGTCGGAGCTTGTGTGCAAAACTTGTGTTTTTGGGCCCCTTTGTATACTACATGTATATATATATTTACTCTTATATTTTTGTATCATATTTGAATTCATCTCCATTTTTGGTCAACATGAAACTTGTAGATCTCATCGAGATCTACAACTTTCATGTTTTGAGTTTTTCCAAATTCGGCCTTCTTCTCTCTCTAAATGCATTTTCTCTCTCAGCCACTCAGAGCTGGCCACGTGGCGCCCTCTGATTGCGACATGCGGCCCGCTTCTTTGCGCGCCACGCACCCTATCCTCTCCACTGTCCGATCATCGCCTTCTCCCTCGATCTGGACCGCTCATCATTGCAAAGCTTCCAGCCGTTCGATCCACACATAGATCTCATCTGGATCGCTCGTCAGCGCCGCGCTCCCCTTTGCGCCATGTGGCGAAGCCTACACCCTCCGATCCTCGCCAGGAAGCTCTTATCCTGGCCACTCATCTCGCAACGCCTCACGACCCTTCAATCAAGCCCCTAGATTACATCTACTCCACACGTTAGCGCCTTAACCCATGGCCACCATGTGGATACATCTACGCCCTTCGATGTCGACCCGCCGATCTAATCCTCACCTTCCGCTTCCGCCCATCTTCTGACCGTTGGATCGCTCGGTCCAACGGTCGATACTTCGTCTTCTACCTCCTGAACACCCCGCGCCCCACGTCGCCCACCATGCGCGAGGGTTACCCCTTTTCTATTTCGGGAGCCTCACGGTCCACCCTCGCCGACCTTTACCACCACCCTCGTGTTGCCCTATCTCCCCTCATCCTCGTCGAACCCCTCAAATTCCATAACCTCCATCCACCTCGCTCCACGATGCCCACCAACTCCACCACCTCGCCACCTATGCTGTCACCTCCAACCTATAAATACTCCACCTCCAGCCACCTTCATCCCCATCCGCCAGTCCAGGAGGTTTTCCTGAGCTCCAATCTACTCATTGGTGACAGCAATTGGGATCGACATCGAGCGAAGACGGTTGACGACCTCTGGCGAGATCCGCGGCACACCTTCGCCATGTCGCAGCTCCTCCATGGCACTGCACAAGCTCGGGACACTACCGGCCCTTGAGCGAAGACCTGGAAGCTCTCATCCGAGCTTCTGACCCCAGGTAGATACCTCCATCTCTCTCACGATCTTCTTCTTCTTCGTCTTGATATTTCTCCTATTTTATTATCCGTCCAAACACCATCTCACGTTCCACCGGCCATCCTCTGAGCTTCGCCACAGAGCTGCCATCCTTGCGCATCCCTTCTCCTGCTCCGATGACGCACTTCATCCCCCGATGACACAAGCTCCGCCACCTTGGCGGAGCTCGATCACCTAACCACCCCTTCACTTCTAAGGCCTCAGTCGCACACACGGACACCCCACGAGCACATCTGCACTCCTCGGCTATCCACTAATCCCTTGCAGGTACTTCAATTTCGATTGGTCGGAACTTCATCGGAGCGCCATTCAAGCTTCTCTGATGCCGCTCTCCAGACCACCTCCACCTCAGCTAAGACCTCCAGAGGATCCCCGACGCCTCTACGAGTCTTCCGAGCTATTTGGGAGCCTTTAGTGAGCTTCACCGACGATCAGAGGAGGAGGCGGAGCCAGAGCTTCTTCACCGGAGCCCAGCCTTCTCCGCTGCAAGAGGCGGCAGACCGGTTGGAGACGAAGAGCAGCAACCATCCGATCTTCTTGATCGGACGGTCAGGAGGACTCCACGTCGCACTCACCCCACAGCCATAGGATCAGGAGGATCCTACGCACCAGAGCACGCCACTTTGTCACCTACTAGGCGCTCCAGACGCTATTGGATGCATCGTGATCCAACGGCTGCAGATCGTCCATGTATCCGTCTTCATCGAGCCACAGAGACCGTTCGATTCATCCTTATCCAATGGGCTACATCGCGCCACGCCTCAGCTTCTAGAGCCGTTGGATCGTCACTTGATTCTGTGGTCTACAGTGTGCCACGTAGCCGCCTCCGAGCCTCCGCCCCAACCTTTAGGCTCGGAGCCCCCGAAGCTACCCCGAGCCAAGTCCGAGCCTCTAGAGTTCCCCGAGCCTCCTTTCGAGCCTCTGCAGTCCACCGAGCCTAGACTCCACGTGGTTTTCACGTGCGATTCTAGGTATTTTGCAGCGAGGCCCCTGGAAGTTTTCATAATTACATTTCAGTCCCTGCAAGGAGACCCCACGTGAGGAGCACGAGTTCTGTAGGAAATTTGCATCCACCCCCTCAACATTATAGGTAATTGCATATCAGTCCCTATCAGCATGTTTACTTTTTATCAATTTTAATTCCTCTAATTGTAAATAGGCCCTTGTCTTTGCACGCATATTTAGACATTCATTTTAACTCATTTTTTAAGTTTGAAAATTTCATTGTGTAGCTTAATTTGTCCTCTTTCATATGTGACACTTGGCATATTTTTGTGAAAGTAGTGGCTTTTATTATTAATTAATTTGTGGAATTTTGTCATATTTTGCCCATTTATGCCTTTTAATTCGTAGTAATTCCTCTGTGACTCCAAAAATCACAAAAAATTTGCATTAGATTAAGGATAATTAAGTTTACATTGATACAAAAATCATCTCATTTGCATGCACCCCGAGGCCTGAATAAATCCTTTTGTGATTTCCTCAATTAATTTTTAATAGGTCCCTTTCATATAGAAATTTAAGTCTAATAATTTTCCTGGGTTCTTCACAATTAGATCTATCTAGGATAATTTTTATACCTGAAAATAAAGTGGTTTGGTATTTATTAAAATTAATTCAGTCGGAATTACCTTGCATTCATTTTAAATTCACAGTAAATTCATCCAGTGTCAGAAAATTCTAAAAAAAATAGTGTAGCTTAATTTCATCATATTTCACCATCTGACCAAGTTTCATAATTTTTGGAATCAATTTAAACATCTTTATGAATTAACTTGGGAACTGGCTCGATTTCGCATGTGTCTTTTCTTTCTTGCATATAATATATTGACAAAAGACCAAAAATATCTTCTGAAAATCCGACCTTGGAAATTTGCTTAAAATCTACCTAAGGAGACAGCTGCCTCCCTGAGTTCGACCTTGGGCTTGCCCAAGTAAAATAAATTTGCCACTAGTGATTAACCTAACATTAATTAAATGTGGTTTTTGATCTGCTCTTATTATCCGACTGCAACGAACAAACACGACTATTAATTTGACCATTAATTTGATTAAACTAACAAGGGTAGTAGGACGCACGTCACCAGCCTTGTACAAAATTTCTTTGGGTGTTTAAGCATTGAGAATCAGAAGCTGGTAGATGCCGCCTGTGGGGGAAGCCACATAAACAAGGACGAGGATGTCCTTTATCAAATTTTTAAGGAGATGGCAGAAAGTTCAGCAGCTCTTTCTTCTTCACATGCTTTTCAGAAGCACCCTGTCACCTCCCCTGCAGTACCCCACAAGGATGTCAAAATGACGGGTAACACAAGAAGTGGATAAGGTGGATAGCACTGACCTGGCCATCATTGGAAACCACCTATCCAAAGTGGACATTATTGAAAAGCGATCCAAGGAACTTGATAAGCTTCATGTGATCGATCTGAGAACAAAGAACCCAGATAAGCCGGATGAGATAACAAAGCACGTAGAGCTTCTTGTGAGTATGTCAGTGCAGTCCATAGTACGAATGCAATAGCTGACCCCTCTACTAGGGAGCAGACTCCTTCCACCCAGTAGAATAGTAGAGGACCATCTATAGTTCAGCATGTATACTACGTGCAGACACCTGATCAAGCTCAGCACCATGCACATCAAATAGTTTCGTACCAGCAAGAAGTAGCCTACATTCCTGAGCAGCAGTCTCCACCTCCACCTGTCATTCAGGAGGTGAATGGTATCTGGTTTGACCGTGAGCAAAACCGGCCCCGTCCGTTAGGTCAAGGCCAGTTGGGTTCACAGCAGGGTCAGAGACCCACCCACCAGCTTCAGGGAGGCCGACAGCAGCAGTACCAGTACCAGCACCAACAATTCCAGCCTCAGTATCAGTCTCCACCTCAGTTCCAAAACTGGAGACAAGGCCAGTCACAGTAGCAGTCCACGTATTTCCCTCAGCCTAACTAGCAACAGACTGCATATTATGGACAATATCCTTTCCTCCCTCCTCCTCATGACCAGAATCCGTATGGTAACCAACAGCCTCCGCACTATCAGTCTCAGCGACAGCCAGTCAATGAGCAACATGAGGCCCCTTCAGTCAATCCAGCACTGAACCAACTTGCATTGCTTATGAAGAACATGAATGAACTGACTCAGCAGATCGATGACCTGACCACCACCAAGACACTAATTCCAGCACAGTTCGAAGCCAACCCCAATAATTTCAGACGCAAGGAGCAGGTAGCTAAAAGCCCACCCACCCCCGAGACAGGTATGACCCTTGATTTTACATGTTTATATGACGCCATTCATCTCAGAAACAGTAGGAGTTTACAGTCGCATACATACCAATTGGGGTTGGAAAATCAAACCACTGAGAAGGCATCATCTTCCACATCATCTCCTTCACCAGCAGTCAAGAGGACCAGTATAGCAGCACCAGAGTCTGGAGTTTCACCGCCTTCACCACCACCTTCACCAGGGAGATGTAGATCACCATCAACAAGGGGAGAATACACCAGTCGCAGATTCTTTCTCTTCACCAGTAGCAGCATCCCGTTATGTTTTAGATTATGTTTCTCCTTCACCTAGTTCGGACAACACTATACAGACGAATTCTAGTTGTCATCTTGTACATGAGGATTCTACTTTGAATAAAGGAAATGAATGTCTGCATGTTTATTCTGATTCTGTGCCATTTCCTTCTGCTCTCAAAGCTAAAAAAATCAAAAATTAAAAATAGCACTATCTGATCTTGGAGTGGTTGAGATCTTACGTAACATCTTTTTAAAGATACCACTCCTTAAAGCCATGGAATACACGCCTACAGTAAAAAAGGGAATGAAAGAGGCATGTACCCAAAAGTGTCAACCAAGGAAGATAGATGAAAGGAAACAAAATTACACATATTAACCATGGCCATAGTTCATGCCATCAGTAACCTTCCACCTGAAAAGAAAGACAAGGGAGCTCCTCACATCCCCTGCCATATCTTTGATTAAGAATTTGAGCAGACTCTTCTCGATAATGGTTCCTCCATTAATCTCATGCCTTCCTCTTTATTAATTGAATTCCAGTTAGTGCCTCTTAAAACAACCAGAATGATCCTTCAGTTTACCGATAGATCGATTAAGAGGCCAAGAGGCATTTTAGAGGACATTATTGTAATGGTGCAGGAAATGAAATTCCATGTTGATTTTGTTGTCATGGATATGGATACACCTACACCGTTACTTCATACCCCGATCATACTATGTCGACCGTTCCTTCGAACGGCTGAAGCAGCAGTTGATTATGGTACTGGAGAGATCATCTTTCACTCTCGTAATGACAAGGTGAAAATTGAGATGATCTCTGATCCTAGACCAGCAACGCCACCAGTAGCAGATGACACATAGAAAGTTATATCAGAGCCAGATGACTGTGATTTTCTTGTTGAATTCAGAGAGACAGATCTTTTCACGGATTTTATAGATACCTAGGAGTTCCTTCCCCAAAAGGACTCTCTGGAAAGCACAGTCGACATGAGTTCCCTTGGTAGTTGATGAATCTCCATTTCATCACCTTTATTCTATCATTTTGGCCTCAAAAACCCCAGCAAATGCATGTAAACAACAATAATTTGTACATAATAGCATTCATTATTCATTGTATTAATTGTACATTAAATAAAGTTTTTTATGCCAAAATTATAGAATAAAGAGAGAAAAGAAAAAGGAATAAAATATTGTAAATATTTTATGACCCTAACCCCGAGACCAAGGCCAGCATGGTATTGGTCGACAAGGAATAAAGTAGGGAGAGATAAGGGCCAATTATACAATAAATATCTCATTTATTCATTCATCCATTTATGCATTTTTGACACCTATTTTGTACATAACTATTTATTCCTCAAATAAAGAAACTTTGTTCATGAAAGTTGTAGATAATAATGTAAATAAAAATACAAAATTGAGTTTGTGTAAAAATAACACTCAGTGTACATTTTATACACAGAATAAAAAGCCAAAATCTCAACTTCACAGACCCATATCTTGCAAATAAAAACTCCAAATCACCCAAACTCACCTCTAATTGTATATAGCATCTCATAAACTATTTTATAAAATTTATCTCATAATTTTTGGAGTCCATCTGTGAAAGTTAGGTTTTTGGCCCTCCTTGTATATAGACCTGATTAAAATATTCATTTTATTCAATCTTTAGCATTTCTATAAATTTGCATTTTTATAATCTTGTAAATAAGGTAGATAATACATGTACATATGGAAATTTGAATAAAACCAAAAAAAAAGGAATTTGTAAAAATAAAATAAGTCTATGAATCTATAGACAAAATACCTATACTACCTGTGTGTGCATAAATAAAAGGAAAAGCATTTTTTATTCTTTATTCTTTTATATTTTTATAATAATGTATATATTATATGTGTCTTATTAAAAATACAAATCCTTAATAAAAACACATAAAATTATTTAAATAAATACAATGTGTATAAAATACAGGTAAAGTACCTATATAGATACTTACAAATACATAGACCTATTTATTTAAAAATACAAATAAATGTATAAAAATCAAACAAAAATACCTTTATACTCACAAAAATAAGTTATAAATTTATAAAATAAGCCAAGAAAATAATAAAAGAAAATAAATAAACTAAAAATAAAATACACAAGAATACATGTAAATACATACATATACACATTATTTTAATAAAACCACAATAAAACACCTCGAAAAATTCAATAAAAATCAGGAATAAATACTACATGAAATAATACACATTTTTTTATTTTATAAGCAAAAATGAATAAAATCATTTCGAATGTCAAATAAATCAATCTTCCTTCAACCTTGCTATTTTGTCTTGTAGCGGCTGAGGTGGACCAATGGGCGCGTCGCGCCTGTTGACCGCAGGTCAACTGGACCTCCAGGCGTCTGACTTCACGCGACTTGTCTTTTCCCCGATTTCCGCCATTTTTCCCGCCTGGCTCAGTGAACCATCGCACTCGCTTCCTTCACAAGACTTGTCCTCTGATCATCCATGATGACCGCCAAGATCATAGATCAATCTGATACTCATTGGTTTAATCAATAAACGCCGGTCATTGGGGGTCCCTCGGAATGTCTATAAATAAAAACCTCCAACTTCCCGGCCAAAGTTGGCCATTTTCACTCCACCAAAAAGCCTCGTTCTTGCTCCTGGTGTGTTCCTCGTGACAGGAGGAGTCGCCCAGCACCTTGACTTGGCCGGAGGACGGAGAAGTTTTGTCGCGGTGGTGCTCCGGCGACCACCCTGCTCCCTGGCGGCCCCCAGGTATAAGAGCTGTTCTTTCTTGCTTAAATAGTTAGGTTTTAGTGTTAGCTTTTAATTCCAGTCGTTAGGTTAGCATTTAGATGTTTGGCTTAGGCCAAATTCCGAACTTCGAAGTTCGCCGGAGCTGAGCTCCGGCGACTTCCCCACTGTGATCCCATCTGTCTTCGACCGCCTAAATCGCCTCATCTCCATCCCCTTCGAGTTCTCCATCAAATGCACACACTTGTTCAACCCAGGACCCCAGGTCTTGGCGAATCGGAGCTCCTCCTCCACCCTTCGCCGGAGCTTCGTCGCCCACCACCATCCGCTTGCTCATAGCTTCAAACCCCTGGTCGAGGAAGACGCCCTCGAGCCACTCTTTCTTCCTGTGCAGGTTAGGTGCGAAATAGAGCACCTGGAGTCGATTTACAAGTCGGCGGAGGTACCTGGAGCCGCAACCCTACTTCGAGCTCGTTGCAGCGCTCCGGTGTACCTCTGGCCGATCCGAGACCTCCAGACGTTAGAGGATACCTCCAGGAAGCTTCTTGGACCTTCAGGAGCGAAGAAGACCGGCGGGAGAGCGAGATCCGAGCGGAGGAAGCTCGCCTCGGCGAGGCTTCTTCCCTGTTCTTCCTCGCAGCTCCTCCGCCGTTGGATGAAGACGAAGGCCCAGATTGAAGACCAGCCGTCCGATGGAGCACCGCCTCGACCGTCGGATCATCTCGGATGATCTAATCCTAGCGCTCCATCGACGAACCGTCATCGGCGTACGTGGAGGCGCCACGTGTCAAATGAACGAAGATCAGCCGTCCATCAGCGCGCCTTTTGGGGGTAATTTTCACATTCGACCCCCGCCTTTTTGTATTTTATTTTTAGTCCTGTAAATAAAATATAACGTTGTAAATAATGTGGATATTTTGCTTATGACCCCCTGTAGTTTTTGCATATTACACTTGGGTCCAGTCCATGTCACCTCACGTGTTGTCCCACGTGAGGTGGTAAAATTGCACAAGTCCCCCTGTATGTTTGTAAATTTGAATTTAGTCCAGTAAATAAAATATTCAGTATATTATTTTTATGAAAAATTGCAACCAGGACCCTGAACTTTCTGATATTGCATTTTGGTCCCTGTGAGTGCGGATCACGTGCAGTCCCACGTGGTGGTTAAATTGCAAGGGGGCCCTGGCGGGTTTCTTTATTTGTTCTTAGTCCCTAAAATCACAGAACACGTTTTAACTTTCTGGTATTTTTGCACTTGTGCCCCTGGATGTTATTTTAATTGCAAAAATGCCCCTGCCAGGCTTAATTACTTTTTGTGTCTTTATCTATTTATGAAAAATACCTATTAGGCTTCTAAAAATCCACAAAAATTAGGATAGGTGCTCTATGCCCTGCTTGTTCACGCCCATATTTTAGTTTGCATTTTTTGCATTTTTCCTAATTATTAAAAATGAAAAAGAAGCCACTTTTGTACTGTGTAAATTAGAAAATACAAAAAAAATTAGAAAATGTTTTTGAAAAATTCCAAAAAAATTATATATGCTACATTTATATATATATTGAGTCCAGAAAATAAAAAACCCTAAAAATATGAAAAAGAAAATTAAAAAAATCATAAAACCCCAAAAGCAACATAAAAATTAGAAAAACTCTTTAAAAACCCTAAAAATACATTTCTCTCTTTTATAATTATCTATATATTATTATTAATATGTGAAAATTAATTTGGGCAATTTTGGGTATTATTTGATATTTTTAAAACCCAAATTATATACGGCTATTTATTTAGTCCTGTATTGTGGACATTGTTGAATTGAAAAATACATAAAAATTAGAAATATAAAAAAAAATAATAAAAAAGGGGGTTAAAAATATAAGTCTATATATATATTAAGTTTTTATGTTTATATATATATATATATATACTATATTACTTCTCTCTCTCTTCTTATATATATATATATCTCTTTATATATATATATAGTATATAGATTTATATAATTAATAATATAAAAAGAAAAGAAAATAAAAAAAAGAAAGTATAAAATATAAAATCAAAATAAAAATTATAAAAACAAAAATATAAAAAAAATTTACAAAAACCCAAAACCCACATAAAAACAAGCTTCACACATGGATGACTTGGTGATACATCTAGGCTACGCATTTTGTATTGCTCTCTGTGGTTCGACCTCTACATGCTTGTCACTATACATTTTGTTGTAGAGTAATAAAAATTAATTCACATTTATTTTTGGACTTAATTGATACATTCTTGCTTTGTGGGTTAATTGTTGATTGATTTGAGGATTATTGAGCGGTCACCGCATCGACTGTTGATCCGCCTTGTGGATTAACACGACCCTTGATAAATCCCTGTCATCAAATGGCGCCGTTGCCGGGGAGCAATGAGCATAGCCTACGTTATTTTTGTCATTCTTATGTGCATTTTTGATTCATAATTGATGATATTTTGTGAGCAGCTATTTTATTGCCATTAATCACCATGCTTCATTCCTTTATTTATTGTGATTAATTTATCTGCTCTATGATTAATTGATTAAGCTATTCTAATACATTCTTTTTGTGACTTTGATGCAAGGGACCGCCACGCCAGGATGGCTTCTTAGGAGGCCAATGCAGCCAAGCTTGGAGGAGGATGGTCTTCCCTTCGCATGACCATCAGGAGAGAGTATCAAGGGAGCAAGGAGATGTGGATTAGATAGGCTTAGAACACTTAGGATCATTTTTGTAATTCATGGTGAGAGAGAGACAATTTTGGCATGTAATAATTAACAGGACTCTACTCTTCACAATGAGGTCCAGTGCCCGGGTGTCTGTTCACCTGGGGGCCTCATCGTTGTTTTCCGTGATTTCTACCGCCTTCTTTCCTTTGTTTTCCGCTGTTTTGTGCTTTTCGCCTTTATTTTATTTTGTTTTGTGTGCTTGGAGCCCCTAGATATAGGTTGCTTGACTCGGTAGCTAGGTCCAAACATTAATAAGAATGCATGTTCCTATAGTCCACTTCGTATGGATCTAGTCAAACTTAAACAAGCTACGTCATTTATCTCTTAACCCACGTGCCGTGAGCAAGCCCCATCAAGCGCTACTCCTAAACTCGAGTGTGTCGAGAAGAGGAGGGGTGAGCCAAGACCGGACCCTTAGGTTAAAGATGAATGACCAAGCTTATGGTTCTTCACGTTAATAGCAGCTAATGTTTAGGGCGATTTTGACGAATGCACACCGCCATGTAGATAGGTTTAAAAATTCTGTTTTGCATACCACATGGAGAGAGCTGGGATGCACTGTAAGTCTTCTAACTCAGCATGCATCATTCGGTTCAATGATGAGATTTCCATCATAGAACCACTTGCACGGCTTTTCCGCTATCTCCCTCTGATTTTGAGCACCTAGGACTTAAACGAAAATCTACCAAAACGTTAGGCGCTGGTATGAAACAGATCCAAAAAAAGTGAAAACCCAAAAAAATTAAAACTAGGGGACTGCTAAATAAACTTTGACCTTAATTAAAATCCGTAATGGACTATCATTGTACCGGGTTCATAAAGCCCTCATTGTTTTCAGGTACCTTGGAGGGGGACCAAAACCCTACTCCCTTGAGCGAGTGCGACCCCCTAAGGATTAGAGCCAAAAGCCCAGTCTGCAACTGCCTTGTGTATCGCCTGGATTTCCGAAGTAATGGCGCTTCTATCGTACGTAGGCGAGTAGGACTTGGTCACCAATGGTGACTCTCTGTTGTGAGAGCATCGACCCTGTCCGAAGTATTGAGCATAGGCCACGCCTTCACGGGGGTGTCTGTCTCATCGTCCTGCGTCCGAGTAGGTTCTTGCACGCTCACGGGTGATTCCGTTGCGAGCGAGAACCGAAGTATTGGTTTCGCCTATCGGCTTCCTCTCTCTTTTCTTTGGCTGAGTAGGGATCCAGGAAGGGTTACAAGGACTCCAAAAAGTACAGACTACAGGTTACACAGGAGGAGGACAAGTACGGGATACCCTTCCGGCAGTACTCTCTCTCCTATAGGGTAGCGTACTAAGGACTTGTTATAAGAAATGCCTGAAAAATCACAACTCTAAAAATGAAAAGATAACAATTAGCCGAGCTTTCACGGCTTCACATGGCGTGAGTTGGTGAACCCGATTTTGTCTTGTGTTTGTATAGATCTAGATTAAGGTTCAAAGATCAAAGTCCTGCGCCTTTGCGCCAATTCTGTTATGTCTTCCTTTGACCACCCCGCTCAACCGAGCCTTTCTACTGTTTTACACTCCTTTTTGTTCCTCGTTGACCATCGTATCATTCTTCCAAAATCCGATATTCTCTTGTGCTCCGTGAAGTTGATCCATGGATGGTTTCGTCGGGACCATGCCGACACCTACATCGATTCCATGGACTCACCTTCGCCAATAATTTCGAGGCGATTCCCGAGAACTGATCCGGACTTTGCGGATCGGACTCCAGACTCCTCGTTTTCTACCTTTCTCTTGGCCACCTAATAAACTGGGATCACTTTTGTCCCACTACCGCCGTTGTGAATGGGAGTCGATTACAGTCTACATCATTTTTCCATTCACAACACGCTGGGGTTGACTTGAACTCCAGCCTCATCACGACAGCTGAGTATTTATGGCAAGTGATCTGATTCGGACCGTCTCATTATGCAGATAGAAGACAGTGCGAGCCCTGGAGACTACTCCGGAGTTCATCTCTGCCGACTCAGACCCTGATATGGCTCCCGGAGGAAAGGGCAAGGGTCAGCAGCCACCCACACCAGAGGGACAGATGCCAGATCAGAACCAAGTTAATGCACAGTTGCTGGCATCCATCCAGGCAATACAGCAGCAGCTGACTGAGCAAGCCCTTACGCAGACGGCTTTTCAGGATATGTTGAATGATATGATGAACGATGATGACAGAGGCCGAGGCAGAGGAGGCAGAGGAGGAGGAGGTAGAGGTGGAGGAGGTGGTGACGACCCCAATGATGATCCCGAATTCCCACCACAGCCGAAGCCAACACTCAAGGAAACATACAATCCGGGAGACAGCCAGATGACCGAGTGGATTCTCATCCCACCGGTACACGCTCACTTCGAGCTGAAACCCCAATTCATAGCCCTTCTCCCTGCATTCCATGGCAACACCAATGAAGAGCCATACATTCACCTGCAGCAATTCTCCCGCATTTGCCGCACCACCCACTATCCGAATGTCCCCCTGGACATTGTCAAGATGACGGCTTTCCCCTTCAGTCTACAGGATAAGGCCCTTTATTGGGTCAATCACATGGGAAAGGTCGTGACGACCTGGGAGGAGTTGAAGTCCGCCTTCCTGCACAAGTATTACCCTCTGGGTCGACTCAACCAGATGCGGGCCCGTATCAGTAATTTCTCCCAAGGACCCCATGAGTCGATACATGAAGCATGGGAGAGATTCACTGATCTGCAGGAGAAGTGTCCCCATCATGATATTCCGAAGACCAGCTTGGTTCAGCATTTCTTTGGGGGACTGAACATTGAAAGTCAAAGGCTCGTAGACGCAGCATGTGGGGGCTCCCATTTCAACAAGGATGAAGATGTTGTCTGGCAAATTTTCGAAGAAATGGCCGAGGGAGAGGCCGCACTCTCTTCATCCAAGGCGTACCAAAAGCAGCCCCAGATCCTCCAGAAACAAGTTCACATGGCTGCATCGAAAGAAGCAGAGAGAGATGAGAGCTCTAACCTCAGTATCATTGGGGGCCATCTCTCTAAGGTCGACATAATCGAGAAGCGATCACAGGACCTTGAGAAACTCGCTGTGATCGAGAAGAGGACCCAGAGTTTGGACAAGCTGGATCACATCACCAAGCAGCTAGAACTGCTGGTAGGTACCATCAATTCTGTTCAGTCGGCAGCACCGCTCGAAGCTCCAGCTGAGAGGAAAGACGAGCAACCACCGCTACACCAGCCTCAGCCAAGCCAGCAACCACCGACAGTTCAGCACGTGTACTACGTGCAGGCACCTGATCAGAGCCAGCCGCAACAGCAGATGGTTGTGTACCAACCAGAGTTTATCTCAGACACCGATTCAGTATTCCCGCCACCACCCCTGGTCCAGGAAGTTAATGGGGTTTGGACTAATGATGCACAGCCGACCCGTCCTCAGGGACAACTCCAGGGTCAGCCATTTGCCAACCGGCAGTACCACCAACCTCAGGGTGGTCGTTTTGGGCACCCCTCTCAGCAGCACCAACAGCCTCCTCAGTTCGCACACCAATGGAGGCAGAACTTTCCGTATCAGCAGCAGCCACAGTATCGCCAGCCACAGCCGTATCACCAATACGCGGCTGCTCAGCCTCAATCATACCAGCAGTATCCCTCTCCGTCCTACCAACAACTTCAACTTCCCGCTCCACCACAGCAACACCATCAGCAGCCTCCCCACCCATCTAACCAACAGCAGCGTGGTATGCACGCTGCATCTTCTGATGCGCCCCCAGCTAATCCCACCATGGAGTGTCTAGCCCAGCTTGTCCAAGGGCTAGCGGAGATGACCAAGCGGCTTGATGACTTGACCGCCACTCGCACTACCATTCCGGCGCAGGTCGAAGCCAACCCCAATAATTTCAAGAAGAAGGAGCAGGAGCGGTAGGGCCTTGCCTCCGCCTGCTACCAGATGTGGGGTGAATAAAGAAACAGGTGGATCGTCATCTTCCGCATCAGCCGTACCAGCTCCAGGGGCGGGTGAGGAGGAAGAGGAAGGAGAAGCCAGTCCAGCCGTCGTGCATTGCCAAAAGCAATTCCAGCCAAAAATACAAAAAAATCCGCAAAAACAAAAACACCAAAAAGAAGCCTGTAGCAGAAGTGAAGCCGCGCCAGCCTTGGAGGAGCCGCCAGCAGCAGCCGATCCTGTGCCAGCCGATGGAGCCAATGCTACCCTTTTTGATCGCCCAGCAGCACCAGCAGAGTTAGATCCAGTTTGTACACCTTTTTGTAGTCCGGATGTACAACATTCTGTGGGCGATAATCTTGATGTAAATAAGAACTCTAATTTTCCTGCCAGTAATGTGAATATTCCTTTTCCGCATGCAATACAAAAATCCAAAAAAATGGCAAAAAGAAAAACTGCATTGTCTGATCCAGGTGTTGTAGATATTTTGGATAAATTGACTGTTGAGATTCCCTTGTTGAAGGCCGTGGAATACATGCCAGCTGTGAAGAAAGGATTGAAAGAGGCATGTACTAACAGGCGTCGCTCAGCGCAAGACAACAGACGCCAAGAGGTAGAAAAACACGTTTTGTCCATGGCCACAGTTGCAGCTATCACCAACCTCCCCCAGAAAAAGCAAGACTCAGGAGCACCTCTGATCAGTTGTGTGATCTTCGATCAGGTCTTCGAGCGTACTCTTCTTGACAGCGGCTCTTCCATCAACCTTCTGCCCTCGTCAATAATGCAAGAATTCGTGCTGGGACCGCTCAAGCAGACACGAATGATCCTTCAGTTCGCTGACCGATCCGTTAAGCGGCCCCGCGGTTTGTTGGAAGATGTCATAGTTACCGTGCAGGATATGAAATTCCCAGCTGACTTCGTAGTCCTTGATATGGACTCCCCTGCACCACTGCTCCAGACTCCTATCATCCTCGGCAGACCATTTCTCCGTACTTCCGGCGCCGTGGTTGACTACGGGTCTGGAAAGATCACCTTCAGTTCGAAGACCCAGCGAATCACCATCAACATGAACAAGGAGCAGAACGCCACGAATGATGAGAGTCAAGCAGCATCAGAAGCAGACTGTGAGTTTATTGCAGAGATCAGAGATTCAGAGTTATCATTGGACGATCCATGGACCCGAGAAATCCTCACTCTCGAGGAGGACTTGGAAAGCACGGTCAGCATATGCTCCGATGATATGTGGGAGACAGATTCTCAGATACAAGTGCGTCTTCTTGAGCATTCACTCCAGACCGAACATAATCAGCTCACTGCAGAACCGTTCGGTACATCACTGGGATCTCAACAAGATGATGAGGATGGTACTAGTCTCAGAGTACATCCCACCACCAGCATGGTATCAGAAGTGACCGGTAAAGGGGACAGACTGAAACCAGAACTCAAGCCACTTCCTGCAGGCCTGAAGTATGCTTTCCTTACGGGTGAAGAACACATGCATCCAGTCATCATCAGCAGCAGGCTGAATCTGGATCAAGAATCTCGACTTCTCGAGATTTTAGAAAAGAACCGTAAGGCACTTGGTTGGAGCGTATCAGACCTCCGAGGGATGAATCCAGCTCTGTGCTCACACCATATCTATCTAGAAGACGATGCCAAGCCGTCCCGCGAATTCCAGAGAAGGATAAACCCTAACCTTCGGGGCGTGGTCATGAAGGAAATCACAAAGTGGTGTGATGCAGGCTTCATTTATCCCATCTCCGATTCAAAGTGGGTAAGCCCCCTGCATGTAGTTCCCAAGAAATCCGGGCTTACTGTGGTCACAAATGAAAAAGGAGAGGAGATTTCAACTCGGGTACCGACATCCTGGCGGGTGTGTGTTGACTACCGCCGCCTAAATGCAGCAACCAAGAAGGACCACTTCCCCTTGCCATTTATTGATCAAGTCTTGGAGAGATTAGCAGGCAAGGAGTTCTTCTGCTTCCTGGACGGGTACTCCGGGTACAACCAAGTGGCGATCGCCCCTGAAGATCAAGAGAAGACTACCTTCACTTGCCCGTTCGGCACCTACGCCTTCAAGAGGATGCCCTTTGGATTATGCAATGCACCCGCAACCTTCCAAAGATGCATGCTAGCAGTCTTCGCCGAAATGGTAGGCAGTTTTCTCGAGGTGTTCATGGATGATTTCTCCGTCTATGGTGACAGTTTCGATTCTTGCCTCGAGCACCTAGACAGAGTGCTTCGGAAATGCCGGGAAGTCAATTTAGTGCTCTCATGGGAAAAGAGCCACTTTATGGTCACAGAAGGCATTGTGTTGGGGCATGTCGTTTCCAAACGTGGCATGGAAGTCGACCCAGCCAAGGTGGATGTCATTTCAAACCTTCAGCCACCTCAGTCAGTAAAAAATGTGAGGTCATTCTTGGGGCATGTGGGATTCTACAGACGATTTATCAAGGACTTCAGCCGCATTGCCCGACCTCTGACAGAACTTTTGTGCAAGGAGACAGAGTTTATTGTTGATCAGACAGTTCTCCTTGCCTTCAATCAATTGAAGGAGCTTATCACTCAAGCTCCAATCTTGCAGCCTCCAGACTGGACTCTTCCCTTTGAAATAATGACCGATGCGTCAGATTTTGCAGTCGGAGCTGTTCTAGGGCAGAGGAAAGATAAGGCGCCCTATGCCATTCACTATGCCAGCAGAACATTAGATGAAGCCCAAAGAAATTATACAGTAACAGAGAAAGAACTGCTGGCTGTGGTTTTCGCCTTAGAGAAGTTCAGATCCTATTTGCTGGGATCAAAGGTCACAATTTTCACGGACCACTCTGCTATTAGGTACCTACAGCAGAAGAAGGATGCCAAGCCCAGACTGATTCGTTGGATCCTTCTCCTCCAGGAATTCGATCTGGAAATTAAGGACAAACCTGGGGTTCAGAACGTGGTAGCAGATCATCTCTCCAGAATAGAGCAGCATGACTCTCCTTTGAGCAAAGCACCTATCACAGAGACCTTCCCTGACGAAGCTATCTTAGCCGTGGATGCTCTCCCTTGGTATGCTGACATTGTAAATTACCTCGCCTCTGGGGTAATACCTTCGGATTGGACGAAGAATCAGAAGAACAAATTCATGTCGACCATCCGCTTTTACCAGTGGGAAGATCCCCTTCTATTCAGGGAAGGAGCAGATTGTATTTGGCGCAGGTGCATTCCTCAGACAGAGCAAGCTAGTGTCCTCGAGCATTGTCATTCGCTCGAATCTGGTGGGCACCATTCTGGAGATCGTACGGCAGCAAAAGTATTGCAGTGTGGCCTCTGGTGGCCCACTTTATTTAAGGATGCAGCAGAATTTGTTAAAAGATGTCTTGATTGTCAGCGACTGAAAGGAACACTCACTGCCAAAGACTCAATGCCTCTGAAAATCATTCAGATAGCAGATGTTTTCGATGCATGGGGCATTGACTTCATGGGACCTTTCCCTAACAGTCAAGGTTTTGAGCACATCCTTCTTGCCGTAGATTACGTGAGTCGTTGGGTCGAAGCTATCCCCGCCCGAGCCGCCGACAGCAGAACAGTTTGCCAGTTTCTGAAGAAGAACATCATTTCGCGGTTTGGGATACCCAAGGTTCTCATATCCGACGGGGGTAGTCATTTCATCAACAAAGAGGTCAAGACGTTAACGAAGGAGTACGGCATCGATCACCGCGTCGCATCTCCTTATCATCCGCAGACCAATGGCATGGCGGAGTTATCCAATAGAGAAATCAAGACCATATTGCAGAAACTTGTTAGGCCAAACAGAAAAGACTGGTCTCAACTCTTGGACTCAGCTCTTTGGGCTTACCGTACGGCCTACAAGTCTCCCTTGGGCATGTCGCCCTACCGTCTTGTATATGGAAAACCATGCCATCTGCCCGTGGAATTAATTCACAAATCCCTTTGGGCTATTAGTAATTGTAACTTGGACTCACGAAAAGGTGGTCAGAAGCGAAAGGATGATCTGAACAGGCTCTTGGAATTCCGAGACTGCGCATACGATAACACCTTGATGTACAAAGAGAAGGTGAAACGCTGGCATGACCGGCACATCAGACGAAAGACCTTCGATGTTGGGCAGAAAGTGTGGTTGTTTGATGCAAAGTTGCGGATATTCCCAGGTAAATTAAAAAGTAAGTGGACAGGGCCATTTCGAGTATGTGAAGTGCGTGACAACGGAAGCATTGCTATATCAGAATTGTCCCCTGATGCACAGCCCTTCGTCGTCAACGGCCAACTACTGAAGCCTTACCTGGAACCAGATTCGTTCTTGACCGTTGTTGACTCTATTCAGTTAGTGCACTCCGAGGATATCTCTACACCTCCTGCAGCACCAACAGATTCAGACGATGTACTCCAACCATTATTGCTCTGATTTTCTTCTTTTCTTCTTTTCTTCTTTTCCTTATCTATTTTCTTCTTCTATCTAAAAGGTGCCGCCTTTGTAGACAGTTTTCTATACTTAGGACGTACTTGGTCCTAAGTATAGGGGGATGTGCACCTAGGGTTCTTGATTTCTGTTTGATCCTCTCCATTGTCTCCTCTTCTTGTCTATACTTAGGAGTACCTTACCCTAAGTATAGGGGGAGACAATCTGAGTACGATCAGTATATTCTCACCCTTGACCCTCCCCGCTTTGTAAACAGTCTGCTATACAAAGGATTCTTTGATCCTAAGTATAGGGGGGACAGTCAACTTCTAAATCATTCATTCGTATTTATTCTTTAAATCTGCCTATACGCAGTACGAGTTATGTCTTTGCTTTTCCTTCCGATCTATGAGGACATAGCTCAAGCTAAGTATAGGGGGGTCGTATATACTGTGTATATACTAAAAGCCATAACTCATACTGAAAAATAAAATAAAATGTAAAAAGTAGCTTTATAATAATAAAAGATGATTGTGAGTTCCTCAGACTAATTATGCTGACTAGTAAGTCAGAAAAGGGTTTTGTATGAAACGTTTTCCTTTAAAAAATCCTGTGAAAGTTGTTTGAAAATAGCGTGAAAAAGTATTCAACGATTGAAAAATTAGTTTGTGTGTAAAACCTATTTTCTTTGAGTGAAAGCAAAAACTTTGTGAAAATTAGTGTGCAAATGATTGTAAAAAGTTGATTGTCAAAGGTGTTTTGAAAAAAATCTATCTATGTTGTGTAAAACATTTGCAAAAGGATTTTCAAATGCGTGTACATGTTACAAAAATTATTTTTGGACTAGAGTTTTCGAAAACCCTTGTGAAATTGTTTCTCGAGTAAGTCTGAGGAATTTGCACAAAAATCTTTCATTTGTAAATAAGGAATAAGCCCAATAAAGTTTATAAGAACAGAACCATACTATACGTCAAAGACAATTTTTCTTCTCTTGTACCTACTGATTAATAAATCAGATACCTATACAGTATGATTTGGAAAATAGTGTGACCAGTTTTGGAAAATTTGATGTGAAATGATTTCAAATGCGTAAAACTGTGTTAATTGCAAAATTTTTCTTTGTGTGAAAGAAAGGACTTCAAAAACCTATGTGCAAATGTTTTGAGAAATGCTTGTCAAAATTATTGTGAAAATTGTATATATGTACATATAGTGTGAAAATTCTTTGCAAAAATAGTTTTCAAATGTGTGTAAAGGATTGCAAAAATTATCGTGTACTATAGTTTGCAAAAGTATTTTCAAAAAGCTATTAATAACACCATTGCAGATACTAGTAAATCAGAAACAAGATACATACAATTCTTTCTATACATACCCAAATAAACTATTTCATTCAGACCTGTAAAGTCGCTAAAAATTTCCTAAAAGCAGCATGCCTGCGTAAATAAATGTACATACTCTTTAAATATTTTCAATGAGTACTTCCTGTGCAGAGATTCTTTTTGTAAAAACATTCTTTGATCCTTCCAAATTCTTGTGAAAAATTGCATCATTCATTGCACATAGCATAAGCATACCATCCGCATTCTTTTTGAGTGAAGCTTGATGATTGAATCAGTCCAGGAAAATCTCAAATTGGAGCTCGGTTAGACCTTACCGCACCTAATTGCACTGGAACCTTATGGGAACTAGGTTTAAGGTACTTCAGGTCTATTCAGACTTAATTCTTTGAGAAAGCAGGGCTGGGTTCAAGGCACCTCAGTGGACTAACTAGAACTTTTCGAAACACACGCATGACTCTTGTCGGCCGTGACCTAACTTGGACACCTGCACCTTTCACATAGCTCTCCATGGATGAGGTGGTGAGGAGGCAGTTTCCTTTGGCTTGGGGTAGCATATGAGGGTAGTACTTCTAGGCGGAACCTCTCTTCTTCTTATAGTGAAGGAAGTGCACCTCAACTTGGTCTAGTGGTGATGAAGTCTAAGGACTGAAGCCGTGGGTTGCAATAAAGCTTCAAAAGAGGGATAGTCTACTAGCTCAAGGAGAAATTTCTTGTATATATGCTGCACCATGTAGAAATGTTGTACAGATGCAATTGAAAAAAAAATGCAAAAAGGAACTCCAAAAAAGTGGTGGGTCGGATTGAAAATTTAATAACCCCACCGGAGTGTATATAGTTCAATAAAGCAAAAGCTTATGGTATCCATGTTACATCTCATGAAGCTTGCAGCGGGAGACTTAGCTACACTGGCTGAGCTTCCAAAAGTCTATACTTCTTCCCCCTCTTCTTGAGCCGGTTGCACTTGAACTTAGAAGGGAATACCCCGCTTCTCGAGGAAAGAGTTGCTAGACCGAGGCCTTAGAGTTACCAGGTTGGGGGAGGTTGTTTCTTTGTCACTTCTGAGGTGGGGAGCTACATATCACTTACACTGTGCAAGTCAGCTTCATAGTTATAAGAGTTTGCGTATGATGTAGGCTAGTTCTGACCCGGCTATTGAGATGAGTTGAACCGAGTTCTGTGATTATCGAAGGCTGTTGTGTCTTAAAGTTGGTTCCCGACTAGGTTCCACACACACCCACACCCAAGGTCTGACAGGAGCTCCAATCTCAGATTTTGTAAAGACATGCATTGAACTGAAAGCACCCCTATTCACTCTATCTTCCTTTCATTTTCCTTTTTCTTTTCTTTATTCATTTTGCGCTTATTGCATAAGTGTTTGCTAGGGACTAGCAAAGGCAAGTATAGGGGGGTGATGAATCTCCATTTCATCACCTTTATTCTATCATTTTGGCCTCAAAAACCCCAGCAAATGCATGTAAACAACAATAATTTGTACATAATAGCATTCATTATTCATTGTATTAATTGTACATTAAATAAAGTTTTTTATGCCAAAATTATAGAATAAAGAGAGAAGAAAAAGGAATAAAATATTGTAAATATTTTATGACCCTAACCCCGAGACCAAGGCCAGCATGGTATTGGTCGACAAGGAATAAAGTAGGGAGAGATAAGGGCCAATTATACAATAAATATCTCATTTATTCATTCATCCATTTATGCATTTTTGACACCTATTTTGTACATAACTATTTATTCCTCAAATAAAGAAACTTTGTTCATGAAAGTTGTAGATAATAATGTAAATAAAAATACAAAATTGAGTTTGTGTAAAAATAACACTCAGTGTACATTTTATACACAGAATAAAAAGCCAAAATCTCAACTTCACAGACCCATATCTTGCAAATAAAAACTCCAAATCACCCAAACTCACCTCTAATTGTATATAGCATCTCATAAACTATTTTATAAAATTTATCTCATAATTTTTGGAGTCCATCTGTGAAAGTTAGGTTTTTGGCCCTCCTTGTATATAGACCTGATTAAAATATTCATTTTATTCAATCTTTAGCATTTCTATAAATTTGCATTTTTATAATCTTGTAAATAAGGTAGATAATACATGTACATATGGAAATTTGAATAAAACCAAAAAAAAGGAATTTGTAAAAATAAAATAAGTCTATGAATCTATAGACAAAATACCTATACTACCTGTGTGTGCATAAATAAAAGGAAAAGCATTCTTTTATTCTTTATTCTTTTATATTTTTATAATAATGTATATATTATATGTGTCTTATTAAAAATACAAATCCTTAATAAAAACACATAAAATTATTTAAATAAATACAATGTGTATAAAATACAGGTAAAGTACCTATATAGATACTTACAAATACATAGACCTATTTATTTAAAAATACAAATAAACGTATAAAAATCAAACAAAAATACCTTTATACTCACAAAAATAAGTTATAAATTTATAAAATAAGCCAAGAAAATAATAAAAGAAAATAAATAAACTAAAAATAAAATACACAAGAATACATGTAAATACATACATATACACATTATTTTAATAAAACCACAATAAAACACCTCGAAAAATTCAATAAAAATCAGGAATAAATACTACATGAAATAATACACATTTTTTATTTTATAAGCAAAAATGAATAAAATCATTTCGAATGTCAAATAAATCAATCTTCCTTCAACCTTGCTATTTTGTCTTGTAGCGGCTGAGGTGGACCAATGGGCGCGTCGCGCCTGTTGACCGCAGGTCAACTGGACCTCCAGGCGTCTGACTTCACGCGACCTGTCTTTTCCCCGATTTCCGCCATTTTTCCCGCCTGGCTCAGTGAACCATCGCACTCGCTTCCTTCACAAGACTTGTCCTCTGATCATCCATGATGACCGCCAAGATCATAGATCAATCTGATACTCATTGGTTTAATCAATAAACGCCGGTCATTGGGGGTCCCTCGGAATGTCTATAAATAAAAACCTCCAACTTCCCGGCCAAAGTTGGCCATTTTCACTCCACCAAAAAGCCTCGTTCTTGCTCCTGGTGTGTTCCTCGTGACAGGAGGAGTCGCCCAGCACCTTGACTTGGCCGGAGGACGGAGAAGTTTTGTCGCGGTGGTGCTCCGGCGACCACCCTGCTCCCTGGCGGCCCCCAGGTATAAGAGCTGTTCTTTCTTGCTTAAATAGTTAGGTTTTAGTGTTAGCTTTTAATTCCAGTCGTTAGGTTAGCATTTAGATGTTTGGCTTAGGCCAAATTCCGAACTTCGAAGTTCGCCGGAGCTGAGCTCCGGCGACTTCCCCACTGTGATCCCATCTGTCTTCGACCGCCTAAATCGCCTCATCTCCATCCCCTTCGAGTTCTCCATCAAATGCACACACTTGTTCAACCCAGGACCCCAGGTCTTGGCGAATCGGAGCTCCTCCTCCACCCTTCGCCGGAGCTTCGTCACCCACCACCATCCGCTTGCTCATAGCTTCAAACCCCTGGTCGAGGAAGACGCCCTCGAGCCACTCTTTCTTCCTGTGCAGGTTAGGTGCGAAATAGAGCACCTGGAGTCGATTTACAAGTCGGCGGAGGTACCTGGAGCCGCAACCCTACTTCGAGCTCGTTGCAGCGCTCCGGTGTACCTCTGGCCGATCCGAGACCTCCAGACGTTAGAGGATACCTCCAGGAAGCTTCTTGGACCTTCAGGAGCGAAGAAGACCGGCGGGAGAGCGAGATCCGAGCGGAGGAAGCTCGCCTCGGCGAGGCTTCTTCCCTGTTCTTCCTCGCAGCTCCTCCGCCGTTGGATGAAGACGAAGGCCCAGATTGAAGACCAGCCGTCCGATGGAGCACCGCCTCGACCGTCGGATCATCTCGGATGATCTAATCCTAGCGCTCCATCGACGAACCGTCATCGGCGTACGTGGAGGCGCCACGTGTCAAATGAACGAAGATCAGCCGTCCATCAGCGCGCCTTTTGGGGGTAATTTTCACATTCGACCCCCGCCTTTTTGTATTTTATTTTTAGTCCTGTAAATAAAATATAACGTTGTAAATAATGTGGATATTTTGCTTATGACCCCCTGTAGTTTTTGCATATTACACTTGGGTCCAGTCCACGTCACCTCACGTGTTGTCCCACGTGAGGTGGTAAAATTGCACAAGTCCCCCTGTATGTTTGTAAATTTGAATTTAGTCCAGTAAATAAAATATTCAGTATATTATTTTTATGAAAAATTGCAACCAGGACCCTGAACTTTCTGATATTGCATTTTGGTCCCTGTGAGTGCGGATCACGTGCAGTCCCACGTGGTGGTTAAATTGCAAGGGGGCCCTGGCGGGTTTCTTTATTTGTTCTTAGTCCCTAAAATCACAGAACACGTTTTAACTTTCTGGTATTTTTGCACTTGTGCCCCTGGATGTTATTTTAATTGCAAAAATGCCCCTGCCAGGCTTAATTACTTTTTGTGTCTTTATCTATTTATGAAAAATACCTATTAGGCTTCTAAAAATCCACAAAAATTAGGATAGGTGCTCTATGCCCTGCTTGTTCACGCCCATATTTTAGTTTGCATTTTTTGCATTTTTCCTAATTATTAAAAATGAAAAAGAAGCCACTTTTGTACTGTGTAAATTAGAAAATACAAAAAAAATTAGAAAATGTTTTTGAAAAATTCCAAAAAAATTATATATGCTACATTTATATATATATATTGAGTCCAGAAAATAAAAAACCCTAAAAATATGAAAAAGAAAATTAAAAAAATCATAAAACCCCAAAAGCAACATAAAAATTAGAAAAACTCTTTAAAAACCCTAAAAATACATTTCTCTCTTTTATAATTATCTATATATTATTATTAATATGTGAAAATTAATTTGGGCAATTTTGGGTATTATTTGATATTTTTAAAACCCAAATTATATACGGCTATTTATTTAGTCCTGTATTGTGGACATTGTTGAATTGAAAAATACATAAAAATTAGAAATATAAAAAAAAATAATAAAAAAGGGGGTTAAAAATATAAGTCTATATATATATTAAGTTTTTATGTTTATATATATATATATACTATATTACTTCTCTCTCTCTTCTTATATATATATATATCTCTTTATATATATATAGTATATAGATTTATATAATTAATAATATAAAAAGAAAAGAAAATAAAAAAAAAGAAAGTATAAAATATAAAATCAAAATAAAAATTATAAAAACAAAAATATAAAAAAAATTTACAAAAACCCAAAACCCACATAAAAACAAGCTTCACACATGGATGACTTGGTGATACATCTAGGCTACGCATTTTGTATTGCTCTCTGTGGTTCGACCTCTACATGCTTGTCACTATACATTTTGTTGTAGAGTAATAAAAATTAATTCACATTTATTTTTGGACTTAATTGATACATTCTTGCTTTGTGGGTTAATTGTTGATTGATTTGAGGATTATTGAGCGGTCACCGCATCGACTGTTGATCCGCCTTGTGGATTAACACGACCCTTGATAAATCCCTGTCATCAGTAGTCCAATTGAGATAGTTACCGATGAGCAGTTTGAGCCCAGATATCTGAGCCATTCGTTGAATTACCTGATTTATGCACATATGAGAGACATCTTTCTGATATTATTGCTGAGATATCAGAGATGTTAATTGATAAGAATATTGAACACCTGATGAGCCCCTCCTTTCTGAGCAAAGATCATTCATTACATATTTATCAAATATTCTATTTGCTGAGCCGTCAGTAACCAAGGTGGATAGTCTACAGAGCACAGATCACATAACATCTACTAGTAAAGCAGAGGTTATTGCAGAGCCGATTCAGACCCCACTTGAGCTCAAGGTTTTACCATAACGTTGAAATATACCTTCCTTGCGGGTCCCCCCCAAATGTTTATAGTCATCCTCAGCTCGCAGTTGACCGCTGAACGAGAATCTCGCATGCTAGAGGTTCTTGAGAGAAACCGCAAGGCCAAAGGATGGAATATCTCGGATCTCCGTGGGATTAATCCAGTGTTGTGCTCGCATCATATCTACCTAGAGGATGATTGTAAACCCTCCCGTGAATGTCAGCGCCGTCTAAATACAAATCTAAGGGAGTTTGTCGCGAAGGAGATCAAGAAATGGTGTGATGCTGGCTTTATATATCCCATTTCGGATTCCAAGTGGGTCAGCCCTTTACATGTGGTCCCGAAGAAATCCGTGGTGAGGAGATTCCGACCCGGATACCTACTTCATGGCGTGTTTGTGTAGATTACCGATACCTGAACTCAGCTGCCAAGAAGGATCACTTTCCGTTTCCCTTTATTGATCAGATTATTGAGAGGTTGGCAGGGAAAGAGTTCTTTTGCTTCTTGGATGGGTACTCGAGATACAACCAAGTTGCTATCGCTCCCGAGGATCAGAAGAAAACTACTTTCACTTGTCCGTTTGGCACCTACGCCTTTAGACGGGTGCCCTTTGGATTGTGTAACTCCCCCGCTACATTTCAAAGGTGTATGTTGGCCATTTTTGCTGACATGGTGGGTAATTTTATTGAAGCATTCATGGATGACTTCTCAATCTACGGGGATAGTTTTGACACATGTCTTGCTCATTTGGACCAAGTTCTTCAACGTTGCTGTGAGGTAAACCTAGTGCTCTCGTGGAAGAAGAGTCACTTTATGGTGACTAATGGGATTGTATTGGGCCATGTCATCTCCAAACATGGTATGGAGGTTGACCCGGCTAAGATTGATGTGATTTCCAAGTTAGAGCCACCGCAGAATTTGAAGCAGTTTAGGTCATTTTGGGGACACGTAGGATTCTATAGGCGATTCATAAAAGACTTCAGCAAAATCGTCAGACCTTTGACTAAACTTCTCTGTAAGGAGACTACTTCTGTTGTCGATGAGAAAGTCCTCCTTGCATTTATCAGATGAAAGAAATGGTTACTAGTGCTCATGTCTTACAGCCACCTGATTGGTCTCTTCCTTTTGAGATCATGACGGATGCCTCAGATTTCGCAGATGGAGCTATTTTAGGACAAAGAAGGGATGGTATACCATTTTCTATACACTATGCTAGCAAGACTCTGGATGAAGAATGGTAAAATTATACAGTTACAGAGAAGGAGATGTTAGCAGTTGTGTTTGGGCTAGAAAAGTTCATATCTTACCTCATTGGTTGACACGTTATTATGTACACGGATCATACTGCCATACGATATTTGCAGGCAAAGAAGGATGCCAAACCATGCCTTATCAGAGGGATCCTTCTTCTCCAGGAATACCTGGAGTGAAAAACGTTTTGGCATATCACCTTTACCATATCACAGATATAGAGACCTCTGAGCAGAACATGATTCCTATTTCCGAAACCTTTTCAAATGAGGCCATTTTGTCTGTGGACTCACTCCCATGGTATGCTGATATTGTGAACTATCTTGTCTCCAAGAAAGTTCCACAAGATTGGCCGAAGTACAAGGTAGACAGATTTCTGTCAGAGATTCATTATTATCAGTGGGATGATCTGTACCTAATTCATGAGGGTGTGGATTGTATCTGGAGAAGGTGAATTCCTCAGGAGGAACACACCAGTGTACTTGAGCATTGTCACAAACTAGAATCTGGTGGGCATCATTCGGGGAAATACATGGCAGCAAAGGTTTTACAGAGTGGCCTATGGTGGCCCACATTGTTTAAGGATGCTATAGAGTATGTTCGAGGTTGTACTGATTGTCAGAAAATGGAAGGACGCCATTGAGCATAGAGTTGCGTCTCCTTACCACCCTCAGACTAATGGCTTGGCAGAAATTTTAAATAGGGATATCAAGATGATATTGCAAAAACTTGTAGTTTTAAATAGGAAGAACTGGTCCCAGATGCTTGATTCAGTTCTATGGGCTTATCGGATGGCGTACAAGTCTCCTTTAGGTATGTCTCCCTACAGATTGGTGTATGCAAAGCATTGCCACTTGCCAGTGGAATTAATTCACAAATCTTTATGGGCACCCCGTGTATGTAATTTAGATTATGAGAAGGCAGGAAAGAACAAGAAGTTGGATTTGAACAAATTACTAGAATTCTGAGACTTCGCATATGATAACTCACTTATATATAATGTGAAAGTCAAGCGCTGGCATGGTAAACACATTCGAAGAAAGAATTTCTCCCCTGATCAGAAATTTTAGTTATTTGATGCTAAGTTGAAGTTGTTTCCAGGAAAATTGAGAAGCAAGTGGTCAGGACCGTTCATCGTGAGAGCTATGCATGACAATGGGAGTATTGTCATACGTGGGTTGTCATCTGACACACAGCCACTTGTTGTGAACGGACAGTTGCTGAAGTCATATCTAGATCATGATACGTTCTTGTCCAGTGTGGATTCTATATCTTTGGTATCAGACGATGATCTTTTGATTCCACCTTCTGCGTCCGATACATAAGCTCACTACCTCTTGTATATCCTTTCTTTTCACTCGTTCTTCTCCCGTTTTATCATTCACGCCTTTTCTGTATGTATATACGTTATACCTAGGATGTGCTTTATCCTAAGTATGGGGGGTGAAGGATTTGTGTTGTTCATATTCGTCTTGTTTGTCACCCTTGTTGTTGCCTATACTCTACCCTAAGTATGGGGGTGATGTTGTTCATATCGTGTCTTTTTGAGCCTGTACGTTCTCTTCATCGGTTTTCCCCTTTGTACATTCTACTATACTTAGGATTACTTGATCCTAAGTATGGGGGATCACCAACTTCTATTCTTTTTATCTTTTCTTTGAGTCGTTGTAGCATAGGAGTCTTTTCACCTTTATATACTTAGCACGAGTTATGTCTTCCTTTATCGCTCTTTGATCACTATGAGGACATAGTTCGAGCTAAGTATAGGGGGTGTCGTATATATTGTATATATACTTTAGACATAACTCGTACTTTTAAATACATTTATTTGGTGGATTATGTGTATAATTTTGTAAAATCCACGTGTGTAAAAAAACAAAAACAAAAAAAGAAAGAAGAACACAAAAAACATAACAAAAAAACAATAAAAAACAAACAAAAAACACAAAAAAAACAAAAACACACAAAAAATAATAAAATAAAAACAAAAAATAAAACAAAAAACAAAAAAATCTTGTATATACTTGTACATTTTTTACTAACTTTTTTTCTCTTTCTTAAAAAAACTACCAAAAACTTGCATAAAAAATCTTTCTTTTACATCTGCATTTTCCTTCAAAAATCCATAAAAAGTTCAAAATTAGAAAATTACTTAAAAATGTTCTTTTCACGTGTGCATCTTTTCTTTTAAAAAAATTCTTTGCATTGTTCATATTTTCTTGCATTTGCATGTGCATTTTTCAAGATAGTATTGACATTTAAACTATGTCTGGAATAAAATTGAAGAATGGAGCATAGTTGGACCTTAATCCACCTAATTCTCAGAGGAACTTCACCGAGAAATAGGATTTTAGAAGCTTCAGGTCTTTGACTTAATTCTTTGAGTTCCACATGACAATGTGCATCGTTTGACTCTTAGTGTCTAACATGGTCTCTTCATTCTGGGTACAACTCTGGAATATGGAATTAATTTGTACTCTCGCACTATGCACTTAGCTCAACTCAGACAAGATGTTGGACGACTGTGTGAGTTTCTTTTCCGGTAGCGTGGAAATCTAAAGACCGGAGTACGGGTTGAAATAATGCTTCGGAAAAGGGATGGACGGTTGGGCATAATTTTTTCTAGACCCCAAAACATGTATGGAAACAAAAAGATTCTATATCCATAGGGGAACAACAAGATCCAAGCAGAACCACCAAAAATCCAAATACAAAGAATCCAGTACCAAATAAATATCTGACCAAAAAGGTCCAAGTTTCAAGAAAACCTGCAGATCTTGGTGGAGACTCGGCTACACTGGCTAGCTTCACAAGGAGAGATGACTACATTGGCCACCCTCCAGTTCTTTTCTCCTTCTTTTAACTTCTCCCCCAATTCGATTGTGAACACAGTGCGATAGACCTTAGAAGGAAATACCTGAATCCCCGAGGACGAGTTACTGGAGAGGATATTTGCATGGTAGTCCGGCATTCTAGATGGGAAGAGCTAAAACCTTTCACACACATGAGTCGATTGTTCAATGTTCATAGGGTATGCTTTCGGAAGAGGATTGATCTCAGATGACTTCTGAGCTGAAACTGTGAAAATGATGTGTAGAACTTGAAGGTTGTCGATTTTAAAATTCTAAGTCTCACAGAAGTTCCGATACTCTAATAATCCAGAGGTCCGACAGAGCTCCATACTACAATTTTATGAAGATAAGTTTAATACTCAATATTGTCCTACTTTCTTTATTTTCCCTTTTATTTTTCTTTTATTCACTTATTCTTTCAAATAAGTGTTTGCTAAAGGACTAGCAAAAAAGCATAGGGGGATGATGAATCTACGATTCGTCATCTTTATTCATTTATTTTAGCTTAAAATCCCTTATAAAACATCTGCATATAACACTAACTCCATATTCTTACTAACTTGTATCTGTGTGTAAATATTGTACACTTCTTACTAATTTTAACCTGAAATAAATAAAGAAAGAAAGGAAAAATAAAGAAAAAAAGGAAGACTGTATACAGGCTGACCCAAACCCTGAGAGAAGGTCAAGACTTGTCTTGATCGACCAGGAATAAAGTCGGGGGGATAGGGTCCATAAGGAGAAAATCCAAAAAATTTGTGTTTTGTGTATATCTGTATAAAACTAACACTAATTTATTTGTGCCTTAATTGGGCTCAAATCAAATAACTTTCAAAACTAAAGTTGTAAATAAAAATGTGTTCTAATTAATAAAAATAATTGCACAATTAAATCATGGACAGAATAAAAGTAACCACACTTGAAAAAAGCCACTAAGCACTAAGTGAAAGACCAATTCCGGATCCATATGAACTCAAATTGAACCAATCTCACTTCCATTGGATTCTAAATAATATTATCTTTAAAATAGTTGTGATTTCATAATTTTCGGAGTTACGAGTAAAAAGTTGGTTTTCCGAGGTGGTTTGTGCAATTTTCCCATATATTTTGTACATATTGTATTTGTATATATTAGTAAATATTTTTACTAATTATTTAAAATAAAAAACTTAAATTAAAAAAATAATTAACTAAAATTTTTAAAACAAAAAAAAGCTAATTTCCTCAATTACCCTTGTATATAATGTCATATGTGTATATAGTATATGTATATAGTTGTTATTTTTGATTAATCGCCAAAAAATAAAAAAAGAACTTTTTTATTCAAATAAATAAAGTGACGAAAATTCAAAAAAAAAGTTAATTTTGTAAGTATTTTTATCTCTCTTTTACTTTATCTCATTTCAAATTTCATCTCTCTTATCTCTTCCACCAAAATATTCAAAAATTCAAATTTCATCTCTATCTTTTTCTATGTATATGGCTCCTTCTCCCTCATTCCAACTTGATCAATCTTTAGAGAGAGGAGCCCGATCATTGAGAGAAAATTTTATCGAGAAAAGTGCCTAGCCTCCGAGTCGTCCGGTGACAGCGAGTCGGCCTTCGTCGAGGCGCTCACGGTCTATTTCCGCTCCTAAGGTGAGATCCACATTTTTCTTATTTTTATCTCAGGATAATCTTAGTTTCATTTGTCGCATTTTAATTCCATCGTCATTTTTTTTCTAAATCTTTAAAAAAAATTCATCAGGATTTGATCCGTATCGACTCGATTTTCCATCTCATGTTCGTAATCTCTCTGCATTTCTTTTCTATCTTCCGCGATCTTTCAACTCCGGTAGCAAACTATGGCCGGAGATCGGATTCGATTCTTCTATTTTTCGTCGAATCCTCGTTCACCTTCCAATTTGTCTATAAATAAAAAGAATAAAAAATACATAGTTGCTTTTCTCTAACATTTGTTTTGCAGGTTCATTAAAAAAATAAAAAAAATAAAAATAAACAAAAAATCTTTTCTATTTCTGTTTATATTTTCTGATTCAAGAAAAAATTAAAAAAACTTTTGTCTGATGTTCACATATTACAAAATAAAAAACAAAAATAAATAATAATAAAATAGAACCAAGCTGCGGGGTCGTTAACCCCCACCGCATCCTCCGCATTGACCTCCACGTTCAGCACGGAGCCTCTCGCTCCACTGCCCTCCAGTCTGCCCGTAGCCTTACGCCGCGCCACCTACTGCATCCGGCTGCCCCCTGCTCGCGGTGCCACCGCGATGCCATGCGTCTTCACTCCTCCTGCGAACGCCCTTCCGCCGCCCGCAGCACCGCCAAGGCGGTCGTGCTCTTCCGCCCCGACACGACACCTGTCGTGTTGAGCCCTCTGTGTGGGCCGCCCCCTCCGCCCGCGCTGTAGCTGCGCGTGAGTGCAGCGTCCGCCGCTGCCCACAGTCCGTCGACACCGCCACAACCAGCGCTCGCGCCCCGGCCACCATCGACTCCCCGCGCGTGAGGTCAGCGCGGCCTGCCGCACGGCTCCACGCCCCACCCGTCCTCTCATCCACTGCCTCCGCGAGGCGGGCGCGCCTCTGCGGTAGGATCTCCAGAGCTGCCGCCGCCCTCTCCTCTTGGTGAAAGAACATAAGAACCCTAGGGGCCTGTTTGGTTGCTGGATTGGACTAGGTTGGGTTGGGGTACACCGGTGTACCTCCTCCTTCCAACCCCTTCCAACCCTCCCAATTCTCCTCACAGTTTACTATTCACAGAGGTACAATTTACTATTCACAGGGGTACCCCAACCCAACCCAGTCCAACCCAGCAACCAATCAGGCCCTAGGGGTGCATTTGGATTTTAAAATAAAAAAAGTCTTGAGAAAATTACAATAAAGCCCCTGAAGGCATTCATAATTGTCGAGAAGCCCCTGTCATATTCAAGCACATGCACTGCACATGCTTATTGAGTAAATTGCATACTTCATCCTATTTTATTTATTGTTACCTTTTGATGAAAAAACTTTGAGTAAATTCATTTCAATCCCTGAGATTGCAGAACTTAAACTTTGCTTGATACTTTTAATGGAATAAATGTTTTTACTATTCAAAAAATTTCTCAAATAAATGGTGTATATTCCTGATTTAATTTTTAACCTCGTATAAAATTTTCATCGCATTTTGTTGACGTTTGATATATTTTAAAAATAAAAAATAGTGCCTTTTTTCCTGCTCAAACTTTGAAAATTCATAAAAATTCAAAAAATTGCTTAAAAAATCCAAAAAAAATAGTGTACGTGTGTTGTGTTGTCTTTTAATTTCTGTCATATTTCTGTACATTCATTATTTATCAAACCCCAAAAAATGAAAAATACTAAAAATCTTATAAAAATCATAAAACATTCTACAAAATCCAGAAATAGTGATTTTAGTTCCTGTTTATAGATATTTACATATAGTTTTCTATTAAAATATATGTCAGAAGTTTTGGGCACTTAAAATATTTTTAAGTTGCAAATTACTCCAGGTTGTGCACAATTTCGTATTTTCTCACTGTTTGATTTAAAAATTAAAAAAACATATGAAAATTTCAAAAAAATCTCAAAAACATTTCAAAAATTTTAAAACCCAATTCTTTGAATTTTTCTGAGCATTATTGATCAATTGAAAATTACAAAAAGAGTTGGTGTACGTATTTTTGATCTTGTTAATATTGTCTCTATATTATTTTTGAAAAAATAAAAAAATTGCAAAATCAAAATCACTAAAAATTTGAAAATCGGAAAATATAAAAAAATACAAATAAAAAATATAAAAAGATAAAAAAGATAAAAATCACAAAACCAAGGATAGTTATCCTTTGAGATTCTTGTTTTTCGCTTAATTGATTTTTCGATTAATTGAATAACCCTCGGGATTTGTAGCCTCTCTGAGTTTGACCCTGTCCACTATACAGGTTAATAAGTAGCGAAAATAAAAAAATATTTGTTTTTTTGTCACAAGATTTTTGGGGATAGCAACGACTCTCATTCCTTTAATTTCCGTCCTCGAGATCTCGCGAACAACAGGTGTCTGTTTGGACTCTCGCGTGTGTAACAAGACCTTGAACTTTTTTCTGTGGTGTGTCGTGGCACGTTTCACTCTCCGGTGAAGGTGGGGCCCGACCTGAGTGGCGCTTAGGATAGACCCGCACATACGGCTATTAGAGCTTTTAAATTTTTTATTGTGCTCGTAGAATTTAAGGCTACACTGCACTTTAATTGAGACGTACATTAAATTGTTCAACTTAGTCAAAAATTTAACTCATTTCTTCACCAGCTAATAGAACTTTCTGCTGGGTGCAGTTTTCATCGGCTCGCATTCATATAGAATACTCTTTCAATTCTTGTATTGCATCCCACATGGAGATTGCGAGGAATCACTGTAAGTCTTCTATCTAAGCATACACCATTGTTTCGCGTGCATCGGCTTTTCTCGAATTTCTCCATCCTTTTTTCTCACATAATTTTAAAGGAAATTGGGACTGGACAGTAGATATGTATTTTTTCTCATCTAATTTTCCAGTGATTACCTAATTAAAATTGGTACTGCTAAATATAGCCAACTTTAGTTAACCCATAAAATTGAGAATTTTTACGGGAGAGCAACCCCGACCTTGTATGAATTTATCTGTCTATGTGAGCGAGAGACGACACCTAAGGTTAGAGCCCAAATCTGGATTTCATATTGATTACTAATTCTATTAAAATATTAGCTACTTCTCAGTGAGGATCTATGGGTAGCCGGTAAACGGTCAGGATTTCCGTAGCAGAGTAGGTGGTTTAAAGAACACTGTGTAAGGATCCGTCCATAAGTAACACGAGTATCTGTTTTACGGTCCGTACTTATACCTATACTATCTGAAAGTAGGTGCAACTAGTCGTAAGAATTCGGGACAGTCTTTAAAAAAAATTTCGGTACCTAACAGCTCGCTAATTTTTTTTTCAAGATTGATTTATCACCAACTAAAATTGAAAAGATAATTGTCGAACCCTTACGACTTTGCTGTGTGAGTTGGTGAAACTAAGGTTTGATTTGTGTTTGCATTGGTGTACGTGAACCGATTTCGAAGATCAAAAGCCGTACATTTGTGCCATCAATCTCCTTGATAAAAATTCCTTTTGAATATCCTGTGCACTTGCACCAAGATCAACCATGTCGATTCATCATCAACCTCCTTTGACAAAAATAGGACAATGGTTCGAGTACCCATCTCATCTTTATTATGAAAATGAATTTGTCTCGATCAGGTCCAAATCATCTAAACCCTCTTCTTTCCAGAATCCTCCAACATTTGTAGGAGACTTTCACTCTCGAATGAATCCAGTCCTCTCATTGAATTCCAAGCCACTCTACTCGAATCATCCAATCAAAGTCACTACAACATCATATTCTCCTACTCCACCACTTGTGGTCGCACTGCCATCTTGGGATGACCCGACTTATGCTAAATTTCTTTCTACAACCCAAGAACTATTTGAAGAGAAAAACATTGAGACTCGTGATTGGCCGAGAAACCAAATCCAACCACCTTCATTCTTTCCTCTCAAACTTGTTGGGACAGGTCCACAATTCATGGAAATACATTCAGACTGGACCATAGGGAATAATATGATGGCCCGATCAAACCGCAATGAGAGTTCTGCACCTAATGATCATAGGTTAGATTGACCATAACGACCAAATCCCTACTGATCGACCCAAATACCACTCCTTCGATCAGCCTACACATACAAAATACAACCTTGATAATATCGACACTTATGAACCATGTATAATTCCATTATTTGGGGTTACGATCAATCATGACCATGGAAGTAGACTCTACTCAAATCAACATTGCATGCCTGAGTCACGGCATGCTGAGTATGAGACCTACATATTTCTAAAAAATTCTTCCACTGAGCAGAATCCTTTCATAATTTTTGAGGAGAAATTTTCAAGAAATAATAATCATATATTGGATAATCCAAGAGAATCTCCTCTCAGCTCATACAGGAAAATGGAAGATGAAATGACTGGATCTCAAATACAAGAACACACACCGATTGCTCCCATGATTGATCATGAAAAGATTTTGGAAGATGATATTTCGAGGATAAATAAGAGATTTGAATTAATAGAGGATAAATTCATAAAGTTTGCCGACCAATTAATTTCGCTCTTTGGTAGCTCGGATATAAAAATAGATGAGTAAAAATTGGATCTCATGTTGAAAATTCTGAGGATATGCAGAAACCTAGAGAATATGTTCAACCTAGGGATGACTCTGATAGTAACACTTCTACCTATTACTCCCCTAGGGATAAATATGATTCTGACTCTGATTCTCACTCAGCACATCAAAGCCCCTGCTCATCTACGGAAAATACCACATTCACACACCACATTGAAAATATCAAAAAAATGAAATATTCAAAACACCCCAAAAAATGAAAATCCAGAAAAATATATAAAAATTAAAATTGAAGAAGATCTGAAGAATGTGGATCCTGTTGTACGGGAAGCACCAGAGAAAAGATTGATTTTTGAACTTCCTTTTATACATGTCAGTGAACACTTCCCTGACCTTAAAGGATTTATAATGAACAAATTAATGATGAAAAAGTCGGGCAGGATAAGAACAAAGACTGAAAGACATATCTTGTCAATGGCTACCTCCTTGGTGTTGAGGAGAAAAACCAAGAGCCACATAGTGAAGCGGTTGCCCAGATTTGACTGTGGAATCAAAGATGCCATATTTACCCATGCTCGAATCAATGATGACTCACCAATTAATATCCTCCCGACCTCTATATTTAACGAGCTCAAACTCGGACCTATCAGGAAGATACAAGAGATCGTTCAATGGTTGATCGATCGATAAAACAGTCGAGAGGAACAATTTTAGTCATCATTACATTCCAAAAGGTGCTCCGCTTAAAGTAGACTTCACAATCATTGATATTGACATCAAGGAGAATTCACCCAGTCTCTGATCATTCTCGGAAAGCCATTTTTGGCATTGACTAAGGCAATTATTGAGTGTGAGACTTGGGAAATCAATTTTACAACACTAGGAGCACTTCGATCTCAACAAATCTATGAGGAACCACGATTTTATGAGGCAACCCACAAAGCCCTCGATAGTCGTAACCAAACGGTAGAAGAGTCCTACCTTGCTGCTACACCTGAAACTATTGGTTTAGAGACTCTTCCCCCTGTTCCATTTCCTGCTTCTCTCACCATGGTAAATGACTCTGATTATGATCCTGAGACTTATGCATGGGTGCATCCCGAGTCGTCTGAGATCTCCTCTGACCACATTGATCGAATCAACCTGATACCAAAATGCTCCAACATCAAGTTAATTGAGAATGAACATGCAGAGACTCTCCCCACTGTTTCATTTCCCATTGCTCTCACCATAGAAAAATGTTTCTTATATAATCCTGAGACATATGCATGGGCTCACTCTGAGTTAACCTTCTCTGACTACCTTGAACAAATCAATCCAACTCAGGAGTGCACCGACATCAAGAAAACTAAGAACAAACAAGCGGGACGAACATTGATCAAGGAGAAAAATTTTAATGGTTATTCATATGGAGACTCAAGTGTCAACTCCTCACTCCCAGGACCAATACCTTCACGAAACAAAATAACTACTCCTGCATCTAAAAAGAAAGTCGCATTTGACCTTCCGGAAGAGGAATCGTCTGATAATCCCTCATCAAGTCCGAAAAAGGTAATCAACATGAGTGAGGTCTGTTCGGCGGTCTTAAAATCTTATCTTCGCAAGGATCCAAACTTCGATTCCCTTTGGACGACTCCCGTTCCTTACTATTATTCATCCAAAGCCAATTCTCCTAGTCTCATTAAATACATTGGAATAATTTCTTATGAGTTGAGTGAGACTGGTGCTTCAGTATTCATTATCCAAGGACAAATCGCTTGACCCCAAGAAGGAACGAATTCTGAGAAACCTACTGAAGAAGATAAAAGACAAGAATATATGGAGTTCCTCAACTTTCAAATACCATTCCTATGAGGATAACTCCGATGATGGTTATCTTTCATCTGATTCATACGTGTCATCTACTATCCAGCATGATTTCTCCGAGGATAACACTAATAATGGTTGGGAGTCATATGCTTCACCTCCTTCTTATCATTACGATCTCCCGCCACATGCTCGCAAAAAGATCGGTCGAAAACCGCCTTAATCATCGGCTACCCACCCTCCCTCCCGACCACATCGGTCTCCTTGTACATCTTCTTCCTCCACTTAGGTCAAGGCCTAAGTATAAGGGGGGAGCGATGCCATCTGTACATACCATTTCCCCCATCTCATGATCGCCTCATTTCCACCTTTCTTCTATACTTAAGCTGACCAGAGCCAAAGTATATGGGAAATCGATGCTCATCTGTATATACTCTCCTCATTTACATATCCTGACCGCAACATTTTCACTCTTCTACACTTAAATTGTTCACAGCCTAAGTATAGGGGGGCGGGCCAATCTATCTTTTTTCTTTATTTTTCACTCTCTCACGCTTAGCCTGAGCTAGGTCTTCTCCATGCTTCTTGTGCTCTGAGGACACAGCACTCGCTAAGTATAGGGGGGTGTGTATATATACTATGTATATATTTTACCCATAGCTCGTACTTTCGCGTAAGTCTATATGTATTTACGGGATGGGTAACTAACTTGAAAAAAACAAAAAAACGAAAACAAAAAATGCTACTAACACTGACTGTGCCCAACCAAATATTTTTGAAAAAATGGCTTCTTATTCATTTTTGCATAAAAAATAACAAAAAAATCCTTGCATAAAAAATTCTCTAGAAAAAAGAAAAAAAAGAAGAAGAAATCACAAAAAAATGTGTCTGCATTTCACACACATGCACTTCGTCCAACATTACATACATTTGCATTTGTGAAAAGTCCTTGGGTTCTAAACCAAGTTATGAGCAGAAACCGAGAGTGGTCTGGACTTGACCTTAATCCACCTAGAGAAACTTCACCAAGAAATAGGATTTTAGAAGCTCCAAGTCTCTGACTTAATTCTTCAAGTTCCACATGACAAAATGTGCATGTTTGACTCTTAGTGTCTAACCCGGTCTCTTCATTCTGGGTATGACTCTGGAATAAGGGATTAATTTGTACTCTCTCCCTATGCACTTAGCTCAACTCAGACAGGATGTTGGAAGACTGTGTGAGTTTCTTTTCTGGTAGAGTGGAAATCTAAAGATCGGAGTACGGGTTGAAATAAAGCTTTGGAAAAGGGATGGACAGTTGGGCATAATTTTTTCTAAGACCCAAAAATGTACAGAAAAGAAGATTCTATATCTGTAGGGGCACATCAAGATCCATGCAGAGCTACCAAAAATCCAAATACAAAGAATCCATTACCAAATAAACATTTAACCTAAAAGGTCCAAGCTTTAAGGAAACCTGCATATCTTGGTGGAGACTCAGTTAAACTGGTCGGCTTCACAAGGAGAGGTGACTACACTGGCCACTTTGCAGTTCTTTTCTCCTTCTTTTAACTTCTCCCTATATTCGATTGTGAACACAGCGCGACAGACCTTAGAAGGAAATATATGTCTCCCCGAGGATTAGTTATTGGAGAGGAGGTTTGCATGGTAGTCCGACATTCTGGATGGGAAGCGCTAAAACTTTTCACATACATGAGTCGATTGTTCAATGTTCATGGGGTATGCTTTGGGAAGAGGATTTATCTAAGATAACTTCTGAGCCAAAATTGTGACAATGATGTGTAGAACTTGAAGGCTGTTGATTTTAAAATACTAAGTCTCACAGAAGTTTCGCCACACTCATTATCATGGTATGTAACCCAATCTCATTTCACCTCATGGCATTTCTTTTGATGCTCAGGGACGAGCATGGTTTAAGTATAGGGGGATAATGAATCTCAGATTCATCACTCTAAAACTCCTGAATTAAGCTCAAATCCCTAAAATTCATTAGCATTTCTTCATTTATATGGCATAATTAGCATTCATGCATGTTTTGATAAAAATGACATTTTATCACTTATTATTGCACAAAATAAGAAGCCAAAAATCACAGTCCAATTGACCTGTAAATAGCCTAACTTCCCTGATTTTTAACTAATTCATGCTAACTCCAATTGACCCAAAACTACCTCTACTGTGTACATATTACTAACAAGAATAAATAAAAAATACAAAAAAATCACTAACCTAAAAAGTGGACCAAAAACCCAAACCCTAGCTCTAGGATTTCCAGACTAAAACCTTGAAATATTCTCTATACAATGTTTGTTTTGATCCTACTCACTTTTGAACTAATTTACATTCAAATACCTTCAAACCAATACCAAGTTCAAGTGAATCGGAGCTCATATGTGAAAGTTGGATTTGGGGTCTCTTTTGTACATTTTGTATTTTAGCAGTTCTTGACCTATCATTTTATGTACATAATTAACACATTTTATTTTGTTTATTTTTAATTTATCTTCTTTGATAAAAGTTTTATTAAAATGCACAAAAATCCAAATCCAAACTGAGCTCGAAATCAAAGAAACTAATTGAGTCCGAGTCTTCACGGACTCTCTATACAAAAATTGTATTTTCCGTATTTTATTTTATTTCTTCTTTTTCTTACTTAATAAAAATCCAAAAAATATTAATATGTAAATATTTATCTTTGATTTTATCATATTTTTCTGATTTTTATCTGGTTTAAAAAATGATAAAAAAATATAAATCCTAAAAGTAAAGGTATTCTATGTACTTGGAATACCCCAAAAATATCACTTTACACAGATGATCGATTTTTGTTTTGTCTCTCATAAAAGTCGTATATCTCATCGAGACGAGCAATTTTCGTGAAGAAAATTTTTCGATCCGAGGTCATTTACTATTTTTAATGTATTTATTAATGTATTTTTCTTTCGATTTTTGTGGGGCTGACACGTGGTAGATCCTGGAGTCGCTACATGTCACCCTTTTTTGGGATTTATATGTATTAGTTTTTATATAAAAAAATAAAAGCCTCGCATGTACGGAGCACGTGCCTCCTGCGTGCGTGCCCTACACGTGCTTCACCCGCCCCTTCATTTGATGCCATGTGGCAAGATCAGGGCCGTCCGATCTCACCCGATCAGACGACACATGTACGGTGTCTTCTTCCTCCCACTTTCCCCTTTGGGGGAAGCGTCGCCATCCCCCGCGAAATCTCTACCCCTCCCTGTGTATCTCACGGCCAATCTCGCGATCCGCCGTCGCCCTGCAATCTTTGTCGCGTATCCCATCATTGGATCTCTCCCTCGTCACCCGATCACGCCCAATCGAATCACAAATCCCCTTCTCCGCATATATCACCGCCCTTATGACCAGATCAATCACCCACGTCCACAAATCGCAGCATCAGCCGCCTTCCTCATGTGGTCGCTTCACCCTGTCCATCTCCCTATTTAACACCACGCTGATCCTCTTAGCATCCTTATCCTTCGACAACACAGCGAGAAGAAGCTCCACCATCGAGCGATGACAGCGCCTTGATCGCTCCTCCACCGCGGCGAGATTCGAGCCCTCCTAGATTTGTTTCAATGCCTCAATGCATCTGCCTTGCTCCGGAGCTTCTCCGTCGAGCCCACTACCAACAATGTTTTTACATGCTCCACCACGTATCTCCCCCGACCGTTCAACCATCGATCTTCACGGGACATGCAACTTCATCAGATCGACTTCGAGTTGCTTCATAACACTTTGTTGATCTGCATCAACTAACGCTTCTGAGATCTACCTCGACCACGCCATACACCACTACATAGATCTGGAGGTCACTCCCGTTGCTCCACCGATTCTGCCCGACGAAGCCGCCGCCAGGAGCCCAGCAGCCACCACCAGGCGCCTATCAACCTCCCACCGCACCACGCCCCCCGACTCCGTCAAAGCACCGTCGGGGGTTGACCAGAAACCTCCCCACGTGAGGCGTACGTGCCGGGAGGGTCACGTGAGATGCATCTTCTCCTAGGAGGAATTACAAAGGGAACCCCCGAGGATTCTCTTATTTCAGAACAACACCCCATCTATGTGATCGATACGTGCGTCGTGGGTGATTTACGCCCAAGCCCCTAGAAGATCTCCAATTTGCAAAAATAGGCCTGGAAATCAAAGGTCACGTGCAACACTCGTGACCAGTGGGTTATTTGCGCTTAACCCCTAGAAGTTTTGGTAATTCCACCTTCATCCTTCCTAGTGCAATTTTTATATTTAATTATTTATAGTAATTTTGCACAAATATCCATGTGTTCCCTCTTTACTTTAGACCTCTATATTGCATCATTTTATTTATTAAAAATAGGCATTTTGTTCTAAATTTAATTATCTATAACATGGCATAAATGTAATATGTGGTTAATTATTAATCATTATTTTCGTGGAAAATTACATATTTTTGCCCATTATGTGCTTGGAAATTCATAGGTGATTAACCATTGCTCGAAAAATTGCCAAAAATTCATTGATTGTATATTTAATTGTGTGTTACATCATGCCTAAAAATAATTACAATTGCATGCATGATTTTCCCTGAAAAAATCATTTTGCATATTTCAATCTTTAATTTTTAATAAGTATTAAATCTAATATTTTTGAGGTTTAGGATTTTCCTGAGATCGATCACCTAGTGGGATTTAGGCGGGGTATCCCCCTCGGCATCAGCGGCTTCGTGCCGCACTGGAGTGATCCAATATGTGGTTCCGCACGTTTCACCACTTCTCCAAACTCGCGAAAGTCGCTCTCGCTATAGCTGGCAAATGAGGTCGGCTAGATCTTGGTTAATTTTATCCCTTGAAAATAATTAGATTTAGTATTTATTATAATTAATTTTTGAAATTCACTTTATTTTCATTTATACATCCATAAAATATTTATCTTGCATCCATAAATTCCAAAAAAATTACAGTGCATTCACTTCATCATTATTGTCATCTTGGCCAGGTATCATATTTTTCGGACATCGTGCGATTGATCTTTACTTTTTAGTCCCTAAAACTGGCCTAATTTGCATTTTGCATCCCAAATTGCATTAAAAAAATAAAAAAAGACCGCCTCGAAAATCGTACACGAACTTTGATAGACATTATTCTAGGTTTTTCCTTTGCCTCCTTGAGTTCGACATTGGGACTTGCCCAAGTAAAATAAACAAAAACCACGCGATTAAAAATTGAATTAATTAATTGTGGTTATTTCTTGATCGATTCTGATTTCCCAACAACGACAAATTCAACATTTATTTAAACACTCGATAATTTTGCATAATTAAGAAGGGTAATTTTCGGACTCGTCAATGAGTACTGCCATAAAAGCATCTCGTACTTCCCACTTCCTTTGTAACATGTAGCATGCACTTTATAAGAGAATCCTCGCTATCGGGTATGGATCCACTACTCACCCAAAATAAAGGAGGAAGCCAATAGGCGAAACCAACTTCCCTCTAACGGGGTACTCGGACGTGGAATGATGAGACAGACACCTCCGTGAGGGGATTGCCTAAGATCGATACGTAAGATTAAGTCTGCATGCAGATGAAGCCCTACTCTCCCACATACAATAGAAGTACCAATACTTCATGAATCCAGTCAACAACAAGGCAGTACCTAGGATGTGATTTTAGCTCTATTTTCCTAGGGTCATGCTTCACTCTGTCTGGAAGGTAACTAAAAACAATGTGAGATTTATGACCCCAATACAATGATGTCCATTAAGAATTTTATTTTTGGTCAAAGTTTATTAAACAGTCCCCTTATTTTAGTGTTTGAATTTTCACTTTTTGAGTATTTTTCAATATAATTTGCCTAACAATTTTTTGGTTTTTCTTTTAAGACCTAAGTAATAAAAAACTAGAAGAGAAGATGGAAAAGCAATGCAAGTGGATACTAGGATGGACATATCACCCTAGTATCAAATGATGAATTCTCTATGAAAAAACTTACAACGCTTCCTAGCTCTCTACATGTGATGCAAGACATAAAATTAAATTACACCACATGCAATGCAAGCCGGTGAAATCACCCTAAGTAGGAATTGCTATTAGCTTGAAGAACAATTTTAATTTGATCTAAGTCTAAACATAGAACTATAGGCACATGTAGATATTATGTGATTGGACATAGATTACTCATCAAATAGTTCCTAAAATCTAAGGGCTCATTCACATAAAGTAAATAAAAATAAAGGCAGAAAAGTCAATCACTAGAAACAAATAGAAACAAGTGGAAAAATATGGAGGATAAAAGGTAGAAGGCGATGAAAACACGATGAAAACCGAGCAGGCCCCAAGTGAACAGACACTTCGCAAAAATGCATGCAATATTTTAAGTGTCCAAAGTCCTTATACATGTATCATTACATATTAATATCTCTCTCACAAAATTAAACAAAATCTACACTAAGATGTTTTTCTTATTTTTATGTCTGCACCTTGATATCTCTAATTAACTCACAAATAAAGAGCTGACCTCCACGTAGCTCAGGTGCATCAGTTCTCCTAAAAAATCCGCTTCACTATGCAATCCCTCGTAAAGAAGTCGGCCAATAGATTGGTCAGAAATAGATAAACAATTATTTATAAAACAATAAAAGCAAATAAATACATAACTAATATGTACACAAGGTATACACTATGATATGTTGCTCACCAGTAATGGAACCATTTTGTTGATAGGAAAGATGTGAGTCACATAACGTCTGGTCTTGGAGGGTCTACGGTGTCTGAAAAGTCAGATCCGTCAATTATTGTATTGACTGCTCTCACGACACTCGATGCTGAAATCAATCAATCAGACAAATACAACCTCCAATAATGATAAACAATGAATAAGATGCGGGTAAAAATTTATTATACCCTACAAACGATGTATAGAGACAAGTAATAGGGTTCGAATCATTGAGAGGAAACTGGATATGTATAATTACTATTTATTAATAAATTATAAATATTTTTGTACTTTTTATACCTTTTTTATTTTTATGGGTTTTAAATTATATTTAACTTTTTGAATTGTAATTCTTATATATATATATATTAAATTTTTATTTTATTTCTTTTAATTTTGAAAAATTTTAATTTCTTTTTGTTTTTAAGTATTAATATGTATATTTACATATATGTATATAGTAATAATAGTAATATAGACATTATAAATAATATGAGTGATATATAATAAATAAAAATATGTATATATATGCATGAACAATACTTTTTATTTTTTAAAGATTTTAAATATATAATAGGTATGTATAATTAATAGTAAGAATAATAATAAGTATATAAGTGTTATAATGTATATATAGGATTTATAATTTTAAATGTAGCTAAAAATAGTCGAAATACAAAATAGTCGAAATACAAAATACAACATCTCTGGCTAATAAATGATGTTGAGTTGTCAAATCTCTCATGGGTTGCTTTGTAGTATTGCAACACAGTTGATCTCTTCTCCACAATACAAAGTAATCTATATGTAATCTAGTCAGGACACTCTTAAAAGTAAGTAAATGATCCAACATATTCTTGAAGAGAGTGGTTTTTACTAACTTGATTAAAATAAAAGTGATCAGAGTTTGAAACAGATAGAACTTATTAAATAAATTATGGAATCAAAATGTTAAATAATTTTTTAAAAGGTTTTTCAAATAAAAATTCTCAATGAATAAATGGATTTTTGTATTTTTTTAAGTATAAGACACTAATTAAAATGCATATCGTATATTTGAATAGATAAAAAATGAAATGATAACTGTTTAGACGATGAAACTATTTATCCTAAATTTTTTAGAATTTTTAAAATTAGTTTTTGATTTGCCAATCTAGTTAGTTTAAAATAAGCAACATAATTAAATTTTAATTAAAAGTCATAACTACCCTAAGAAAAATTTGAAAGATTCTAGAAAAGTATATAATATGCTCAAAAATATCAGAAAAAAGGAAAAATAAACATATTTTGGATGAAAATAAATATTATGAATAAAATAAGCACTCATCAGAAAATAAGTTCTAGAAAATTTCCATAACTTGAAAAATATGAATATATATATAATATGCTTGGAAAAAATGGAGAATAAATTTCTACAAGCTGTACTTTTTTATTTTTATAAGGAAAATGCATATAAATTCGTAAAGCATGTGGATTCTAGAATTGGAAAAAAATAAAAATGCATAAAATTGAAAAAATGCAAGAACAATCTACTTAAGTAAGATAGTATGATCATATCATCTCCTACTCAAAAACAATGTCCATTTTGGTCAAACACAAAATTGTTGTTATAAAAGGATGGTCGTAATAGTTGTAATTTGTAAAAACATGATCGAGAGTCCAAGTCAATCATAAAAGGAGGAATTGTGTTTGTATTTAAGGGTGGAAATTATTTTAAGAGAATCTAATGAATTGTCAATTAAATTTATTATGAAATAAAATGACAAATTACATATTGATGTGAATTTATTGCTTGTGAATTGAGACAAATGCAAGCTACATCTATAAGAAACATAATAATGACACTTCAATTACTTTGAAAAAGAGTTTAATAACTAAGAATAGATAATGAATTATAAGTTAATATTTTCATTAAAAAACTACAAAAGAAAATGAAAATGACCATTTAAAACATCAAGAGAACTTGAAGTAGAAAGCAAGCTTAAAATGAAGCCATAAAATTGAAGGAGAAGGTTGTCTTCTAATGTTTGGACCATCTCCCTAGAGGGGTGGATATGCGATTGTTCTCACTAGTTCCCATGGATCTTATTTATAAGGTTCGGGTCCATTCAAATGCTTCGGATGTAGGTACTTATACCATTATGAGTTTCATCGTTGCTATCTTGCAACAAGATTTCAGTTGTCTTTGAGATAGAATTAGAGTGTGTCATTAAATATATATATTGTAAGTCATTAAACAAGCTATTCATAACATCTTGTATCATGACAATTGGATTGTACAACAATAATAGAAGAAGTCTCAAATGCGAAAAGTAAAAGAAATGGAAAACAGAGCGCAAGTGTGTGGGACTGATCTTTGACCTAAAATCTAATTAAAATAAACACCAAAGCAATTGGATTCACCAACTCATGCCAAGTGAAGGTTTAAGAGTTCAGCTATTTTTATCTTTTAAGTTTTATTTTGTTATTTAGGATATCTTATAGCAAGTCCTTAGAAGCTAAGCCTATAAGAGTGAGTACTTCCATAAAAGTATATTGTAATTCCCACTTCCTTTGTAACATGTAGCATGGACTTTACAAGATAATCCTCGCTATTGGGTATGGATCCACTACTCAATCAAAAATAAAGTAGGAAGCCAATAGGCGAAACCAACTTCCCTCTAGCGGGGTACTCAGACGTAAAATGATGAGACAGACACCTCTGTGAGAGTATTGCCTAAGATCAGTACTTAAGATTAAGTCTGCAAGCGGATGAAGACCTACTCTCCCACATACAATAGACGTGCCAATACTTCATGAATCCAGACAATAAAAAGGCAGTACCTAGCCTGTGATTTTAGCTCTATTTTCCTACGGTCATGCTTCACTCTGTTTGGAAGGTACCTGAAAATAATGTGAGTTTTATGAACCCAATACAATGATGTCCATTAAGAATTTTATTTTATATCAAAGTTTATTAAACAGACCCCTTATTTTAGTTTTTGAATTTTCACTTTTTTGAGTATTTTTCAGTATAATTTATCTAACAATTTTTTGGTTTTCTTTTAAAACCTAGGTAATACAAAACTAGGAGAGAAAACAAAAAAGCAATGCAAGTGGATACTAGGATGGAGATCTCACCCTAGTATCAAATGATGAATTCTCGATGAGAAAACTTACAACACTTCCTAGCTCTCTCCATGTGGGATGCAAGACAGAAAATTAAATTACACCACATGCAATGCAAGCCGGTGAAATCATGATCTTCCCGACCCCCATGGCAACCCTAGCTTCTCCGGGTCAAGGGATCCTATGGACAATGCCCTTCTTTTCGTAAGCTTTCATCCTGACTCACATCACCTTCTTCGCTAGTCATGTAAGAATGATTGATATTAGCATTAAGAACAATTTTAATTTTATCTAAGTCTAAACGTAGAACTATAGGCACATGCAGATATTATGGTATTGGACCTAGATTACTCATCAAATAGTTCCTAAAATCTAAGGGCTCATTCACATAAACTAAATAAAAATAAAGGCAGAAAACTCAATTACGAGAAACAAATAGAAACAAGTGGAAAAATATGGAGGACAAAAGGTAGAAGGCGATGAAAACACGATGAAAATCGAGCGGTCCTCCAAGTGATCAGACACTTAGCAAAATGTGCATGCAATAGTTTAAGTGTTTAAAGTCCTTATACATGTATTATTACAAATTAATATCTCTCTCACCAAATAAAATAAAATCTACACTAAAATGTTTTTCTTCTCTTTATTCCTTCTCCTTGATCTCTCAAATCAACTCACAAATAAAGAGCTGACCTCCACGTAGCTCACACGCACCGGTTCTCCCAAAAACACCGCCTTCACTATGCAATCCCTTGTAAAGAAGTCAACCAAGAGATTGGTTAAAATAGATAAATAATTATTTATAAAAAGAAAATAAAAGCAAATAAATGCATAACTAATATGTACACAAGGTATACACTATTCTATGTTGCTCCTCGATAATGGAACCATTTTGTTGATAGGAAAGATGTGAGGCACATAACGTCTGGTCTTGGAGGGTCTTCGATGTCCAAAAAGTTAGATCCGTCAATTGTTGTATCATTTGCTCTCACAACGCTCGATGCTTAAATCAATCAGTTAGACAAATAATCAACCACAATAATGACAAACAATTAATAAGATGCATGGAAAGTTTATTATACCCTACAAATGGTGTACAATGACAAGTAGTAGGGTTCGAAGCCTTAAGAGGAAATTGGATATGTATAATTACTATCTATTTATAAACATTAAATATTTTTGTACTTTTTCTACCTTTTTTATTTGTGTGGGTTTTTAATTGTATTTAACTTTTTGAATTTTAATTCTTATATATATTAACTTTTTATTTTTATTTCTTTTAATTTTGCAAAATTTTAGTTTCTTTTTGTTTTTAAAGTATTAATATGTATATTTACATATCTATATATAGTAATAATAGTAATATAGACATCATAAATAATATGACTTATATATAATAAATAAAAATATGTATATACATGAACAATACTTTTTATTTTTTTAAGATGTTGAATATATAATAGGTATGTATAATTAATAGTAAGAATAATAATAAGTATATAACTATTATACTGTATATATAGGATTTATAATTTTAAATATAGCTATAAATAGTCAAAATACAAAATAAAATGTTTTTATTTTAGATATTTTACTCTATTTTATGTGATTGGTCGGGTTGTTTGGGTTATAAAAATATGTAAATAGTCCAAAATGCCCAAACTATTTTTAATATATACTATATAATATAAATAAAAATATAAAACACAAACTATTTTTTGGAATTTTTGGAGATTTTGATTGATTTTATAATAATTTTAGGGGTTTATAATTTTTAGTGTTTTCTTTTACATTTTTGTATTTTTGGTCTGGAGTTATACTATATAGTAATATATACTATAACTTCTTTTTTTGGAATTTTAAAGTAGATTTTCTTATCCATCATTGAATGTTATTTTGTACAAATTAATGTTATAGACACGCATTTATATAGGGATTTAAGGCCAAAATGAAAGAATAAAGATGATGAAATGGAGATTCATCACCTAGATTAATTTGCTTAAATCATTTGTATCTCTGAATTCGACCATGGACTTACCTAGGAATAAATTGAGCCATACTCTCTTAACAAAGATATTATAAGTATGGTTTTGAACTCTTTATTCACTCGTAATACAATTTGGTCACTTTAGAGTAGCGAATTAGTGGATTATCAACAAGTCTTCTAAAACCTTTCTCTCTGAAGCTTGATTACTTCATTTGAAGATTCTGCCATCTAGTTCTAATGATCTTGGGAACCATTCTTTTCTTTACCATCCCTTTTATTTGCACATCTGTGGCTAATAAATGATGTTGAGTTGTCAAATTTCTCATGGGGTTGCTTTGTAGTATTGCAACACAACTGATCTCTTCTCCTCAATGCAAAGTAATCTATATGTAATCTAGTCAGGACACTCTTATAAGTAAGTAAATGATCCAACATATTCTTAAAGAGAGTGGTTTTTACTAACTTGATTAAAATAAAAGCGATTAGATTTTAAACAGATAAAACTTATTAAATAAATTATGGAATCAAAATGTTAAATAATTTTTTAAAAAGGATTTTCATATAAAAATTCTCAATGAATGAATAGATTTTTAGCATTTTTTAAAGTATAAGACACTAATTAAAATGCATATCATATATTTGAATAAATAAAAAATGAAATGATAATTGTTTAGATGATGAAACTACTTATCCTATTTTTTTTAGAATTTTTAGAATTAGTTTTTGATTTGCCAATCTATTTAGTTTAAAATTAGCAACATAATTCGATTTTAATTAAAAGCTCGTAACTACTCTAAGAAAATTTTGAAAGATTCTAGAAAATTACCTAATATGCTCAAAAATATCTGAAAAAAGGAAAAACAAGCATACTTTTGGATGAAAAATAAATATTATGAATAAAATAAGCACTCGTCATAAAATAAGTTCTAGAAAATTACCATAACTTGAAAAATATGAAAATATATAATATGCTTGAAAAAAATGGAAAATAATTTTCCTATAATATGTACTTTTTTATTTTTATAAGGAACAATGCATATAAATTCGTAAAGCATATGGATTCTAGAGTTCGAAAAAAATTAAAATGCATAAAATTGAAAAAAATGTAAGAACAATCTACTTAAGTATGATCATATCATCTCCTACTCAAAAACAACATATCATCTCCTACTCAAAAACAATGTCTATTTTGGTCGAACACAAAATTCGTGGTTATAAAAGGATTATCGTAATAGTTGTAATTTGTAAAAATAGGATCGAGAGTCCAAGTCAATCATAAAGGAGGAATTGTGTTTGTATTCAAGGGAGGAAATTATCTTAAGAGAATATAATTAATGAATTGTCAATTAAATTTATTATGAAATGAAATGACAAATTACATATTAATGTGAATTTAATACTTGTGAATTGAGACAAATGCAAACTACATCTATAAGAAACATAATAATGACACTTCAATTACTTTGAAAAAGAGTTTAATAACTAAGAATATATAATGAATTATAAGTTAATATTTTCATTAATAAAACTACAAAAGAAAATGAAATGACCAATTAAAACATCAAGAGAACTTGAAGTAGAAAGCAAACTTGAAATGAAGCCATAAAATTGAAGGAGAAGGGTGTCTTCTAATGTTTGGACCATCTCCCTAGAGGGGTGGATATGCGATTGTTCTCACTGGTTCCCATAGATCTTATTTATAAGGTACGGGGTTCATTCAAATGCTTCAGATGTAAGTCCTTATAGCATTATGAGTCCATCAGTGCTATCTTGCAACAAGATTTCAGTTGTCTTTAAGATAGAATTAGATGGTATCATTAAATATATATTGTAAGTCATTAAACAAGCTTTTCATAACATCTTGTATCATGAGATTTGGATTGTATAACAAGAATTATGATAAAATTACTAATAGGGGTTCAAGCAATGGTGAAGATTAAGGAGTGTCAAGTGAGATGGATGTATTTTTATATGTGAAATAAATGACGTCGGCATGAATGATGATTACTCAACAATCCCTAATGTTATGTTCGATTTGATTAAGTCACTGTACACGATTTTATGCATTCGTTGCACAATCAGAGGATATCTAATGCAACTTGGTTATTCCCATCTGCAAACAACACTATCTCATATTTTGATATCTAAGTCGTAAATTGGGATATCAATATATTGCCAACTCATGAATATATCATGAGAATTATATTTACATGAATCATGGATAATGGTAACCATGATATCACTATCCAAGAAATCCGAGTTGGGATAGCATCATATAAATATCCATGTATCATTATCTCAAGGGTAGTGTGTGTGAATTTTCTTCACATATGGTAGAGGACTAATTGTGTGAATTTGATTCATATAATCATTCAATTAAATCGAACTCATTTAGATTAAGGTTTTATTATGAATTGATTTATAAAAGTCAATCCAAATCAAATTGGCATTAAGTGGTCAATGTGGACCCTGACTAAATTGATGACATCCACCCTCTCAATATAAGAGAGGGTGGATGTATGCCATGAAGTTTGATGACTCCCATCTCTTGCCCATTCACATGCTCTGTCCTCTCTTTGTTGGCCATCTACCCCATCCTCTCATCTCTCCATAGTTGGTGCTTGTTTCTCGAAGGAGCTTGCAATCGCCCAAAATACAAAAAAATGAGAAAATTTTAAAAACACAAAAAGATTTCGGGAGACACACGATCGAGTCGGACTGTGAGGAGAGCGCCCACTTGCCAGACTTCTTGACCACACATGCATTCACACCCAGTCCCACCTTTGACCCCGAGGATGCCGCTGTACAGACTGCTCTTGGCATTCCTCGTGTATATGCTGATTCCGACTTCCTCCCTTGTATGGAGGAGGTCCAAAAATTCAAAAAAATGCTGACTGAACCCGAAGTGGTGGCCACCATACATGAGATTATCCGTGCCCCACTTCAGCAGGCCATGACCGATTTATCTGCTCCTCTTCCCAAGAAGAGAAAGCGGAGGAACAGATCTGAGCGTCATATCTTGACCATGGCCACTGCCCATGCCATCACACACCGTCCCATTCCTCGGAAGAAGAACATTGCCACACCTTTCATTAGTTGCACCATCTCTGACCACACATGTGATCGCACTCTCCTAGACGGCGGTGCTTCGATTAGCATCATACCCTTCTCGCTGGTACAGTCTCTTCACTTAAGGCCTCTCAAGAAGACCAGGATGATCGTACAGTTTGCTGATGGATCAATAAAGAGGCCGAAGGGTATCCTTGAAAACGCCGTCATATCGATTCAGGGCACGAGCCACAATGTTGATTTTGTCGTGTTGCCCATGGAGAACTCCACAGGGGAGCATTCTCCAATCATCCTGGGACGACCATTCCTCGCCTCCGCGAGGGTCGTTATTGATTACGGATCAGGAGAGATTCGCTTTCGCCCTGCTGACGAGAGCGAAGCATTGATCACTGCACCTACTGCCGACCAGAGACCTGCACCTGATGTGACCACACCTATCTTGGCTGACCTCGAGGACCATGACCTTGATGATACTATCAGAGAATTTTGTTGTCTATTGGATTCCACTGAGACCCGAGAATTCCTCTCGGTTGAGGAAAACTTGGAAAGCATGGACCTCGACGTTCCTTCTTCTGGGACTTGGCATTGTGTTGATGACATCCGCGGGATCTACACGATTGATACCATTGAGCGGAGGGCAGATATAGAGACTATACAGGACGGACATGCTTTGATTACTTCCACTGATGAGTCCGTTCCTGTCCATGTAGATACTGATGAGACTAAGGCCGAATTTGATTTTGTTGCTTTTCTTCAGAGATTCGGGCCTTTTGATGAAAAAGATGATCCAGTTGAAATTATAGAGGACGACCAGAGTTCAACTACTTCCACCAATGAGTTCGTGCCTTTTGGTTTTGACCTGGATAACACCTCGCAGGACGACTCCGAGTACACCACTTCCGATGATGATGAGTTCGTCCCATTCCACTTTGATATCAGCGAGACTCCCAAGGCAGGACCAAGCCGTACTTCTTCCACTACCCAGTCTGTGCCTTCACACCCTAGGGCCCCTGAGGATTTACACCCCGTCGACCCTGATCGGAGTCCGTCCACTGTGGACCCCGATGTCGACCTGCATCACACCAGATCCATTCCTCCGCGGTCCCGCAAGAAGGTTCGCTTTCTACCTTCTTGACCATCTGTATATCCACCTCTGTTGTACATTCTCCTTTGTTCATCTCTATCTTCCGTATTGCTCGTCCACCCATTATCGTGTCTGCCTTACTTAGGACGTACTTTGTCCTAAGTATAGGGGGTGAACGAGCCGAGTGTTCATTCATCGTTCCGTCTGATCACTCCTATACTTAGGGTTTCTTTTACCCTAAGTATAGGGGGAGTGGTGTGTACATCCTCACGATCTCTTCATCCATCTTCAGATCTCTTTCCCTTTCTTTTCTTCTTTTCTTCTTTTCCTCTTATATCTTCTTCATCTACCAAAAAGGTGCTACCCCTTGTAGACAGTCTTCTATACTTAGGACGTACGTTGTCCTAAGTATAGGGGGGTGTGCACCCCGAGTTTCTTCTATTCTTTTCGATCCTCTCCATTGTCTCCTCTTCTTGTCTATACTTAGGGATATCTTACCCTAAGTATAGGGGGAGACAATCTGAGTACGATCTATTCATTCCCACCCTTGACCCTCCCTGCGTTGTGTACAGTCTGCTATACTTAGGATTATTTGATCCTAAGTATAGGGGGGACGGTCAACTTCTCATTCATTGATTCATTCATCCATTCCTTTATTTTTTAGATTTTCCTATACTTAGTACGAGTTATGTCTTCTCTTTTCTCTCCGATCTATGAGGACATAGCTCAAGCTAATTATAGGGGGGTCGTATATACTACGTATATACTTTAGCCATAACTCGTACTTTCGTATTTTCTTAATAATATGGCTAAAAATTCTTTAAAAATTCATTAAAAATTCTTAATAAAAAGATGTGGTTATTCCTCAAATGCTTTTTGTATTTACTGATTAATAAATCAGGTGAAAATGTTTTTTGCAAAATGTTTGAAAAATAGTTTGAAAATCTTTGTGAACATCTATTGAAAACTATTTTGAAAATATTTTGTTTCGTGTTTTCAACCTGTGTGGATTGTAAAATTTATTTTCTTTGTGTGAAATAAAAATGTTTGAAAAATGATTTGCAAATGGTTTGAAAAATGGTTGCAAAAATGATTTGAAAAACCTATATATACTGTTTTGAAAGCCTTTGCAAAATGATTTTCAAATGTGTGTAAAATGTTTGTAAAAATTATTTTGGACTATAGTTTTCAAAAATTGTGTGTAAATTGTTTTCAAATAAATTTGAGGAATATACACATCACACCAAAATCCACTATATATGTATATATAAAATTGACTACTTACCCTGTAAATCCTTAAAATCCACTTCTTGTAAATATAAGAAGCACTCCCGTGTACATATTTTAACCTATTTTTCAGCCAAAACCTTTTTGTTTTCAAAAAGCCCAAAAACATTTGCAAAAACTAAAATCCAAAAACATTTGAAAAATCTTTTTGAAAAATACAAAAAAATTGCATCTGCATGCATCATCTTTTCAAAAATCCATAAAAAGTTCAAAATCTTTGAAAATTGCATCACAAAAATATTTTCTGCATAGCATTGCATAGCATGAGCATTTTTCGGATTAAATTTGATAGTTGAACGAGTCTAAGTAAAATCCGGAGATTGGAGCTTAATTGGACCTTATAATTTACCTAATAACAGGAACCTTATAGGAACTAGGTTTGAGGTACTTCAGGTCTAGTTGACTTAATTCTTTGAGGATCACGAGACTTGGTTCAATGGATTCTTGACTGCCTAAGTAGAGTATTTCGGAGCACACGTACGACTCTTGTTGATAATGACCTAACTTGGACACCTGCACCTTTCACATGGCTCAACTCAGTTGGAGTGGTGAGGGGATTGGATTTGCCGGTATGAGACGCACACAAGTGGAAACACTTGTCCTCCTCTAGGGAGGGAAGTGCACCCCAACCCGTCCAGTGATTAGGAAGTCTAAAGACAGGAGGCTGTGGGTTGCGATAAAGCTTCAAAAGAGGGATAGTCTACTGGCTCAAGAGGAAAAACTCCTTATGTAAATGCTGCTGTGAATAGTATTTCAAAAAAAAAAAAAAGAAGAAGAAGAAAAAAAAAAGAAGTTCAGGCATGTACAAAAATAAGAAGCCTGCAAGTATGTACATATGTTGTAAAGTCAATAAGCAAGCTTGAGTTCCAAAGTCATATCATGTGAGCCTGCAGCAGGATGACTTGACTACACTGGTCTTGCATCCAAGGATAGGTAGCTACACTGGCTACCGACCATTCTTCTCTTCACCCCCTCCTCTTGAGTTGGTTGCCACTTGAACTTAGAAGGGAATACCCCGCTCCTCGAGGATGGAGTTGCTGGATTGGGGAATCACTGGGTTGTCATACTGGAGAAGTCAGTTTCTTTGTCATTCTAGTTGGGGAGAGCCACCATCACTTACACTGTACAAGTCAGATTCATAGTCGTAAGAGTTTGCGTATGAGTTGAGATATTTCTGACCTGGCTATTGAGGAGACTTGGATAGAGTTTTGGGATTCTCAAGGACTGTTGGATTTCAAACACGGTTCTCACTAAGGTTCCGCCCGCACTAAAATTCCAAAGGTCCTATTTAAGCTCCAAACTTTGATTTTGTGAAGACAAGTTTGATGATTAAATTTAGTCCATCTTTCTTCTTTTTCTTTTCTTTGTTTTTCTTTTCTGCACTTATTGCATAAGTGTTTGCTAGGGACTAGCAAAGGCAAGTATAGGGGGATGATGAATCCACGTTTCATCATCTTTATTCTATCATTTTGGCCTTAAAAACCCTAGTAAATGCGTGTAAATAGGCTTAATTCATGCATTTTAGCATTCATGTATATGTGTGTAAATATTGTATAAAATACGGTTTTTAATGCCAAAATTATAGAATAAAGAGAAGAAAAGAAAAAGAATAAAATATTGTAAATATTTTATGACCCGAAACCCCGAGACCTAGGCATCTTGATGAATAGGTCGACAAGGAATAAAGTAAGGGGAGATAAGGTCAGAAATACAGTGAAAATACCTATACATTTCATTCATTCTTTATTCATTTTGGGACCTATTTTTGGTTCCACTTTTTATACATCAAATAAAGAAACTTTGTATATGAAAGTTGTAGATAATTTAATAAAGAAAAATACAAAATTGATTTCAAAGAAAAATAATGTACAGATAAAAAGTTATGGTCTGAATAAAAATCCAAAATGCCAACTTCCCAGACCTGTATCTCACAAATAAAAACTCCGAATGCAGCGTACTCACCTTTAATTGTATATAGAAGAAAATAATCTAATTAATGGTGGTGGTTTCGCATTTGGCGGAGCTACGGTTTGAAAGTTGAATTTTGGACCCCTATTGTACCTTGTACATATTAAAATATTCAATTTATTATTTATTTATTATTTTTATAATTTTATATTTTTATAATGTTGTAAGTAATACTTATAATAATTATGTATATTAAAATTAGAATAAAAACATCATTAAAATACAAATAAAAATACTTGTATATATTCAATACATAGGTATATTACCTATAGACATACCTATACAAAACATACTTGTATTTTATTAAATATACAAAATAAATCAGAAAAATAAAATAAAAATATATTTGTGTCTATAAAAGTATTTTATCATTTTAGAAAATAATAAACAAAAATAAATAAATTAAAAATACAAAAATAAAAATAAAATACTCAATATGTAGATAATATACCTATATAGGGGTATAAATGCAAACTTGTAAAAATTTAATTCATAAAAATAAATAAAAATCGGAATAAAATACTACATACAAAATTAAACAATTTTTATTTTATAACCATAATTTAATTCAACCTATTTCTATTTTTAAATCATTTTATAAATCTTTTTCCCAGGGTTTTTCCTGGTTGGTCCACGTGGACCAACCAGGAGGGTCCGAGAGTTGACCGCGGGTCAACTCTCTGACCCGCCCCCTGTGGCCCTGTCAGAACGCCCATGTCCCTACCTTCGCCCATTTTTCTAGGTCGGCTCGTCCACCCTATGACCCCGCTTCCTTCATGAAAAATGTACCCTAAACATCCGTGATACCCGCCGACCTATTGGATCCTCCAAGATCTTCTCCCTCCACCCGTGATCGGCCCTCGAAGTTCGCCCCTTGGCCAACTTTTCAAAAAGAAACCCATCACCCCCATTCTCGCTTGAACCCTTCTTTGACCTTGCTGCCCCCTTTCTTCTTGTGTTCTGGACGGGAGGCCGTGACAGGGCCTCCTCCAACCATCCAGGAGGGACGCGCGTGGCCGGGAGGTGCTTCCACCATCTCCGGCGGCGAGCCGCCGTTGAGGTCCAACTTCGGGTACACCACCCTCGAGGTCGTTTTTCTTCTTTTTTTTATATGCTTTAGTTCCTGGTAGTCTTAGCTTCATTTCCATACCCTCCATTCTGATTCAGATCATCCCATTCACCGCATCACCACCTCGTCGGAGCAAGCTCCGACGAGCTCAATCTCTACCACCCACATCTTTTTTTTGAGCACGCTGGAGGGTCGCGGCAGTTTGCCCGCGACCCTCTTAACCTTTCTTTTGTAGGAACTGGAGACAAAGCGCGCAGCTGGGCAGTTTTTGGGACCGAGGACAGCACCTGGGGCACAGCAGCTTCCACCTCGTCGTGGGAGAGCTCCGGCGCCGCTCGCGTCATTCTGTCGTTCCCAGCCATCAGAGGAGTGTTCCAGCGAGCTCGTGGGCCTCATAGCAAGTGCAGATCACGGCGGCCGTTGGATCCTTGCCAGTTCCTCCAGGCATACAGCCGTCGTTAGATCTGCTCGTATTGCATCCGTCAGATCGTCCAACCAGATCTAATCGCGGCAGTTGAATCGAAGGGGCATCGGCGCACATCTGTTCGACACGTGGTTAAGTGGGATCTCTCCCACCGTTAGATCGCGCCCAAAGGTTGGGCATTTTGCAATCCTTACCCAGCGCCTTTTTTGTATTTTATATTAGAGCTAAAGACATTTATCTGCAGCAGTACTTTTTGTAAAATTTGCAACAGAGCCCCCTCGGTTTTTGGCATATTGCGAAGTCGCCCCTCCCAGGCGCGCGTGCTTCTGCACGTGGGGCTGGGATTTTTGCGGGAATATCCTTCGCATTTTGTGTATTTTCTAATAGTTCAGAAACTATTTGCTTTAGTATATTATTTTGTGAGAATTTTGCACATCAGCCCCTGTACTTTTTGAATATTGCGAAAAAGCCCCTATATGGCTTTGCATTGTTGAGCCCTTCTTGTATTTTATGCACGCATCTAGAAAGCTCCAAAAAAAATCCCCAAAAATAGCATTAAGCTCCTGTTGCATCATATTTTGACGCCATATTTTTATTTTGCATATTTATTGCATTTTCATAATTATTAAAAATCAAAAACATGCATTTATTCCACTGTTTGCATTAAAAAACCCATAAAAAATATAAATGTATTTTTAAAAATTCCAAAAAAATTACATATTGTCTATTTTATCCTATTTTAGTGTTAGTCCAAAAATCACTAAAAATCTCAAAAGAAAAACACTAAAAATTACAAAACTCTAAAAACCTTCATAAAAATTTATAAAATCATTAAAAAATCCAAAAATAGAGTTTTCTTTTCCTAAATTTTCTTGGTTTCATTATCTATCACTGAAAATTAAGTTGGAGAATTTTTGCCACTGATTTCTATTTTATTTCTCCATTTTAGTTTCAGCCTTGTATTTTCTCCACTGTTTTCTTTATTTTGATAATTAAAAATATCAAAAACATTCTAAAAATTACCCAAAAATCACAAAAACAGTAGAAAAATATAAAAAGACCAAAAAGACTTTATTTCCTCATTTTTGAGTATTTTTATCTATTTTTATAAATACCTCCTTTTCCCTTTTATTACATTGTCTCTATTTTCCAATATTGAAAAAGATTAAAAAAAATATATAAAATATAAAATATAAAAATCAGAAAACTAAAAACCAAAATACAAAAGTATAAAATTAAAAATTAAATAAAAAAATTATAAAATTAAAAACCCACAAAAAAAATAGCATAAGTAGGCACTTGATCATTTTCACACACATTTTTGTGCACTTGTGCCCCGTTCTACCTGTCTGCTCCCTGTGTTCGACCTCTACAATACTTGCACCTATACACATCTTGTTGTAGAGTTATAATAAATTTTAACTCCGCACCTTTACATTCATTGTTTGATTTAATTGTTGTGGGTTAATTGTTGATTAATTCGGGTTTCGTGAGCGGTCGCTCAGCGACACTGTGGTCCCGCCTTGTGTGGACCATTTTGACCCTCGCAAAATCCGAGTTATCAAATGGCGCCGTTGCCGGGGAGCAACAGCGCGTAGTTCGGGTCTTGTTTGTGTTTGTGATTATTTGTCTACATTTTGCGTTTTTTTATTTTTATCTTGATATATCTTTTGAGCTGTCTAATCCCCCTCTTTGTTGACTTTTTGCGAGGAACCGCGGATCGAGGGAGGCGCTCCACCCTAGGCGCCTACGCACCCACGTGAAGCCGGCATCTGCCAGCCGAGCACAGAGGAGACGAAGAGAAAATTTTGAAGACCGCGCTCTATTTTAGTTGCATTTTATTTTCTTGTATTTATTTTTGTAATTTTTGTGAGAGAGAGACCACTTTATTTGTAATAATACAGGTACCCCCGAACTTGGACTTTAGAGCCTAATTTCCAAGTGATTGTTCACTTGGGGGCTCGCCGCGGCTTTTTACGGTTTTCATCGCATTTTTTTTATTTATTTTGTTTTGTTTTTCGATTTTATTTCTTTTGTGTGATTGAGCCCGTAGTTTTAGGAGTTGCTTGCGATAGATTAAGGCCAAACACCTAATACCTTTGCATGTACCTATAGCCGCGTTTGGACTTAGTCAAATTTAAATAGTCGATTCATTTATCTCTTAACCCGTGTGCCGTGAGCGAGCCCCATCAAGCGCTACTCCTGAACTCGAGTGTGTCGAGAAGAGGAGGGGTAAGCCAAGACCAGACTCTTAAGTTAAAGATAAGTGGTCGACTTGTGGTTCTTCCCGCTAATAGCAATTTTTGAACTTAGGGCGATTTCATCGGCTTTGCATTTGCATATAGACAGGTTTCAATTCTGCTGAGCATCCTTGCATGTAGAGTGCTGGAGGCAAGGTGAGCATTTACGCTTTAGCATCCATCATTATTTGCCGCCTGCATTGCTTTTCCGACTCTACCTCTGATTTTGCCAACCTAGGATCTTAAAGGAATTGAATCCCCGATAGGCTCGTGCATTTTTTATTAAAAATCCAAAAAAAGTGATAACCAAATAAAATTGGGACTGCTAACATTACTTGACCCTAAAATTCACCAAAAAGAAAAATTTTGTATTGGGGCAAGTAATCCCCTCATTGTCTTCGCTTTTATTTGCTCGCGCACACACTAAGGTTAGAGCCCAAAATCCCATTCAGCCCCTAAGTGTTTGCGCAATATTTTGACTTCTCACCTAACTCTAAAACAGACAAGATAAAAAGACCGCATTTTACGGTCTCTACCGAGTTGAGTAGGTGAATTGAGGGTTTGCATTCTTTCATTTTTGCTTGTGATTGTTTTTTGTGTGTCCTAGATCATCCCTGCGCATTTGCGCCTTCTTCTTCATTCTCTTGACTTGACCATCGTGCTCTCCTGATCATTTTCTTTTGTTTCGAGATGGCCGACTGGAGCGTATTCTATCCGGACTTCGCGGATCCCTCCTTCACTCCAGCCGGTCCACCTCCTTTTTTCCAGGAGGACTTTGCTCCTGACTTTTGTACATATCCGCCTCAGCCACAGTATCAGGACTCGGATTTCTACCCACACCCACCGCTATCTCCACCTATGTATTATCCGCCTCCACCTTCACATCCACCCGAGACTGAGCTGATGGAGTCACCTTTCATGGAGTCCACCCTTGAGCACTTGACCCAGATGATGGATCATATGAGACAGAGGATTGACACCCTCACTAGTACCAATAAGAGCGACCATGATATTCCACCATTTGATGATATGGGTTCACTCGAGGATTTCCATGAGAGCTTGCAATCGCCCAAAATACAAAAAAATGAGAAAATTTTAAAAACACAAAAAGATTTCGGGAGACACACGATCGAGTCGGACTGTGAGGAGAGCGCCCACTTGCCAGACTTCTTGACCACACATGCATTCACACCCAGTCCCACCTTTGACCCCGAGGATGCCGCTGTACAGACTGCTCTTGGCATTCCTCGTGTATATGCTGATTCCGACTTCCTCCCTTGTATGGAGGAGGTCCAAAAATTCAAAAAAATGCTGACTGAACCCGAAGTGGTGGCCACCATACATGAGATTATCCGTGCCCCACTTCAGCAGGCCATGACCGATTTATCTGCTCCTCTTCCCAAGAAGAGAAAGCGGAGGAACAGATCTGAGCGTCATATCTTGACCATGGCCACTGCCCATGCCATCACACACCGTCCCATTCCTATCCAAGAAATCCGAGTTGGGATAGCATCATATAAATATCCATGTATCATTATCTCAAGGGTAGTGTGTGTGAATTTTCTTCACATATGGTAGAGGACTAATTGTGTGAATTTGATTCATATAATCATTCAATTAAATCGAACTCATTTAGATTAAGGTTTTATTATGAATTGATTTATAAAAGTCAATCCAAATCAAATTGGCATTAAGTGGTCAATGTGGACCCTGACTAAATTGATGACATCCACCCTCTCAATATAAGAGAGGGTGGATGTATGCCATGAAGTTTGATGACTCCCATCTCTTGCCCATTCACATGCTCTGTCCTCTCTTTGTTGGCCATCTACCCCATCCTCTCATCTCTCCATAGTTGGTGCTTGTTTCTCGAAGGAGCTTGCAATCGCCCAAAATACAAAAAAATGAGAAAATTTTAAAAACACAAAAAGATTTCGGGAGACACACGATCGAGTCGGACTGTGAGGAGAGCGCCCACTTGCCAGACTTCTTGACCACACATGCATTCACACCCAGTCCCACCTTTGACCCCGAGGATGCCGCTGTACAGACTGCTCTTGGCATTCCTCGTGTATATGCTGATTCCGACTTCCTCCCTTGTATGGAGGAGGTCCAAAAATTCAAAAAAATGCTGACTGAACCCGAAGTGGTGGCCACCATACATGAGATTATCCGTGCCCCACTTCAGCAGGCCATGACCGATTTATCTGCTCCTCTTCCCAAGAAGAGAAAGCGGAGGAACAGATCTGAGCGTCATATCTTGACCATGGCCACTGCCCATGCCATCACACACCGTCCCATTCCTCGGAAGAAGAACATTGCCACACCTTTCATTAGTTGCACCATCTCTGACCACACATGTGATCGCACTCTCCTAGACGGCGGTGCTTCGATTAGCATCATACCCTTCTCGCTGGTACAGTCTCTTCACTTAGGGCCTCTCAAGAAGACCAGGATGATCGTACAGTTTGCTGATGGATCAATAAAGAGGCCGAAGGGTATCCTTGAAAACGCCGTCATATCGATTCAGGGCACGAGCCACAATGTTGATTTTGTCGTGTTGCCCATGGAGAACTCCACAGGGGAGCATTCTCCAATCATCCTGGGACGACCATTCCTCGCCTCCGCGAGGGTCGTTATTGATTACGGATCAGGAGAGATTCGCTTTCGCCCTGCTGACGAGAGCGAAGCATTGATCACTGCACCTACTGCCGACCAGAGACCTGCACCTGATGTGACCACACCTACTTGGCTGACCTCGAGGACCATGACCTTGATGATACTATCAGAGAATTTTGTTGTCTATTGGATTCCACTGAGACCCGAGAATTCCTCTCGGTTGAGGAAAACTTGGAAAGCATGGACCTCGACGTTCCTTCTTCTGGGACTTGGCGTTGTGTTGATGACATCCGCGGGATCTACACGATTGATACCATTGAGCGGAGGGCAGATATAGAGACTATACAGGACGGACATGCTTTGATTACTTCCACTGATGAGTCCGTTCCTGTCCATGTAGATACTGATGAGACTAAGGCCGAATTTGATTTTGTTGCTTTTCTTCAGAGATTCGGGCCTTTTGATGAAAAAGATGATCCAGTTGAAATTATAGAGGACGACCAGAGTTCAACTACTTCCACCAATGAGTTCGTGCCTTTTGGTTTTGACCTGGATAACACCTCGCAGGACGACTCCGAGTACACCACTTCCGATGATGATGAGTTCGTCCCATTCCACTTTGATATCAGCGAGACTCCCAAGGCAGGACCAAGCCGTACTTCTTCCACTACCCAGTCTGTGCCTTCACACCCTAGGGCCCCTGAGGATTTACACCCCGTCGACCCTGATCGGAGTCCGTCCACTGTGGACCCCGATGTCGACCTGCATCACACCAGATCCATTCCTCCGCGGTCCCGCAAGAAGGTTCGCTTTCTACCTTCTTGACCATCTGTATATCCACCTCTGTTGTACATTCTCCTTTGTTCATCTCTATCTTCCGTATTGCTCGTCCACCCATTATCGTGTCTGCCTTACTTAGGACGTACTTTGTCCTAAGTATAGGGGGTGAACGAGCCGAGTGTTCATTCATCGTTCCGTCTGATCACTCCTATACTTAGGGTTTCTTTTACCCTAAGTATAGGGGGAGTGGTGTGTACATCCTCACGATCTCTTCATCCATCTTCAGATCTCTTTCCCTTTCTTTTCTTCTTTTCTTCTTTTCCTCTTATATCTTCTTCATCTACCAAAAAGGTGCTACCCCTTGTAGACAGTCTTCTATACTTAGGACGTACGTTGTCCTAAGTATAGGGGGGTGTGCACCCCGAGTTTCTTCTATTCTTTTCGATCCTCTCCATTGTCTCCTCTTCTTGTCTATACTTAGGGATATCTTACCCTAAGTATAGGGGGAGACAATCTGAGTACGATCTATTCATTCCCACCCTTGACCCTCCCTGCGTTGTGTACAGTCTGCTATACTTAGGATTATTTGATCCTAAGTATAGGGGGGACGGTCAACTTCTCATTCATTGATTCATTCATCCATTCCTTTATTTTTTAGATTTTCCTATACTTAGTACGAGTTATGTCTTCTCTTTTCTCTCCGATCTATGAGGACATAGCTCAAGCTAATTATAGGGGGGTCGTATATACTACGTATATACTTTAGCCATAACTCGTACTTTCGTATTTTCTTAATAATATGGCTAAAAATTCTTTAAAAATTCATTAAAAATTCTTAATAAAAAGATGTGGTTATTCCTCAAATGCTTTTTGTATTTACTGATTAATAAATCAGGTGAAAATGTTTTTTGCAAAATGTTTGAAAAATAGTTTGAAAATCTTTGTGAACATCTATTGAAAACTATTTTGAAAATATTTTGTTTCGTGTTTTCAACCTGTGTGGATTGTAAAATTTATTTTCTTTGTGTGAAATAAAAATGTTTGAAAAATGATTTGCAAATGGTTTGAAAAATGGTTGCAAAAATGATTTGAAAAACCTATATATACTGTTTTGAAAGCCTTTGCAAAATGATTTTCAAATGTGTGTAAAATGTTTGTAAAAATTATTTTGGACTATAGTTTTCAAAAATTGTGTGTAAATTGTTTTCAAATAAATTTGAGGAATATACACATCACACCAAAATCCACTATATATGTATATATAAAATTGACTACTTACCCTGTAAATCCTTAAAATCCACTTCTTGTAAATATAAGAAGCACTCCCGTGTACATATTTTAACCTATTTTTCAGCCAAAACCTTTTTGTTTTCAAAAAGCCCAAAAACATTTGCAAAAACTAAAATCCAAAAACATTTGAAAAATCTTTTTGAAAAATACAAAAAAATTGCATCTGCATGCATCATCTTTTCAAAAATCCATAAAAAGTTCAAAATCTTTGAAAATTGCATCACAAAAATATTTTCTGCATAGCATTGCATAGCATGAGCATTTTTCGGATTAAATTTGATAGTTGAACGAGTCTAAGTAAAATCCGGAGATTGGAGCTTAATTGGACCTTATAATTTACCTAATAACAGGAACCTTATAGGAACTAGGTTTGAGGTACTTCAGGTCTAGTTGACTTAATTCTTTGAGGATCACGAGACTTGGTTCAATGGATTCTTGACTGCCTAAGTAGAGTATTTCGGAGCACACGTACGACTCTTGTTGATAATGACCTAACTTGGACACCTGCACCTTTCACATGGCTCAACTCAGTTGGAGTGGTGAGGGGATTGGATTTGCCGGTATGAGACGCACACAAGTGGAAACACTTGTCCTCCTCTAGGGAGGGAAGTGCACCCCAACCCGTCCAGTGATTAGGAAGTCTAAAGACAGGAGGCTGTGGGTTGCGATAAAGCTTCAAAAGAGGGATAATCTACTGGCTCAAGAGGAAAAACTCCTTATGTAAATGCTGCTGTGAATAGTATTTCAAAAAAAAAAAAAGAAGAAGAAAAAAAAAAAAGAAGTTCAGGCATGTACAAAAATAAGAAGCCTGCAAGTATGTACATATGTTGTAAAGTCAATAAGCAAGCTTGAGTTCCAAAGTCATATCATGTGAGCCTGCAGCAGGATGACTTGACTACACTGGTCTTGCATCCAAGGATAGGTAGCTACACTGGCTACCGACCATTCTTCTCTTCACCCCCTCCTCTTGAGTTGGTTGCCACTTGAACTTAGAAGGGAATACCCCGCTCCTCGAGGATGGAGTTGCTGGATTGGGGAATCACTGGGTTGTCATACTGGAGAAGTCAGTTTCTTTGTCATTCTAGTTGGGGAGAGCCACCATCACTTACACTGTACAAGTCAGATTCATAGTCGTAAGAGTTTGCGTATGAGTTGAGATATTTCTGACCTGGCTATTGAGGAGACTTGGATAGAGTTTTGGGATTCTCAAGGACTGTTGGATTTCAAACACGGTTCTCACTAAGGTTCCGCCCGCACTAAAATTCCAAAGGTCCTATTTAAGCTCCAAACTTTGATTTTGTGAAGACAAGTTTGATGATTAAATTTAGTCCATCTTTCTTCTTTTTCTTTTCTTTGTTTTTCTTTTATGCACTTATTGCATAAGTGTTTGCTAGGGACTAGCAAAGGCAAGTATAGGGGGATGATGAATCCACGTTTCATCATCTTTATTCTATCATTTTGGCCTTAAAAACCCTAGTAAATGCGTGTAAATAGGCTTAATTCATGCATTTTAGCATTCATGTATATGTGTGTAAATATTGTATAAAATACGGTTTTTAATGCCAAAATTATAGAATAAAGAGAAGAAAAGAAAAAGAATAAAATATTGTAAATATTTTATGACCCGAAACCCCGAGACCTAGGCATCTTGATGAATAGGTCGACAAGGAATAAAGTAAGGGGAGATAAGGTCAGAAATACAGTGAAAATACCTATACATTTCATTCATTCTTTATTCATTTTGGGACCTATTTTTGGTTCCACTTTTTATACATCAAATAAAGAAACTTTGTATATGAAAGTTGTAGATAATTTAATAAAGAAAAATACAAAATTGATTTCAAAGAAAAATAATGTACAGATAAAAAGTTATGGTCTGAATAAAAATCCAGAATGCCAACTTCCCAGACCTGTATCTCACAAATAAAAACTCCGAATGCAGCGTACTCACCTTTAATTGTATATAGAAGAAAATAATCTAATTAATGGTGGTGGTTTCGCATTTGGCGGAGCTACGGTTTGAAAGTTGAATTTTGGACCCCTATTGTACCTTGTACATATTAAAATATTCAATTTATTATTTATTTATTATTTTTATAATTTTATATTTTTATAATGTTGTAAGTAATACTTATAATAATTATGTATATTAAAATTAGAATAAAAACATCATTAAAATACAAATAAAAATACTTGTATATATTCAATACATAGGTATATTACCTATAGACATACCTATACAAAACATACTTGTATTTTATTAAATATACAAAATAAATCAGAAAAATAAAATAAAAATATATTTGTGTCTATAAAAGTATTTTATCATTTTAGAAAATAATAAACAAAAATAAATAAATTAAAAATACAAAAATAAAAATAAAATACTCAATATGTAGATAATATACCTATATAGGGGTATAAATGCAAACTTGTAAAAATTTAATTCATAAAAATAAATAAAAATCGGAATAAAATACTACATACAAAATTAAACAATTTTTATTTTATAACCATAATTTAATTCAACCTATTTCTATTTTAAATCATTTTATAAATCTTTTTCCCAGGGTTTTTCCTGGTTGGTCCACGTGGACCAACCAGGAGGGTCCGAGAGTTGACCGCGGGTCAACTCTCTGACCCGCCCCCTGTGGCCCTGTCAGAACGCCCATGTCCCTACCTTCGCCCATTTTTCTAGGTCGGCTCGTCCACCCTATGACCCCGCTTCCTTCATGAAAAATGTACCCTAAACATCCGTGATACCCGCCGACCTATTGGATCCTCCAAGATCTTCTCCCTCCACCCGTGATCGGCCCTCGAAGTTCGCCCCTTGGCCAACTTTTCAAAAAGAAACCCATCACCCCCATTCTCGCTTGAACCCTTCTTTGACCTTGCTGCCCCCTTTCTTCTTGTGTTCTGGACGGGAGGCCGTGACAGGGCCTCCTCCAACCATCCAGGAGGGACGCGCGTGGCCGGGAGGTGCTTCCACCATCTCCGGCGGCGAGCCGCCGTTGAGGTCCAACTTCGGGTACACCACCCTCGAGGTCGTTTTTCTTCTTTTTTTTATATGCTTTAGTTCCTGGTAGTCTTAGCTTCATTTCCATACCCTCCATTCTGATTCAGATCATCCCATTCACCGCATCACCACCTCGTCGGAGCAAGCTCCGACGAGCTCAATCTCTACCACCCACATCTTTTTTTTGAGCACGCTGGAGGGTCGCGGCAGTTTGCCCGCGACCCTCTTAACCTTTCTTTTGTAGGAACTGGAGACAAAGCGCGCAGCTGGGCAGTTTTTGGGACCGAGGACAGCACCTGGGGCACAGCAGCTTCCACCTCGTCGTGGGAGAGCTCCGGCGCCGCTCGCGTCATTCTGTCGTTCCCAGCCATCAGAGGAGTGTTCCAGCGAGCTCGTGGGCCTCATAGCAAGTGCAGATCACGGCGGAGGAAGGAGACCGTGCCGATTCATCGTCGCCGGCCTTCTGTTCTTCGTTTGTTCTTGCAGATCGACTCGTAGCCGTTGGATCCTTGCTAGTTCCTCCAGGCATACAGCTGTCGTTAGATCTGCTCGTATTGCATCCGTCAGATCGTCCAACCAGATCTAATCGCGGCAGTTGAATCGAAGGGGCATCGGCGCACATCTGTTCGACACGTGGTTAAGTGGGATCTCTCCCACCGTTAGATCGCGCCCAAAGGTTGGGCATTTTGCAATCCTTACCCAGCGCCTTTTTTGTATTTTATATTAGAGCTAAAGACATTTATCTGCAGCAGTACTTTTTGTAAAATTTGCAACAGAGCCCCCTCGGTTTTTGGCATATTGCGAAGTCGCCCCTCCCAGGCGCGCGTGCTTCTGCACGTGGGGCTGGGATTTTTGCGGGAATATCCTTCGCATTTTGTGTATTTTCTAATAGTTCAGAAACTATTTGCTTTAGTATATTATTTTGTGAGAATTTTGCACATCAGCCCCTGTACTTTTTGAATATTGCGAAAAAGCCCCTATATGGCTTTGCATTGTTGAGCCCTTCTTGTATTTTATGCACGCATCTAGAAAGCTCCAAAAAAAATCCCCAAAAATAGCATTAAGCTCCTGTTGCATCATATTTTGACGCCATATTTTTATTTTGCATATTTATTGCATTTTCATAATTATTAAAAATCAAAAACATGCATTTATTCCACTGTTTGCATTAAAAAACCCATAAAAAATATAAATGTATTTTTAAAAATTCCAAAAAAATTACATATTGTCTATTTTATCCTATTTTAGTGTCAGTCCAAAAATCACTAAAAATCTCAAAAGAAAAACACTAAAAATTACAAAACTCTAAAAACCTTCATAAAAATTTATAAAATCATTAAAAAATCCAAAAATAGAGTTTTCTTTTCCTAAATTTTCTTGGTTTCATTATCTATCACTGAAAATTAAGTTGGAGAATTTTTGCCACTGATTTCTATTTTATTTCTCCATTTTAGTTTCAGCCTTGTATTTTCTCCACTGTTTTCTTTATTTTGATAATTAAAAATATCAAAAACATTCTAAAAATTACCCAAAAATCACAAAAATAGTAGAAAAATATAAAAAGACCAAAAAGACTTTATTTCCTCATTTTTGAGTATTTTTATCTATTTTTATAAATACCTCCTTTTCCCTTTTATTACATTGTCTCTATTTTCCAATATTGAAAAAGATAAAAAAAATATATAAAATATAAAATATAAAAATCAGAAAACTAAAAACCAAAATACAAAAGTATAAAATTAAAAATTAAATAAAAAAATTATAAAATTAAAAACCCACAAAAAAATAGCATAAGTAGGCACTTGATCATTTTCACACACATTTTTGTGCACTTGTGCCCCGTTCTACCTGTCTGCTCCCTGTGTTCGACCTCTACAATACTTGCACCTATACACATCTTGTTGTAGAGTTATAATAAATTTTAACTCCGCACCTTTACATTCATTGTTTGATTTAATTGTTGTGGGTTAATTGTTGATTAATTCGGGTTTCGTGAGCGGTCGCTCAGCGACACTGTGGTCCCGCCTTGTGTGGACCATTTTGACCCTCGCAAAATCCGAGTTATCACCTACATGAACCCACATGCTCTTCTCCATTTTGTAATGACAGATCATCGGAAAAAAACATGGAAAATAAACGATAAAAGGATAAAAATAGCTACTCGATTCAACAACAATAGTGCACATATTCAAGTATAAGTTTACTTCTATATGAGAGAACACATCATAAATAGATCCATATATATTCTAACACATTAGTTAGCACGAGAACACAACCATGAACGTCATACATCAATAAATTCCCAAGGTCATGGTTCATGGTTGGTTTTAGATCACTCTACCTTTGTTAGAAAGTCGCTTGTCTTGAATGAACTTCTCCCTCTCGAGGCTCCTCAAGACCCTTTAAATCCAGGTTTTAACAAGTGGTTAGTCATTGGAGTTGACATCTAAGATGTGTAAGTGCGAGGTTGACCACCAAAAAACATGCTTACATAAGAACTAAACCCATGGAGAAGTCCCTTTAAGCATGACGACCACATGGGCCCTCTTCTTCAAGCATTTTTAGCACAATGACAACGGTGGAGGGTGGTCTCTAACACGTGGTATCATATCAATATGAGAAATGAGACCTCTAAGAGAAGTTTAAATAGGACTTTGCTGTCAACGCTTGATAACTTGTCTCCATACCCTCCCAATCTCTTTCCGCACTGGGACCACTTCATGTGGGTTGATTGTAAGACATTTGGTCCAATTTATTTGATTTATCACCGGGCTTAATACTTTTCTTAGTCACTTAGATTTTGCGCATGTAAAGTCTAAATATTCTAGTAACATGCCTAACTTGTGAGCCATATTGGCTGCCAACCATTCAACCAAGTGGATTGCTTCCACTTAACCGGATTGTATTAGAGCAATACGATATTAGAATCCAATTATATATAAGATGTTATATTTTTGTACTACCATATTGACTTAAATGCTTTCTTCTTGTATGCTTCACTTTGTTCTTCAATAAATCTATTTCCGTCCTTTCAAAATTTTTAAATCCTTTCAATTTTTTTACTTTCAAAAAATGGTTAAATCCTTTCAATTTTTTTTAAATTCTTTCATTTTTTTAAAATCCCTTTAAGATTTTTTTTTAAAAAATCCTTTCATTTTTAAAATCCTTTATTCTTTTAAAATCCTTTCAAACTTTTTTAAAATCCTTCAAAAAAAAATATATTTCTATCGTCTCCACCAAATCCCGTTTTAATTATTTTCATTGAGTAATTTAGTATATAATTCTCTCGTTAATATATTTTTATCGAATATAACTCAAAACGAAGATTATTCTCGTATAATTACGGAATTCTAATTTAGAGGCTATCATCTCCGAATCAAAAGAGAACCCGAAACCCCGTTTCCCCGGCAAGGCCGAGCGCAATGTCGAGGGCACATCTCAATGCAGCGGCCAAGGCGACTGCTGCGGCGGCGGCCAAGTTCGGACCGAAACCCTCGTCGACGGAGGCTATGCCTATTGCCGTCCCCAGCGCCGGGAGGCCCGTCCCCGCCGCTAAGACGAGGGAGCTCCCCCGATCTCCCGCCCTGCGCAGGTTCCTAGGCCTGCCCGAGATATCTCGTCACGACCCCTACAAGAAAATCTGCAGCCTGGTCAAGCTCTATCAGCGGCAGGTTTGAACCCTGTTCCTCGATTTAGTGGTTTCCTTCGATTTAGCAGTGGATCAAGATTCACCCTCTTTCGAATTAGGAGGCAGTTATAGAGTTATCGTAATGTTTATCTTATATAGCGGACTTTTTTTTGAAAATTTATAGCGGAATTATTTGGATGACAATAACCATTAATTCGCGAGAAAAATACCAGAGAAGCTGAAACTATTAGTATATTAAATAATAACGAAATTGTTTATATAGTATGATTACTCTCGTGATTGGATTTGACAATAAGTGTTGACGCTTTCATACTTACTACCTATTTCTCTCTTGTTCTTTGGTGCTGCTAGTACGCTGCTTATTTAGTAATGATGAAAGCCTGTGAGTTTAAATGTTCGAGTTTGCCGAATATTGGATTTCAGGATGACATAAGCTAACATGGTAATTAGATGGCGAGATTATTTGCTAATAAATATGCAGCTTTCACATTTTTAAGCTCGCTTTTAATGCTACTATAAAGATGCTGATGATGGATGTATACTGAAACTAGGATGAGGAGGATTAAATTTATATATACTAAGCCCTAGCCAAGACTCAAGTGCAATGCTAATTTTTTGAACTGGTTGTTGAGACGTTTAATGATTCATTCTCAATCCTTCGATTCGAAGATGCTGACATAGTGATATTCTATACTTAAAAATAGTAGGATCTGGATTCTGGAGTGTTTAAATGAATACATGGAGTGCTAATCAAGAACAAATACAATGTGTGCTTACTGAAATACTCAATGAGGGTTTTATTCTTATTAGATTTAGATCTATCCACATGGGGGAATTTCATCTAAATGTAGAAATGGTGCATTCTTAAAAAGTTAGTTTCAAGAGGCCGTTCTAAGTTACCTTCTTGTTACGGTAGAAATTATATGTACTTGGGGTTGTTAGTGTTAAAAATATGAGCCCGTGAGCCATTTGTTGTTATGACTCACATTCAAGGTTTCAAAAATGCGGTAAACATTATTCAATGGGTATGCCAGATAAAAGTGATTGAGTAAGCAGAGGAGTATAGAGGGCATACACAGATTATATGGGTTGTAGTATATTTTTATAAATAAATAAAAGAATAAAACTAGATGTCAAGGATTCATGTTACAATTCAACATACCCACAGGCCACAGGACTGATTTAAAGAAACGTTAACTAAAAACAATGTCAACAAACCATATCATGCATAGTACACAACCAACGGCAAACTAAAAAAAATAACTAACAGATCGAGGAAATCAAACTAAAATTTCCAACTTAACAAATAATTCAATGTGAGAACAAAAATAGTTAAAGTATGTTATTTAACAAAATAATATAACTAAAAACCAAGGGAACCTATTTATATTTCTAACCTAACAAGTAATTTGACAAAAAATATGCCATACAAAATTGAAAAAATTTAACAAATATTAAAGAACCAAATCATATAAATCTAACTAAATTGTTATCACAAATAAAACCAAACAATTATCATTCTTTAATAACTAAATTTTAAATTGTAAACAAAATTTAAAAAATAAGGGATTTTTACCCTATAATCTTTGTCAATTACCTTTACGACCTTTGAAACATCGTAATTCCTCCCTCGATCCTGTAAACTTGCTAACTCTTACCATATAAACCCTGCGGTTAACTCCCATTCATTTGACTGTTAAAACTAACTGGATTCCATGAATTTTATTTCCATAATGCCCATTTTGTTTCTCAAAATTACAAAAATACCATCCCTTCTCCCTTTCATCTCCAAGCCTCCTCCACGACATCCCCTCCTCTCCTTCCCTGACCTCCCCTCTGCCCGACCTCCCCTCCCCTGACCTCCCTGTCGCCTCTGCCCAACCTCCCCTCCCCTGTCCTCCCCTTGGCATCCACCCGACCTCTTCCGTAATAAGCTCCATGGTAACTTCCCCGGGTACCTTGGGGAGCTCCCGGAGCTCGAGGTGCTGCAACTATGGGAGAATAACTTCACCGGCGAAGTACCTACAAAGCTCGGGAGAAATGGGAGGCTCCGACTGCTCGATATTTCCTCCCCCACTCGACACTGCTCCCACAGCTCCCCTCCACGTTCGTCCCCAGGTCGATGTCCCTGTAGTTGAGATACATAGGGAGCCATGAATGCATAAAGCTCCCTCATCCAATCGAAATGCCTCTTGGCCACTTCAGCAGCGTTCGTCCCCTTCCCGTGTGGGAATGGAGTGGCACTCTTAGATACCCTCTCCAGCCTCCCACCGAAAGGCTCCGTTATCAGACCTGCAAGCTCGCCCACTGACCCTCACCGTGTTGGGGTTCGCGGAGTGGGACGACGCCGTCCTCAGCTTGGACCAGATCAAACACGCATGTGTCGATGCCTTCCTGTCCCTGGAGATCGACCCCTCCTCGTGCTCCTCGTACTCCACCGTCGAGATCCTCGGCCTTCATCCCCAACATCCCTCATCACGTGTCTGGAGAAGAAGGGGAAGTAGATATCCACCGTCCGATTTCCATTGGTTAGATTAACTCAAGGCTAACTCAAGCAATTAACTCAAATAAAGTTAAAAATGACGGCATGGTCTGTGGGGTAAGACGGAGCAAGTTTACGGGGTCGAGGGAGGAATTACGATGTTTCAAAGGTCATAGAGGTAATTGACAAATATTATAGGGTCTGCCGGGTAAAAATCCCAAAGAAATAAAGAAAAACCTTGAGATGATGACTGGCTGGCGGCTGGAATTGGGGCGGGAAGGGAACCGATGTAGATAGAGGCTAAGGCAAATAATCGTGAACTTGGAAATTGATGGTTTAGTAGGAGAGACATCGCTGGTGGAGATGGCTTGACAGAGAAATAGAGGTGCATTAACATGATGAAGGTGACACGTGGAGATGGCGTTGGGTGGCGTGACCTTGGAATCTGGAGTAGGTGGAAAGAGGTTTGGATTAGTGCTCAAAGCTGGGAAAATGATTAAGTGAGATTTGAAGTCAAGCTTGTGGGGTGGGGGGGGGGTGGGGTGGGGTGGTTGGAGCGTAGAGGGTTTAAATGACTCGTGGTTATAAATCCTTAAACGATCTAGATCTAGATCACATCTAATTGAAGCATATGCTCATATGTGATGCATATGCAGCCACTTATGCGGTTTATGCTGTTTGGTTATGTACATGAACCGCATAAGTCTGCCTATAGCATATGCATTTAGATGTTGATATTGAATACACACATGCAAGTATATAGATTACATTTCTGAGCACTTAATATGTTTCCTTTGAAAGAAATTAATTGTATACGCTATATAGTTAGTCGGGTCCCTTTGTATGACCCGGGTTATGGATGATGATCAAGGGAGATAGATTGAGGACTCAACTAACATTTTTGCATTGTTGTAAAAGTTGGTCGATTAATCGAGTCAGTAGTGTGGCCGACTGATTATTAACCAATCGAATAGTCAGTCATCCGACTACTCAACCCGGTTAGTCGGCCGGCTGGGGGGACTTGTATTTTTGTATTTTTTAAAATGCATAATTATTCTAATATTTTCAATGCCTTATGTATATTCAATTACTTCTTTTATTTCATTATCACAATATACAGAATGTATAAATAATTGTAACTACATAAGAATACATGTATAAAAATAGTTTTATATATGATAATAATTAAAAAAATTGAGCGTCAAAAAAATAATTAAAAAAATTCAAAACCGACTAAAGTCCGACTAAATCCAATTAGTTTCCCGACCGTCGATTAATCCTCCTTAGTCAGTGACCTGACCCACCGATTACCGACTATCGACTTCTGCAACCTTGCATTTGTGAACATTATGCAAGATGCACCCATTTTGAGAAGAGCTGATAGTTTTCTCCGTAGATAATTTTTTGATGAATGCTCATGATGCAGGCTTTTGTCATAGGATAGGAGGTAAAAAATCCATGTAGCCGACCCTACATTATTGTGGGAAAATATGTTGTTGTTGTTGCTGATCTTGATGCATGTTTTCATCATAGGAATATAAATTCAAAGCTAAATAATTTGGCAAATTGAAGAACAAGTACATCTTGTAACTGTCACAAAGTGGGCACTCATCCTTTGAATGGAGATAGATATATGTTCACATGAAAATGTACATTTGAGAGACTATGTTAGGCCTAATCAATGCATTGTTGATGAGCTAGTGTCTTTCTAAATAATCATAAATATTTATATGAGGAATTGGATGATAAAGAAAAATAATATATTAGGTTGAACAAATTTCCTGTGGTCATCTTGTATAAGAAAAAAGATACGAATTCAGGAATATTCGACCAAACCTCCAAAAAAATTGTGATTAATATTTTTTCCTAATGGTTAAAAGATATATTTTTAGTATCTTAGAAGAAGACATGAATTATAAGAACGTGCACTTTGGGTTATAGAAGTGTTGTAATTTGAAGGATACAAGAGTAGAAAGAAAACTTGATGTTGGTGCAATTGCACTAAGTTATAACCAGTGATGCTTCCATTATGCGAGAATGCTGGAACATGTTGGATTTTAGGGGATCCATTTGAGAAGAATTGATTAAGATTTAGTTGTATTAATTCCCAAGTTTTTTTGAGAGAAAAATTGTGCACTGAAAGTGGTGCGCACCCACTTTATTTATGAAAATTTTAACAAGTGTTCACAAAGATCTACACTAAAAAGAGTCTTGGCATGCACTGCACCATCACATTTTATACGTAGAACCGCCTGTTACGTAGAACTGCCTGTTCCGAAAAATTGTCCGACAATATCCAAGCATAAGGTTCAGAAAAAATCTAACAACAAGAGATTATCACTGTGAGTATGGGCACTTGTGGCATTAAGGGACTCTTAGAAGCCATCGGAACCATCTAAGTCCAACCACCAAATTCTCGCATTGTTGCAAACATCTTTAACGATATAAATTTTGAAGAACAAGTGACTCACATCCTCTCGGTCTTCAGCACAAAACAGACAAGCCACATCCATATCATTCAAAATACTAGCTTTATGACCATTGATCATCAATTGTTCCCTCATATTTTAAAATAGAATCTTTACACTCACATGGCTTGTTTGGTTGCCATGTTACTCCGGGGTAACCTGGCATATCCCTTGCTCTATCCTTGCATACATGTGTTGGAATTAGTTGTATGGACCATATAAAATTTTTATTATAGTATTTTTTAACCATGTTTAAATAAAAAAATAAAATAAAAACATATTATAATTGCGGAAAGGATTGAAATGAAGGTACCATTTACTGTAGGAGCTCTCTTATATAGTAAATATCTCAACACTTCCCCTCAAGCTGAAGCATAAATGTTTATCATGCTCAGCTTGGAACAACAACGGTGGAAAGGGCCCTTTGCAAGGACTTTGGTAAACATGTCAGCAATCTGATCACTTGAAGTAACATGAGAAGTGAATATAAGCCCCTTTTGGATTAAATTATGGGTGTAATGGCAGTCAACCTCAATGTGTTTTGTTCTTTCTTGGAAGGTTGGATTATTAGCTATGAATAGAGTAACTTGATTATCACATTTGAGGTGCATAGGAAGAGGCACCTCAACAGTTAGGTCAGTCAGAACGGACTTGATTCACATCATTTCTGTGCTCCCTTGGGCCATGGACTTATACTCTGATTCAACGCTAGATATAGCCACAACAATTTGTTTCTTACTCTTCCATGAAACCAATGAGCTGCGACAAACACAATAAAGCTTGAAGTAGACTTCCTGTACACCCAACATAATATATATATATGTACATCCAGAAACTATGAGAGACGTATCTCTCCTGAATAGAAGTCCTGCACCTGGAGAAGACTTCAGATACCTCAAGATCATATTGACTGCATCCATGTGAGCCTGCCTAGTCTGCTCCATAAACTAGCTGACCCTGCTGACAACAAACGATATGTTAGGCCTGGTAATAGTAACATACAACAACTTCCCTACCAGCTCTCTGTACAGTCTCTTATCCACCTTCACAGAGTCATCATCATAGAGCCCGACATTGGGATCCATTGGAGTAGTAGCATGTCTATATCCTGTCATGCCCATCTCAGATAGAAGATGAATGACATATTTCCTTTTCGTTATTACCATATCATGCATATTTCTTGCAAATTCTAGGCCAAGGAAATAACACAGCTTGCCAAGGTCCTTGGTCACAAACTATTGTTCAAGGAAATCCTTAGCTGCCTGATTATCCTGGTCATCACTGCCTGTAACAATAATATCATCAACATAGACCAAAAACAATACTACCTCTCTGGGTTCTCTTAACAAAAAGAGAATGATCTGCAATGGATCTGATAAATCCCTATTGTTCAATCAACTCTGAGAGCTTCAAAAACCAAGCTCTCAAACTCTGCTTAAGGCCATAAATGGTCTTGTGGAGTTTATACACCATACTAGACTCTCCCTCAGCAGCAAACCCAGGTGAATTCTGCATATAAACTTCTTCCTGCAGATCTCCATATAAGAATGCATTCTTGACATCTGATTGGAAAAGCGAGTAGTCATGTACCGCAGCAACAACAATAAGAATCCACAGTGTAGAATGATGCGCAAGTGGGGAAAAGTTGTCCTGATAATCCACCCCATATGATTGGGTGAATCCACGAGCAACCAATCTGGCCTTATTCCTGTCAACAGAACCATCTGCATGATGTTTCACTATAAAGATCCATTTACTGCCAACAACAAATGCACCTGGAGGAGCCAATACTACACTCTACGTACTGCGAAACTGTAAAGCTGCCATCTCCTTCTCCATTGCCAGATGCCACTGACTACTCTGCAATGCTTCATGATAGGATCACGGTATTTCCACTGCTGAAAAATCCACAAACCGTTGAAAATCTCCAGAGCCGTGCTAGGGAAACATGGGAAGCAAGAGATGCATAGTGCATGCACGCATCTTCCTCCGTAGAACAATAGGCACATCCAAATCCACAGTATCTTCAGAAGGTGTATCATCTAAGACATCCTGCATCTCAAGCTGCATACTCAAATCACCAGTGCCATTAGTAGAACTCAAATACTCAGAGTATGGCCAGATTTGCAGCCATAGTAAAGATGCTGCTACAATAATAAAAAGACGAGGAGCCAAGGGTTCCCATGTTTAACTCCCCTATGAAGATAAAAAAAACCATCCTCTGGCCTACCAATCATCAATATCGAGTATGATGTAGTAGTGATGCTCCACCAAGCATCCAGAAAGCCACATCTATACATGAAGACCCAAATGAATATCCAATTCATAAAGTCATGTCTCAAAAAGTCCTCTTTCTAAACTAAAGTATACCGTTAATCCTCACCTCTTCCATTCAGTTTTCATCTCATTGAGAATTACCACACGATCCAACCTAGATTTGCCTGGAGTGAAAGCTGATTGCATAGGAGAAAAGATGGAATCAAGAGCTCACTCTTGGGAAGCAGAGCCTTATTCAAATTCTGAGAACCATAATTGCTGCTCAAAGCTTCCCTATCAACTTGCTGGCATCATCGTCCATGACTTCCTAAAATTATTTGAGAAAAAAAAGACTATGAACCCATCAGGAATGAGAGAATTATCGCCATCCAAACCTCGCGGGCCTTGAAATTCCACACTACTATGAACCCATCAGGAATGAGAGAATTATCGCCATCCAAACCTCACGGGCCTTGAAATTCCACACTAGTTCATATGCTGGAAATTTTCTTAGCTTGTTGGTGCTATGACAAATGTTTTAGAAACCAAACTGAAGATCACTTGAATCGAAAACCTTACCACAAAGGTCAAATCTGGTTGAATCATGTAATCAAATCATATCAACAAGATGATGGCATCATTAATCTTTTAAACCATGTTAGACATATATGGCGAAACTGTAAACATATATATTATCTACTTATGTAGTCTTTTGTTATTTTCCATTCCTGCAGTACTCTTTATGTAATTTACCCATAGGCTACTCTCCTATATAAGAGAGCCTAGGGCGTATGGAATAAACAAGTTCTTCTATTTTCCCAACATGGTATCAGAGCGACGGTCCTAGACCGGAGTTCTCGAAACCCTAACCCTAGCCCAATCCCCACCGTCCAAGCCTCTTGCGCCGTCGGTCTCGCGCATAAACCGGAGCTCTCTTCGCTGTCTCGCACCGCCGGTCGTGCACTGGTCCTGCGCCTCTTGCGCGCAGCCTCCAGCCCACTGCAGCGCATCTCCAGCGCGCAGTGCGACGCGCGGTGCGTGTGCGCCTCCAGCGCACTTACGTGCAACGCGTTTCCAGCGCGCAGTGCGCCGTGCGTTGATCTCGTACGGTGCGTTGATCTCGCGCGACCGAACCCTAAGCCAAGCGCGAGCGTCTCCAAAGTAATGGGTTTGGTTGCTTGAGTCTACACATGCAACTAAACCCGTTCATGTCCGTGTAGACGATCATATCTTCAGTGTACTACTTCAGTCTTCTGCTATCAATATGTCAGAAAGCAAGACAGATATTCCATCCATAGACGCATTCCGAGGTCCAGCGCCAATCGTGAAGATGGATGGATCAAACTATGAACTGTGGGCCATGCAGTTCATGAGTATGATGATGTCAACAGGTAAGAAGCACATTCTTACTGAAGAAGAGCCTGCTGAGACGACTGGAGTCAATGCCTCGTGGGAGGCAGATAATGCATACACCAAAGTATGGTTATCTGGGACTCTGGCAATTGAGATTGCCAATGATACCCTTCATCAGCCCACAACCAAAGTAATGTGGGATATTCTGGCTGCCACATATTCTCAAGCGAAGAACGAGACAAAGATTCTGCAACTCTAGCATGACATATTCACTATCAAGCAGAATTGACGTCCTCTGCACTCACTATACACATCTCTACGAGGAATGTTCGAGAAGCTGTATAGCTTCATGCCCCTGACAACCACACCAGAGCAACAGAAGACCTACGGAAATGCTACTATGGTGGGAGTTTTTCTTGCTGCCCTTGATCCCGAGTATGAGGCAGCACAGTCTCAGATTTTGGCAGATTCTACTTTCCCTCCCATGGAGGAAGCTTTTCACAGATTGAGCCGGATCACCGTTCCATCTACAGCCACGAATCAGAATGCCTCAGCCATGGCTGCCAACAGAGGCCGTGGAGTTCACCATCAGACCCGAGGCCGTGGACCTCGTGATAGAGGAGGTCGTATTCGGCCAACATGTACCTACTGCCATCGCATCGAGCATACTGAAGACACATGCTACTCTAAGCATGGATTTCATGCATCTGCACGAGTCACTGAGCAGATAGAGCCTCCATCTGCTGCCTCTTTGGATCAACGGTTTGATGACCTTGTTGCCCGTCTAAGGGGCATTATTCCTCCATCTGGCCCAACAACCACCACTGAGAACCAGTCTGATGCTGTTGCATCCGCTTCTGCCTCTACCAGTGCATCAGATAGCACTCTTGCATTTACTATTAGTGGATCAGATAATTTAGCTTAGATCATGGATTCAGGAGCCACACATCATCTCTGTGGCGATCAGAGTCTACTTACAAGATACACACAGATCCCTCCAGGTCGAACAATGGTCATCGCCAATGGCACACATTCCCCAATTACTGGTCAGGGGAAGATTAGACTGACATCATCTATGTAGCTCAAGAATGTGTTACAAGCACTTGATTTTTCAATGAATTTATTATCTATCAGTCAGATTACAAAGGATTTACAATGTCGAGCAATTTTTGATCCATCTTCTCTTGTTTTTCAGGACATCCTTACGGGCAACGTGATTGGTCGTGGCTATGAGCAAGGAGGCCTCTATCGCCTCAATCAAACTTCTTTTGCTGGAACCTCATCCCTACCTACTGGACCCGTATCTCCTCTGCTATGGCATCTGTGCTTTGGACATCTACCGCTTCAGAAGTTGTGTCGTGTGTTACCCCAGGGTCTGCCTCACACATCCATCCAATGTGAGGCTTGTCAGTTGGGAAAGCATCATCGATCTACCTTTCCCAGTCGTCAGTGTCGGAGTAGTACCTCCAAGTTTGAGTTATTTCATATTGATATCTGGGGTCCGAGTCGTGTTCCTGATCATCAGGGACACAGATTTTATATAGTTATTGTGGATGACTTCTCTCGTGTGTCATGGGTATTTTTATTGAAGAATAAATCTGAAGTAGGGAATATTATTATCCATTTTCTTAATGAGATTCGTAATGTTTTCTCCACATCTGTTAAAATTGTGAGAAGTGATAATGCCCTGGAATTGTGTACTCATGTCCTAGCCAATTACTACTCATCCCAAGGAATTATCCACCAGACATCCTGTGCCTATACCTCCCAACAAAATGGGATCGCTGAAAGGAAACATCGCCACCTACTAGATGTCACCAGGTCACTTCTTATACAGAGTCATGCTCCTTATTCTTACTGGGGTACTCATGTCACCAGGTCACTTCTCTCGTGTGTCATGGGTATTTTTATTGAAGAATAAATCTGAAATAGGGAATATTATTATCCATTTTCTTAATGAGATTCGTAATGTTTTCTCCACATCTGTTAAAATTGTGAGAAGTGATAATGCCCTGGAATTGTGTACTCATGTCCTAGCCAATTACTACTCATCCCAAGGAATTATCCACCAGACATCCTGTGCCTATACCTCCCAACAAAATGGGATCGCTGAAAGGAAACATCGCCACCTACTAGATGTCACCAGGTCACTTCTTATACAGAGTCATGCTCCTTATTCTTACTGGGGTGACGCGGTTCTCACAGCATGCTACCTAATTAATCGTATACCGTCCTCTGTTCTAGGTGAACAGATTCCTTTCTCCCTTATCTTCCCTGGTAAAGATCTGTTTTCCCTTACTCCTCGTGTGTTTGGTTCGGTTGCCTTTGTCCACCAGTTGTCTCCCGGTACTGACAAGCTCTCTCCTAGGGCTGTCAAGTGTGTGTTTGTTGGGTACTCCAGAACTCAGAAGGGGTACAAGTGCTATGATCCATTGCGCAGGCGGTATCTAGTTAGTGCAGATGTTACGTTTTTTGAATCCGTAATGTATTTTTCATCCTCAGGTGATCAATTGATACCTCCAACTAATACCGATGCCATTTATGTGACACCACCACCATCACTACCACCATCACCGTCACCACCACCACCATCTGCACCTCCTACCACTATACCTGTTTCACTACTACCTTTTCATTATACCCACAGGCCTGCTCCAGCTCATGGTCATGATTCGTCACCTAGCTCGCCCAAGGTATGTTTTGAGGAAATTACTATTGATGGATCTAACGATGTTTCTGAGTAGGATGTGTTACAAAAGCCAGACGAGGACATGGTTGATTTAGATGTTCCTATTGCTATACGCAAGTCAAGAGAAGCTGTGCTTCATATCCTTTAGAAGCTTCTGTGTCATTTGTCTGACTAACTGAGGACTTCAGGACCTTTGCAGTTGCTTTGTCAACTGTAGATATTCCACGGAGTTACCAAGACGCTATGAAGGATAGTAGATGGCGTCTAGCAATGGAGGGAGAAATGGCGGCACTTCAGTCTAGAGGAACTTGGAGTCTGGTTCCTATACCTGCAGATGTGTCCCCAGTGAGCTGCAAATGGGTATTTACAATCAAGCAGAATGCAGATGGCAGTATTGACAGATACAAGGCTCGTCTTGTTGTTCGTGGCTTTACACAGACTTACGGGGTGGACTATCTTGATACATTTTCGCCTGTAGCCCGTCATTCCACTCTACGGATCTTACTGTCTGTTGCAGTTACTTGTGACTGACCGCTACATCAGTTGGATGTGAAGAAGGCCTTCTTATATGGTGACTTACAGGAGGAAGTCTACATGCATCTGCCACCCGATTTTGCTATTGAGGGGGAGTGTTCCAAGGTGTGCAGACTTCATAAGGCTATCTATGGCCTTAAGCAGAGTCCTAGAGCATGGTTCCAGAAGCTCTCAGACCTTTTTGAGAAACAGGGATACAAACGTTCAAATGCTGATCATTCTTTATTTGTACAAAAGACTTCCAGAGGTGTTATTGCAATCATGGTCTATGTAGATGACATCTTGATTACAGGTGATGATGTGCAATGGATAAAGAAGGCGAAAGAAATGCTGGGTAGTGAATTTGTCACCAAGGACCTTGGAGTTCTTAGATATTTTCTGGGATTGGAGTTCGCCAGAAATCCGCATGGGTTGGTAATGTCTCAGAGAAAATATGTCACTGACCTGTTGAGTGAAACAGGAATGCTTGGCTGCCAACCTGCTACCACACCGATGGATCCCAGTATGAAGCTATATGATGATGATACAGAGGAGGTGGATATGAGAAGATACAGAGAACTGGTGGGAAAACTTATCTATATCACTATCACTAGGCCCGGCATAGCCTTTGCTGTGAGTCGAGTGAGCCAGTTCATGGAGCAACCACGTCAGGTCCACATGGATGTAATACATATGATACTCAGGTACCTCAAGTCATCCCCAGGTGCAGGTCTGCTGTTCAAGAAAGGCAAGGTGATCTCTATCTCAGCCTGTGCAGATGCAGATTATGCAGGGTGTCCCAAGGACCGGAAGTCCACCTCTGGGTTTGCTGTGTATGTTGGAGATTCCCTAATCTCGTGGAAGAGCAAGAAACAAACTGTGGTAGCAAGGTCTAGTGCTGAATCTGAATATAGGGCTATGGCCCAAGCTAGTACAGAAATGATGTGGGTAAAAGCTGTGCTTACAGATTTACATATAGAAGTCCCACTTCCTATGACTTTAGAATGTGACAATCAGGCGGCCCTGTTCATTGCAAACAATCTAGCATTTCATGAACGAACCAAGCACATTGAAGTTGATTGCCACTTTATCCGTGACATGATCCAGAAGGGATTCATTGCTACATCCCATGTTAGTTCAGAAAATCAAACTGCAAATATTTTTACCAAGGCATTGCTGCGAGGCCCGTTTCAGAAGTGTGCGTCCAAGCTGAGCATGATTGATATCTATGCTCCATCTTGAGGGGGAGTGTAAACATATATATTATCTACTTATGTAGTCTTTTGTTATTTTCCATTCCTGCAGTACTCTTTATGTAATTTACCCATAGGCTACTCTCCTATATAAGAGAGCCTAGGGCGTATGGAATAAACAAGTTCTTCTATTTTCCCAACAGAAACTAAAGTGTTGAACCGGTCAATCAAATCTGGTCGAATCGAGACATGTCTAAAATACACACATAATACAATTAGTGATAGAAATAAATTGAATAAAAAATCATAAATATACACGTATATGTATTTAGTGTTCAGTGTTTAGAAACACGGTTTATACGGCAACATATGCGTAGGTGGTCGGGCATCCGAACCGTATGTCATATGCGGTTATACGTGGCCCAAACACGTAATCGGGCTGCATACACCGCATATGCGGCCGCCTAATCGGTCAATATGCGGTCAAAATTAAGATTCAAATCTAGTTAGGGATCCAAATAAAGCAAGTTTCGACTATAAATGTTGGGAACTTGGGAAAAAGATCGAAATCTTTATTCCAAAGAGCCTTAGGACTCTCTTATATAGAGGAGAAGCCCATGGGTAAATTACATAAGATGGAAGAAAAGAATATAAAATGTGAAAGCGGTACATAGATATAATAATATCTCAACACTCCCCCTCAAGATTGGGTCCAGACCAGTCCGAATAGAATTCCTTAGTCTGCCATGGGGTAGCAGTTGAAGTCGTTGTCTCTGCTTAAAGAATAGTTGCCCAGCCAATTGCGCTAGCCCCTCTACATTCCAGTGGGATCCGTGTTCCTTCGAGTATTTACTGTATTGAATATTAGATTCTTTGCCTACCCCTAAGTTGTCGTTTCCTATAGATAAGTAGAAGTCTCTATAAAAGCTAGCAGCAACCCCCCAAACCCCCTTTCCCCTCAAACTCTCATCAATCTGATCAGCTCTTGCATCACAAAGGTCTCCTACTCCTTGCTCATTAACGGCTCATCTCATGGGAGAATTTGTCCCTCTAGTGGCCTAGGATTGCCTATGGTCTCCATTTTTCTTTATATTTTGAGCTTAATCGCCTTCTCCTCAAAAGCCTGAATTCCGCTTGCATTGAGGGCATGAAGTTAGCTAGAACAACCCCTCCCATCTCCATCCGCTCCTATTCCTCACTGCAATTTCATGCAGAAGGTAATTTTCCTATTCCTCACTGCAATTTAGCGCAGAAGGTAATTTGCCTATTCATCACGGAAGCTGACGGGGTTTGATAAATGCTCGACCGTAGGGAGAGGGATGGGCATTCAAAGAGGGTAATTCGGGAAGATCCTTATGGAAGGTAGCTTTTCCTACGCCGTATTGTCTCTCTTCCACCCCCATAATGATGCATCTATATATCCCCCAATCGCGATATTAGGGGCTCGCACCTCTCTTCAGCCCACCTCTACCTCCCGCCACACAAAAGCAAATGGGAATGACCTGCATATCGGCCATAGTTGTCAATCATGCTCAGCTTGGATGTACACTTCTGAAAGGATTCTCTGAGTAAGGTCTTGATGAAAATATCTGCACTTTGTTCCTTGAGCTTATCATGTTGTGTATAGTGAAAATCTACTTTAATATGTTTAATTCTCTCATGAATAAGGCTGCGTAGTTATCACTATGTAATTACATAGGAAGTAACACATCAAAATATAAGTAAGCTAAAACAGCTCGGACCCACATCATCTCTGTGCTTCCTTGTGCTGTAGCTCTATATTCTGATTCAGCATTAGACTTGGCAACCACAGTCTGTTTCTTGCTCTTCTAGGACAGTAGAGCCACCAACAAATACAGTAAAGTCTGAAGTAGACTTCTTATCCTTAGGACATCTTGCATAGTCCGCATCTACGCAAGCTCTGATAGTGAGAGATGTCCCATTTTAGAATAACAATCCTGCACCTGGGGATGACTTCAAGTACCTCAAGATCATATAGACTACATCAATACGTGTACCTATCTGGGCTTCTCTATAAACTGTCTGACTCGACTAACAACAAATGAGATGTCCGGCCTAGTGATGGCAACATAAAGAAGCTTTCCCACCAATTCTCTCTATCTTCTCCTGTCCACCTCCTATGTATTATCATTATACAATCTCATGCTCGGATCCATAGGAGTAGTAGAAGGTCATCACCCAATCATGCCTGTCTCAACTATAGCATATTTGTAAGATATTTTCTTTGGGTCATCACAAGGCCCTGCTGATTTTTGGCAAACTTTAACCCTAGAAAGTATCGTAGGGTGCCAAGATCCTTCGTGATAAACTGTTGATCAAGAAATTCTTTTGCCTTTTTGATCCCCTACACATCATCTCCTGTAATAAGGATATTATCAATATAAACCATAATAGCGACCGTACTTCTGTAGGTCCTCTGAAGAAACAATGAATGGTCAACATTTGATCTCTTGAATCTATGCTTCTTAATCAGGTCCAAGAGCTTCCAGAATCAGGCCCTTAGACTCTGCTTAATGCCATAGATAGCCTTGTGAAGTCTACAAACTTACTGACACTCCCCCTCTGCATCAAACCTCAGAAGCTGTTGCATGTAGACTTCTTACTAGAGTTTACCTTACAGAAATGCATTTTTGATATCAAGCTGAAATAAATGCCAACTACGTATTACTCCTACAACAATGAGAATTCGAAGTGTGGAGTGGAGAGCAACCAGGAGAATGTGTCCAGATAGTCCACCCCATAGATTTTAATGAACCCACGTGTAACTAATCTGGTCTTGTAATGATCAATGCTTCCATCAACGTGGTGGTTGATAGTAAACAACCACTTGCAACTGATAATAGACGCTCCAATAGGAGCATGGATCCATTTCCAGGTGTCACGTGACTGTAGCATGACCATCTCCTCTTTCATGGCAAAACACCACATACTATCTCTCAAGGCCTCCTGATAAGTCTATGGAATCTTTACAACAGATAGACCAACTCCAAACTTCCTGATCTCCTGTCACTGTCAGGCGATCAAAAGAAACATGGGAAGTGAGAGGATACGATGCATACATACGCCTCTGCTTCCGAAGTGCAAGACGTACATCTACATAATCCATTTTGTTGGAAATCTCCTCAATCTCTATACCACCCTCCTACAAAGGCTCCTTAGATACCTGTTCAGATCCATCAGTAGAAATAATGTATTCAGAACAAACTTAAAGCATGCTGGATGACAGACAAGGATCATGAGCATAAGCCGGCTGATGAGTATAGAAATTTAGCAAGAGTGTTACAAGAGAAGTGGATGGTGGTGCTATAAGAGGAGGTTGTGATGGGCTTGTAGGAGGAGGTGGCATGTAGACCTCATCATTTGAATCAGATGAAGTCCATCTATCTCTTGTAAGAAAAATACATCACTGACTCAAAAAATGAGACATTGGCACTAAAATAATATTTCATGCACAATGGATCATAACATTTATATCCCTTATGTGTCTTTTTTTTGAATAAGAAAATCGGGGTGGCCTCCCAAGGCGGGAGTCTCCACACCAACGTATTCATTAATAAATGAGATGGTACATTAGTTGGATATCCAGAAATTGTACAAGGCATTACATTTAGCAAGTACATTTTCAAAGTAAAATCGCTGTCCCTTGAAAATTGTATCATTCCTGCCAAGCCAAATAGCCCAGAGCGCGGCAAAGGGCTTGGAGACATCGCCGAATGACCCAAGACCGACCGCCCGAATAGATCTCCAAAAATGCTCCGCATCGGATGCCCGAACCCACGGAAGCCCCAACGACTCCCACACACTGGCCGAAGACCTGCAACAAAAGAAGATGTGGTCCGCATCCTCCACGCCGTCCTCGCATCTGTCACACCTCGTATCCGTCGCACTCAACAATCTGCCTCTTCTCACTTTGTCACATATCCGGTCTCTCCTTAAACACCAAAGAAAGACCTTAACCGAGTAGGAATCTTAGCCGCCCAAATCACCTTCAAGTCAGCACATAGGTCTTCGTCTCGCTCCACCACGCCACCACTCAGCTTCCTGTATGCATTCTTCACCGAGAACTTACCGTCTGCCCACAAAAAATGATCGGAGTCGCCCGACATCTCCTCGACAAGGGGAATCCCCGATAGCAACCGCAAAAATTCCTCCATCCTCTCTTCTCGGGAAATGCAAGTGAGAAAGGAATGTTCTCACCCAGTACAGACGAGGGTATGCGATTCATAAGATAACAAGCTGTAAGAACCGCATCACCCCAAAAAGAATGTGGAGCACGACTCTGAATGAGAAGGGTTCGACTAACATCAAATAAGTGGCGGTGATTATGTTTTACGGCACTATTTTGTTGAGATGTGTAGGCACATGAAGGTTGATGAACAATGCCACGAGATGAGAAGAACTGTGAGTGTGCAAAAGTACAAAATTCCAATGCATTGTCAGTTCACACAAATTTGACTGTAGAGGAAAAGATATTCTTTACTTCATCGATAAAAGTTTTTTTACGTTTCCAGCCTCAAATTTATTTTTAATAAGAAAATCCTGAACAAACAGGAGAAATAATCTACAACCACTAGATAAAATGTGTCCTTGGTGATCGGGTACACAACTCGGACCCCAAATGTCCACATCAATCAACTCAAAAAGAGAGTTACTGCTCCGATTCTTACGACTAGGAAAAGCAGACTGATGATGCTTTCCTAACTGACATGTCTCGCACTGGAAGGATAGGTGAGGTGAGATCTGAGGAAGAACATAGCATATCTTTTGAAGAGGAATGCGATCAAATCGCATGTGTCACATAAATGGAGAGACTGATCCTGTAAGATGAGAAGATAGACCGACATATGGAGTACGAACCAATCGATAGAGGCCACTCTGCTCACGGTCACAACCAATCACCCTACCTATAAGAATGTTCTGAAGTACAAGAGAAGATGTTACAAAAATAACATGACAATGTAAATCCTTCGTAATATGAGTAATAGACAATAAATACATAGAAAAATCAAGAGCATGCAACACATTTTGTAGACGTTTTGAAGGCATCAAACTGATCTCCCCCTGTCCTGCAATTGGAGAATAAGTTCCATCAGCTATGGTATTCATCAAACTGACTCATGTCTCCACACATGTGATGTTACGTCCCGTAATCTATAATCCATTTTGTAATATCATCGTAGATGCTACCTGAAGTACTGACAGAGGCAGAGGTTGCAAAATCTGAATGACCTCCCGATGCAGACAAGGAAGCATGAGAATCAGCAAGGGGCATACCCGTAATCGAGCCACAAAGTCATCAAACCTCTAATCTGATATAGGATCAGCGAGGGGATCAATCTGCTCAGCTGCACGGGCAGATGCGGGAAAGCCATGCTTGGTGATGCAAATACGAATTTGTAACAGTAAAAAATTAAAATTACGGTAGAAATATATTGGTGGAATAATTTTGGATGAGAAGAGAAAACTCGCCGTTTGCGAGAAATATGGGGAAGAAGAAGCGCGTAGTTTATGTCGAGGTAGAAGGGAGATGGAGAGAGATATGAGATAAATCTCAATTTTTAATTGACTCTTGAATTGAATTCAACACCAGACTACCATCTCCTTTAGATAAGATGGGAGATATTATAAAAATAGAAAGAGAATAAGTTTCCAAATCCCAACTTATCATAATTTACTCTAAATAAATTCTAATTTTCTAAATATCTCTAACCTACTACCTACTTACTATAACCGACTAACTAATTTGATTTGACATCACATCTTTATTTAAAATAAAATCGCAATGGACTCAATAAAATTAACTTGACCTTAATTTAATTAACATATGAAAAGTAGAGCTCTATTTAGTTGTTTATACCAATTGATGCAAATCGAAAGATTTCAACGGTGAAAAATATTTTTTTGATGATGGAAAAATATTTGGTGGAAGAAATCGAAGGGAAATGAGAAGAGAATGCTCGTTGGATGCGAGGGATTTGTGGAAGAATAAGCGCGGAGATCACGTCGAGGAAGAAGGGAGAGGGAGAGAGATATGAGATAATATTTGGTGGAAGAAATCAGATGGGAAAGGAGAAGAGAATGCTCACCTGATGCGGGGGATTTGGAGGAGAAGAAGCACATAGATCGCGTCGAGATAGATGGGAGAGGGAGAGATATATGAGATAAATCTCAATTTTAATTGACTCTTGAATTGAACTAAACACTAGATTACCTTCTCGTTTATATAGGAGAGGAGGGATTATAAAAATAGAAAACGAATAAATGTTCAAATCACAACTTATCATAATTGACTCTAAATAGACTCTAAATATCTCTAACCGACTAACTATTTACTATAACTGACTAACTAATTTGATTTAAGATCACATATGATCTCTTTATTTAAAATAAAATTGCAATGACTCAATAAAATTAATACGGCCCTAATTTATTAACAGGCAAAAAAATATAGCCCTATTTAGTTGTTTCACGTTGCATTACTTGCCTCTGAGGGTCCTGGACGGTGGCAATATGTGCATAACTGATGAATACGACCTCTTCTACCACGAGGTCCACGATCATGAAACTGAGAAGAGCTTCCTTCCCGACCGTGGGAGGCAACCATCGCAGAAGAGGTCTGGTTAGAGAGACGATGGGACAACGATCTTGCTAAGTCTACAATAAGCATCCTCTATGGGGGGAATAGTAGCATCCGCAAGTATCTGTGATCGAGCAACATCATGCTTTGGATCAAGTGCTGCTATAAATACACCAACCATGGTGGCGTTCCTGTATGCATTCTGTTGCTCAGGGGTAGCGACAAGAGGTATAAAACTGTTGGACATGCGAGCCCACGACGAGCCATTATGCGATAAATGTTATTGCGAATATCATTCCCTGATTTGAAATAAAGAATAACTAATTTGCATAAAAGGTCCCTTAGTACAATTAGGGTTATGTACCATGGCCATCTTAATAATCATACAGCTGTTGATTCAGCTATTGAATCATAGAGGCTGGTGCTGGGATGAATATCTAAAGGGTTAGATTGAGGTTTCATCAAGTACCGTCAAATGATTGTTAAGAGAAGATCTTCAGTCTGAGTAGGGCAATCCTTTCTCAGTTAGGTTGATATCTGACCGACCTCTTGATGCAGATCCTCTGTATAGGAATAGCGATTCAAAGGTGTCAGATTAGTTAGGTCAAAGAGTTGACTTGACGAGATCGAGATAACCAAAGTCCTATATCGTATACTGTCACGATACAAGCACACATCCTCTGACCGGAGACAGATGTGTTACTATATATTTGAGTATGTACATTTGGCAGACCAATAGGTTGATGACCTAACCAAGGTCTATACACCGGCGCGCTGGTGTGCATACAAGGGCATATGAGTAATACGATCTCTCAAAGGGATCATATAGGTTCATTATTGAACCGGAAGACATGAGCTCACTCATAAGATATTGGGAAGAATCAAATTCCGTGCACGGTCGTCTCGCTTTGGAAGCTTGACTGAATTTGTAGGTTTGATATATACTTTTGGAAAGTATATGATCAAGACCTAGGTATGATATATGCTTTTGGAAAGTATATGATCGATACCAACTCCCAATGATCGAATGAGAAACTTACTAATAAAACCTTGAAGTAGACAATGTAAAGTTGATCTAATACTTCGGGTTTATTCTGAGTCTTCCAGTATGCAGGATGTACAGGTATTTGGAATACCTGAGGGTGATGTGATCATAAACGATTGTATAACCATGACACTTCCATTCCTAGGGAGTGATGAAACGGGTCTGGATTTTAGTGACTTCTCTCAGTAGAGAAGTAATCTGATCTTGGTCCAAATGTTGGACATTGATCTGAATGTGATTCAGATGCAATGAGAAGATTAGATTTGCGGTCTTGATTTAATCAAGCATCTATGGGAGGCCCACGATATGGATTTGAGATATGATCTCAATATCCAAGTCACTATACGTGGAATAATACAATCGCACTGTTCTTATCTCCAAGTATCTGCAGAGAAAGCGCATTATCCTTGAATGGGTTCTGGATAATTTCATTATTGATATTTTGTATCCGAGCATTGAGAAAATGGATAATTAAATGTAATTTAATTATCATGAGTAATATGAATTTGATTCATATTATAAGGAGAGTTATCTAAGATAATTAAATGTGATGTAATAATGAAAGACATGAATAATATGAATGTGATTCATATTATTTGAGAACAAGAGAATGGAGATCCAAGATGATTAAATGTGATTTAATTATCATGGATATGAATAATGTGGATAGCAATATCCATATCAGTCATATATATTATAAATGTGATTTATAATATATAAGAGAGAGCTATTTGTAATTTACATTTGATAATTAAATGTTGATGTGAATATGATTCACATTGGACATTAAATTGAAAATGTAATTTACATTTTGTTTTGGGTTGTGAATATGATTCACAAATTTCCAATGGTAAGATTGCAATATCTCAAAATTAATTATGAATTATTTTTGTAGAATATTTTTTTTAACAATTGTTGTTGTAATTGGAGATACATATAATTATGTAATCTTGGATTACATAGGAAAATCTCCCATTCCATAATGGGGTGGGGACGGCTACCTATTCCAACAAGGAAAGGGTAGCCATCCATGATCCCCATATGGAATTGGAGATTTCCATTTCCATTATCTCTAATTCTTGATGATTTGATTTGAGATTGAATTATATTTGATTTATCAAATATATTTAATCTAAATTAAATAATTGGTTGTTGGTTTATTACCAACAACAATCTTAACCAATGGATTAGACACAAATCGATCTCATCCATTGATTTGGTGTGTCCCATGGATTGTGATCCAGGATCCCAAAACCCTATAAATAGAGAGGCATACCTTGCTCTCTAGGGTTACAATAAGTGAGACAACAACTCTCTCTCTCTCTCTCTCTCTTTCTCTCTACACGCCTACTCTCTCTACCTCTCTCATGTGGCCGTTCACTATGGATGCCCTAGAGAGATTCTCCATCGCCGCAGCGTCGTCGTTATGCTGCCCGATGGTTTGCTCGTGGATCTCCGTGTACTTCGGCGTGCCTTGCTCGTGAAGAAGACATCGTATCTCATTTGTCGAAATTAGGAGATCCGTGGCTTGGATAATCAACATGGATTGTGAGAAGCACATGTTCATCAACACGCTCGCAAGCATCTCCTCCGTCGGATCGGACTTGAGACAAGAGGTCTCTTCGTTTAGAGACTCGATCACAAGTACGCTCAAGGTTGCAGAAAGCGGTAGTCGGTACTCGGTCGGCAGGATCACTGACTAAGGATTAATCGATAGTCGGGTGACTAATCGGATTTAGTCAGCCATTAGTCGGTTTTGGTTTTTTAAAATTATTTTAAATATCTTATTTTATACACATATTCTTATATATTTACATTGATTTGTATATTTTTGTACTATCATAATGAAATGAAAGAAGTAATTATCTTTAAATATAACATTAAGCATATTAGAATAAGTTTGCTTTTAAAAAAATTGAAAAGCTAAAAAATTAAAAAAAATCTCTATGTAAAAGTCGGCCTTGTAGTCGGTCGACTAGGCCTACTGGTCGGCTCGATTAGTCGGATTGACCGACTAGGCCTAGTCGAGTCGGCTACCCCACCTACTCGACTAGTCGGATTGACTAATCGGCCTAGTCGGACGACTTTTAAAACAATGACTACGCTTCAAGAGGTAATCCTATTACTTGTTTGTGGTTTAGACGAAACGATCCGAGAAGTGTTCTTGGATCACGTAGTTTCGTCACATGAAAAAATTTTAATTTCCGCTGCATCGAGCAACTAGTGCGACTAGTCGCTCCCGATCGCATACGATGCGATCCTCACGCTTCCGTGATGCGCTTAAGGATCTCACCATATCCTTTTAAAAATTGCGGAGCTTCTCGAACGTGCTGCAAGGAGACATGTATAGAGAATGAAGAGGGCACCCATTCTGTTTGACTGTGACAATGTCATGTTGCAGTTACATGACTTTCATCTCATTCCTTGCTTGGGAATATGTGGTCGCAAGAATGTCCCACATTGTCTTGACGGTGGGCTGATGTAAAACATCATTGGCGATCTCTATCGTCAATATACCAGATAACCAAACACGTGTACATGCATCGTCCACCTTCCATGAGGTGTTCACTACAGTCTTCTCAGGTGGCTCCTTGATAAGAATATGTTTCTTATCGGTAGGTTGCATGAGGTTCATGAACTGCATGACCCATAATTAATAATTTGTCCAGTCCATCTTGACTATCGACGCTAGAACTTGGAAAGCGCATGTGACGGGGATGCCAACCTTGTTTTCTAACATACTATCGGATTGAGAAAAACTAGGGTTGTTAGACCTAAATCAAGATTCGTCTCCACATACATACCAGAAGTGGTTGCATGTGTAGACTTATGATGCAATCAATCCCATCAATGATCTCTGTTGCAAAACACAATCGTTATTGTAAGAAGATGCGGCAATAATAACAACCACAAGCAACGAGCGGTGGTGGAAGCCGTAGGCGGTGGCGACGGGAGCCGCAGGAGGAGGCGACGAGAGCCGCTGGTGGTGCTCTGGGAGGAGGGGGGACGTCGGGTGGGGGCTAGGGTTTTTTTATTGGGTACGAGAGCTTTTGTCTAGGACCGTCGCTCTGGTACGATGTTGGAAGAAAGATAATCTATATTCCAAAAAATCCTAGGGATCTCTTATATAGATGAGAAGTCCATGAGTAAATTACATAAGATGGAAGAAACAATATAAATTGTGTGTTGAGATATTAGTTATCTTTCTTATTGTTTTCATATTATCTTATTTCTTTTGTATTCATCTTGTAATTTGTCCAACATGTTTCTCTCCTATATAAAAGAACCCTAGGGCCTATCAATAATGCAATTTATTCTTCCGTTTCCATATGGTATCGGAGCGACGATCCTAGACCAGAGCTTTCGTATCCCATACTAGCCCTAACCCTACCCATCGACCTTTGGACCGCCACCCCCTCTGTAGCCGCCGTTGTGGGAGCCCTACGCCGTCAGGCCCTGCAACCTCCATGCACGGGTCCTAGGTGTGAACCCCCGAGGATCCGGGTATCCATTTACGCGGCATTCATATTATTACATTCGCTAGAAATCGCAATAAACAATGAAATTAGATGGTAAATTTTTCGCGTTTGCTATTTGTATATGACATTCAAATCAGTATAACAACCATAGAATCAACGACAAGTGCCACCAACATTGCATTTCATTAATTTCCATGATATACGACGTATATCTCAAAATTTATAGAAGAGAAAATGAAATATTTATGTTATGAACTGAACAAAAACTGCGACAAAGTAACTGTATTGTATAGTAAAAACCCAGGTGCCGGGAATCATCAACCAGCTACTGAGCTGAAGACTGCTTGCCTGCCACACATGAAAGGAACAAGAGACTTGTCAGCGAGCACTGGAACTTCCCAAAAATTTATTTAAAATAAGCATGCAGTTAAAGTGGTTGCAAAAGAAGCAAGTAGTAGGGCATAAACAATTTAAGATTTACAACTACTTGCTACTCAGAAGAGATGCCACAACTTTTTACCATTCCCTTTCATGTGTTATATTTTTATATCATGGTTAATGTCATATATATATGATTTCTTTATTCCCCCATAGCCTTATATATATTTATATATAGTTAATGGCCCATAAGTAGATATTATATTCTTATTATTGAGATTATGTTATGGATCTCGATAAGAAGTTGGTGAGGTGATGCTTTATTAACTCTTAGTTTATTGGTGATGGAAAAAATAATATTCTAATCCAGTGTCACAGTTCTATTTATCTTTTTAAGTCTAGTAGATAGTCTGTGGTCTTGGTCTATGTATGACCTCACATTATGACTCTAAGGCGTGAATAATGCCTTAGGGTTGGGGTGGCTTCATAGGCATGCAGTGTTGTGTAATGCATCCTAATTAAGTTCCCAACGCATCCATAGGTTGGGGTTGTTCCGTAGGCATGCAGTGTTGTATAATGCATCTTAACTAAGATGCCAACACATCCACTAACTTAATTATTGTCAACTCTAGACAACACAACATATAATTGACTTCATCTCTTAGATAATATTCATTATACTTCTTTCCGAGTTTAACTGTAACTCTTTCAAATGTAACCCTAGATGATTCAGATGTAGACAGATGATTTGGATGTAGCATTGCCAAGCCTATTAGCAGAAAGTAATCAAAACTCAAGCGGTGAGGAAGTCTCCTAAGAGAATCTTCCGTCTCGCCATCTAAATGGAAGTGCGGTCCATTAGAGGGATCGGTCTATTCCAAAACTACGCCACAGAGACGGGTAAGAGAGACTCTCCGGAAAAGTCGCTCTAGATTCCGACTTGACTAGTACGAGCTGACGAGCTCGTACGAAAAATTAAAAACCAAGGATCCCCCGCATGGGTATCCTAAAACAAAGAGTCAATAGAACTGGTCAAAAGTCGGGATTCCAACGAGGCATAAAAATAGTGCGAGCTCGTGTAAAAACCGTAGAAGGGACTGTGATCCTAGACCCGCGCACTTGGCGGCTGCTGCCTAACCGGGCTTCCTGTCTCCCGCCCAGTTGAGGGTCACTGTGCCCTCGCACGGTCAGGTGTAACGATCACCATTACCGGCACTATCAATTTATATCACAGATTTACCATCTAGTGGATGTACCTGATTTCATCTTCCTTTCATAATCTCTTACGTATATATCTTTTCCTTTTTTGTGACATGATTTGACACCTGCCTAAAACAGGGGATTTTTTTTATCATAGTAGATACCTCTATGAAGTTCATCAGGTTATGAGTTACAAGCTGAGTATAGCATCCGAGGTGTTCACTAGCTATGAGTCAGGAAGATCATCAAATTTCTCTCATTGAGACAATTCATTCTCAAACTTGGAACATTTCAACTACTACTTGATTCACATTATGGACTGGACAGTCTTAGCAAAAAAGTAAGAGTAAAACAGTTTTAGTATTTTGCAATCCTCACCATTTTTTTACACAAAAGGATGGGGCATCAAATTAAGGCCATGTATATTGATCCCATGCTTTTCAGACACATCAAGAGCATATTAACAGGTGCATGCTATGATTATTAAATATGTGTTTCTCTCATTCACTGTAGGTTGGATATATATATATATATATATGGGAAAAGGGAATATGCACCAAGGTGCATGTAATTTTACATGCACCGGAGTTTATATCTTCCACATTTTTTTACTTTTTTTGAAAAATATCATTATGTATATTCATCCATATATCCCTCCTATATGCCATTCCCATTTCGTCAGAAACAGAGACTCCTATGCCTTCCATCTATAACAAGTAATTTTAACGGTCTTAGAATTGTTGTAATCGACCTGTCTTAGATGGAGGGTATAGGAATCTCTGTTTCTGACGAAATTCGAATAGTATAATGTAGGAATATATTGATGAATATACATGATGACATTTTCCAAAAAAAGGTAGAAAAACGTGGAAGATATATGTCTATATGTAATAATATATCTATCCTTTTTACAAGCATACAATTGTGTATTGTTTCTCCATATACTAGTTCCTTATATTTATACGACTACTTATTAGAATTTGCATTATGTCAATGTTCCGATATATGTATAAAATAGATAATCCTACCCATATGGCTGTATATTCCAAGTAAATACATACATACATATATATATATATATATATAAATTGGATGTGACATCCTGGATATAATAATTGAGCCTTTTACAAAGGAGTTCTTCAAATGGAAGTACATGTAAAGCATAGTATTCGAAAATAATGAAAAATAAGACTGTTTAGCCTTGAACTGGTGGTGTTCCCAGAACATTTCAGGAAGAGGTCCATTCTTGAGCCTAGTTCTCACTCATTCTTATTCATGATGTTCAATTTTCCTCGAATGCAAATAATATTGGTAGTCAAACTGGAATTAACTCTTCTCCAGTTGATGTAAAAGAAAATCAAACTTGATTCAACTTCCATGGAATAAGTCCAACTTTACCATTCCAAGCATAATTCTTTGGTTGGAAACAGTCTTAGTCCAGAATCAGCCTCTTGCACAATATTTGATTTTTAAATTGGAACTACTCATTTTCCAGTAGATGCATCGCATGTGACTACCAAAATTTTGTATATCAATGCAAAGCAAATTATTGTTGAAAAGGTGAAGTTAAAGAATAAAAAATGGGACAAATTATTGTTGAAAAGGTGAAGTTAAAGAATAAAAATGGGACATCTTATCTTTGCGTGCACATACTAAGATATGAGCATTTCCACAATAAAATGCCAAGTCTATGATCCAGATAAGGCTTAAATTCCAGGATCCGTAGGTAATAGATGCAGTTTTAGATCTTATATGTAATTGTCTTTAATCACAGTCATTAATGATGAATTTCCAAGAGAAGAAGTATCAAACACATTTCAAAAGATTGATATAAATAGGAGAGTATGGGATTGTACCTAAAAGAAGCTTCAAAACTTGAAAGTTAATATGCATATATGGCGGGAAATGGAGTAAAGAAGCAGCAACCCAGAACTATACTTGAATCAACAAGGCTTCGACTGGGGCTTTTAGGAGGAATGGAAGAGGAAATTGGGAAAAAAGGAAAAGAGAAGAGGGGAAACCTTTGACGTTGGATTTGGTTTAAATAAGAAAGAGGAGGGAGGGGAGGTTCCTTCTAGGAACCTTCCTCTTCAATTTAAAATCCTTTTTCTATAAACATATATGACATCATCACTATGATGTCACTAATGACATCTTTTATAATGACATCATCCATGATGTCATTATTGCTCTTATACCGTATATTAATTCTATATATATTTTTACAATTATATATATATATTTAAAGGTATAGATTAGTCTGTACTGTTTTATAAAATAATTATTTATTTATTTATTTTTTTGATTCATTCATTTGAGATGTTTAAATATATCCGTACTTGCGCCTCGAATGTCAGATTTTTATGCGCATTATCTCGATTTGATCGTCTCTGGACGACTATCAATATGAGTATAATATTGATATACTTTTGATTGGTTTTGGTTGCACGAAATTTTCGAGATACGGTTTTTGTTTGGGGTTAAATTTTGTGAAATTAAAATATCAATTGATCTCCGATTGACGAACAATTGATTCCGTTGATCTTATTTCGTCGAATCGGATTTTATGACAGTCTTGGTATGTTTCGTAGTTTCTGAATTTTGCGTCGTGGCTTTTCCGCAGCACGCATTGCGATGCGCTCGACTTTTAGTCAATTTCGCCCGAACGACTTTTGATTCACGATCAATTGATCGATTTAAGTTATTTAATATTGTCTAATAACTTTATTGCGTTAAACAGACTAATTGGGTCGGGTTCGGGTTTATTCGGACACAGATGTTACAAATATAAAAACCTCAAAGTGAGTCTCGTTCTTGAGACTCGAGTAAAGATTACTATGCGTCTTGTTTGAGTTTTTATTTGACAATAAAAACCTTAAAAGGTTTTATACTCGTAAAAACCTCAAAGGGAAAACAAGTCATATCCTTTTAACACGTTTATAATTACAAATGCTTGTTTTGATGATTACCTGAGAAGAGTTATGGGTATTGTACCCACATGTCGGCTTCGATCAAGGTTGCAAAAATCGGTAGTCGGTACTCGGTCGGTTGTGTCACTGACTAAGGATTAATCGGTAGTCGGACGACTAATCGGATTTAGTCAGGCTTTAGTCGATTTTGATTTTTTCATTATTTTAAATATATAAATCGTTTTTATATGTATATTCTTATCTATTTAGATAGGTTTATACGTTTTTTATATTAACATAATGAAAGAAAAGATGAAATTGATTTAAATAAAATATTAAGCATATTAGAATAAGTTTGCTTTAAAAAATAAAAAATATATGGTATCTTCAAGCAAAAATCGATCAACTAGTTGGCCTTAGTCGGAATCAGTCGGTACTCGGTCGGCCACCCCACTGACTAAACTAGTCGGACCTACTAATCGGACCAGTAGGGGGATTTTCACAACAATGGCTTCGATCTCCCACATCGCCTCTTCAACGCCGCGTCGGTGCCACAATACCTTGACCAATGGAATCTCCTTGCTGTGAAACTTCTTCACAACGTTGTCAAGTATCTACACTGACCTCACCTCGTATGCCAAATTTGGCTCCATGTCAAGATTCTCATAGCTGATGATGTGTCGAGGGTTGTGCACATACTTTCTCAGATTGGATACATGAAATACATCGTGGATGCCTGAAAGGTGTGGAGGAAGAGCTACTTGATAAGCCACCTTCCCCACTCTAGCTAGAATCTCGAATGGACCAACATATCATAGCGCCAACTTGCCACGAATGCCAAATCTCTGTATTCCCTTTATTAACGCATACAATAATAGTAGTATCTGTACCCTTCTCTATTTGGTTTTCTTCATAGTATGCTTTATGTAATTTACCCATAGGCTACTCTCCTATATAAGAGAGCCTAGGGTTCATGGAATAAATAAGCCATTCATTTTTTCCCAACATGGTATCAGAGCGACGGTCCTAGATCGGAGTTCTCGAAACCCTAATCCTAACCCCACCACACCCGCCGCCCCCTTCTCTCTCTCCTCGCTACATCGGTGCCGCCCGAGCTCGGCGTTGTTCCATCGGCGCCGCCTCTCCATCGCGTGCGTTGGTGTGCACCTTCTCCTTGCGCACCTGCGCGCACGCGTGCTGGGCGTTGGTGAGCGCCTTCTCCTTACGCACCCTGCGCACCGTGCTGCAGGCCTAGGGCTTCGCTTGTACGCACCAGTGGACCGCCTGTGCACCCCTGCACCATTGCGCATATCCCCTGCGCGCACGTTGTAGCACCAGTGCACGCATCTCCTGTGCGTAACTCCTGTGTGCAGCTGTGCAGCTGTGTATCGAACTCGCATAGCGTGTCCAGTTCGTTGTGCGTCCAGTTCGCGTGATTCCAGTGCATCCAGCGCGTCAGCGCGCGTAGCTAGCATACGCGTGCACGGTCCCAAGCCCTAAAGCGCAGAAAACAATTAGCATGGGTTTAGTTGCTTGAGGTCTACACGTGCAACTAAACCCGTCTATGTCATTGTAGACAAATCACAGATTGGTCTGTCAGATATTCCAGTCTTCAGTATCCAGTATGTCAGAAAGCAAGGCAGATATCCCATCTATTGGCGCATTCCGTGGTCCAGCGCCTATTGTGAAGATGGATGGTACCAACTATGAACTGTGGGCAATGCAGTTCATGAGCATGATGAAGTCTACGGGTAAAAAGCACATTCTTACCGAACCAGAGCCTGCTGAGAAGACTGGAACTAATGCCTCCTGGGAGGCTGATGACGCATACGCCAAGGTTTGGCTATCTGGCACGTTGGCAATTGAGATTGCCAATGACATCCTCCATCAACCCACAACAAAGGATATGTGGGACATTCTTGCAGCTACATATTCCCAGGCGAAGAACGAGACAAAGATTCTGCAACTCCAGCATGATATCTTCACCATCAAGCAGAATGGTCGCCCCCTACATTCCCTCTATACATCACTAAGAGGGATATTCGAGAAGCTCTATAGCTTCATGCCCCTGACAGCCACGCCGGAACAACATAAGACATATAGGAACGCGACTATGGTGGGCGTGTTTCTAGCTGCACTTGATCCTGAGTACGAGGCAGCACGATCACAGATTTTGGCCGACTCTACTATTCCTCCCATGGAGGAAGCTTTCCATAGACTGAGTCGGATTACATTTCCTTCAACAGCTGCGAGTCAGAATTCTTCAGCCATGGCAGCAAACAGAGGTCGCGGATTTCATCACCAGGGACGTGGACGTGGACCCCGTGGAAGGGGTGGCCGCACTAGGCCGACATGCACCTATTGTCACCGAGTCGGACACAATGAAGATACATGCTATTCAAAGCATGGATTTCCTGCATCCGCGAGAGCTGCTGAGCAGATAGAGCCCCCATCTGCTGCTACTTTGGATCAACGGTTCGAAGATCTTGTTGCCCGTCTGAGGGGCATTATTCCACCATCTGGACCAACACCGACTGCAGAGAGTCATTCTGATGCCGCTGCTTCTGCCTCTGCGTCTACCAGTACTTCAGGTAGTATACTTGCACTGAACAGTAGTAGATCAGATACTTTACCATGGATTATGGACTCGGGCGCTACACATCACCTATGTGGCGACCAGAGTTTGCTTTCAGGATACACTCAGATCCCTCCAGGTCGGACAGTAGTGATTGCCAATGGCACTCATTCCCCCATCACTGGTCAGGGGGAGGTTAGATTGACATCTTCTATGCAGCTCAAGAACGTGCTACATGCACCTGATTTTTCAATGAATTTGTTGTCAATTAGTCAGATTACGAAGGATCTACATTGTCGGGCAATTTTTGATCCATCTTCTTTGATTTTTCAGGACATCCATACGAGCAACGTGGCTGGTCGTGGCTATGAGCAAGGAGGCCTCTACCGACTAAACCAGACTCCTTTTGCTGGAACCTCATCATCTTCTTCGGGACAAGTATCAACCTTATTATGGCATCTGCGTTTTGGTCATTTACCGCTTCAGAAGTTGCGTCGAGTCCTACCCTATGGTCTCTCTCACACACCTATTCAGTGTGAGGCGTGTCAGTTGGGAAAGCATCACAGGTCGTCCTTTCCCAGTCGTCTAGGTCGGAGTAGTAACTCCAAGTTTGAGTTGTTTCATATCGATGTCTGGGGTCCGAGTCGTGTTCCCGATCATCAGGAACACAGGTTTTATATTGTATTTGTGGATGATTTCTCTAGAGTGTCATGGGTGTTTCTCATGAAAAATAAATCTGAAGCAGGAAATATTATTATCCATTTTCTGAATGAAATACAAAATGTTTTCTCCACATCTGTCAAGCTTGTGAGAAGTGATAATGCTTTAGAGTTGTGCGCCAACATTCTGGCCAATTACTACTCCTCAAAAGGGATTATTCACCAAACATCTTGTGCTCATACATCTCAACAGAATGGAATTGTAGAAAGAAAACACCGTCACCTTCTTGATGTCACAAGATCACTTCTTATACAGAGTTATGTTCCCTACTCCTACTGGGGTGATGCAGTTCTTACTGTATGTTACCTAATCAACCGTATGCCTTCGTCTGTCTTGAATGAACAGATTCCGTTTTCACTCATTCATCCTGACAAGGATCTGTTCACTCTTACTCCTCGTGTGTTTGGGTCGGTTGCATTCGTCCATCAGTTGTCGCCTGGTACTGACAAGCTCTCTCCTAGGGCTGTCAAGTGTGTTTTTGTTGGGTACTCCAGAACTCAAAAGGGGTACAAGTGTTTTGATCCTGTGCGTCGGCGGTATATGATCAGTGCAGATGTTACATTTTTTGAATCTGTTATGTATTTTTCAGCATCAGGAGACAAGCAGCTACCATCTATACCTCATGATGCCATATACATGACACCACCACCTCAGATACCGACACCATCACCACCGCCACCACCACCACCACCACCGCCGCCGCCACCACCACCACCACCGCCATCGCTTGTCTCACCACTACCATTCCATTACATTCGCAGGCCTCCTCCAGCTCATGGTCCTGACCCGTCAACTAGCTCGCCTATGGTATGTAATGAAAATATTAATGTTGATGGATCTAACGACATTTCTGAGCAGGATGTGGTGCAGGAGCCAGATGAGCCTACAACTGATTTGGATATTCCCATTGCTTTACGGAAGCCGAAGAGGAGTTGTGCCAAATATCCATTATTAGCCTCTGTGTCTTTTGAGCGGCTATCTGGAGACTTCAGGACGTTTACTTTGGCACTTTCAGCTATAGATATTCCACGGAATCATCATGAGGCTCTGCAGGATAGTAGATGGCGGCTAGCCATGGAAGAAGAAATGGCAGCACTTCAATCCAGAGGAACTTGGACTTTGGTTTCTATACCCCCAGATGTGAACCCAGTGAGCTGCAAGTGGGTGTTCACAGTGAAGCAAAATGCAGATGGCTCTATTGACAGGTACAAGGCGCGTCTGGTTGCACGTGGCTTCACACAAACATACAGGGTGGATTATCTTGACACATTCTCGCCTGTGGCACGTCATTCCACTCTACGGATCTTGTTGTCAGTTGCAGTTGCTCGAGACTGGCCGCTCCATCAGTTGGACGTGAAGAATGCATTCCTATATGGAGATTTGCAGGAAGAGGTGTATATGCAACAACCACCTGGTTTTGCTGTTGAGGGGGAGTGCTCCAAGGTATGCAGGTTGCATAAGGCTATCTATGGCCTTTAGCAGAGCCCCAGAGCATGGTTTCAGAAGCTCTCGGATCTCTTCGAGAAACAAGGATACAAACGCTCCAATGCTGATCATTTCTTGTTTGTACAGAAGACCGCGAGAGGTATCATTGTCATTATGGTTTATGTTGATGACATCTTGATTACAAGAGATGATGAGCAGGGCATAAGGCAGGCGAAAGAAATGCTGGGTAGTGAATTTGTCACTAAGGATCTTGGGGTCCTTAGATACTTTCTGGGGCTTATATTTTCTAGAAATTCATATGGGCTAGTCATGTCACAAAGGAAATATGTTACAGATCTGTTGAGTGAAACAGGTATGCTTGGGTGTCGACCTGCTACGACACCAATGGATCCCAGCATGAAGCTTTATGAAGATAACACAGAGGAGGTGGACAGGAGAAGATATAGAGAACTGGTAGGCAAACTGTTGTATGTCGCGATCACTAGACCAGATATATTATTTGTAGTGAGTCGTGTGAGCCAGTTCATGGAGCAACCACGCCAGGTGCATATGGATGCAATACATATGATTCTTAGTTATCTCAAATCTTCTCCAGGTGCAGGTCTGCTATTCAAGAAAGGAAAGGGGATATCTATCTCAGCATGTGCAGATGCAGACTATGCAGGATGTCCCAAGGATAGGAAGTCCACCTCAGGGTATGCTGTCTATGTTGGAGATGCCCTAGTCTCATGGAGAAGTAAGAAACAAACGGTGGTAGCTAGATCTAGTGCTGAATCCGAATATAGGGCTATGGCCCAGGCTACTACAGAGATGATGTGGGTGAAAGCTGTGCTTACAGACCTATGTTTAGATGTACCACTTCCTATGAACTTGGAATGTGATAATCAGGCTGCCTTGTTTATTGCAAACAACCCAGCATTCCATGAGCGGACCAAGCATATTGAGGTGGACTGTCACTTCATACGTGATATGATTCAGAAAGGATTCATTGCTACATCTCATGTTACCTCAGAGAATCAGACTGCAGACATATTCACCAAGGCATTGCTACGAGGTCCATTTCAGAGGTGTGCTTCCAAGCTGAGCATGATTGATATCTATGCTCCATCTTGAGGGGGAGTGTTAACGCATACAATAATAGTAGTATCTGTACTCTTCTCTATTTGGTTTTCTTCATAGTATGCTTTATGTAATTTACCCATAGGCTACTCTCCTATATAAGAGAGCCTAGGGTTCATGGAATAAATAAGCCATTCATTTTTTCCCAACACCCTTCATGGGAGATACACAGAGAAATACCCAATCTCCCACCTGCAATTACATGAATGCGTTCAAATTAAGTTATATTTGCAAAAGGAGTAAGAGAAGAGGATTGGATACCTGAAACTCCAAATCTCTCCTCCGACGATCTGCATAGCTTTTCTGATGACTTTGTGCCGTCAGAAGCCTCCGTCTCACAAGATCATCAGCTCTCGCAGTCTCCTCCAAGAAGTCTATGGAGTAGAGAGCATGATTACCTACCTCACGCCAACTGAGAGGTATGAGTCATCTCCACCCATATAGGGCTTCGAATGATGCCGTGCTGATACTGGAATGATAACTGTTGTTGTGCGTGAATTCAACCAATGACAGATGATCATTCTAGGACCCTTTCAACTCCAAAGTGCATTCGCGAAGCAAATCCTCTAGTGTCTGAATGATGCACTCACTCTGTCCATCAGTCCGCGGATGATAAGCAGAACTCATCTTTATATCTGTCTGTAGTGCTGACATAAACTAGTGCCGGTAATGCGACGTAAATCTTTAGTCTCTGTTAGACACCACTTTTCGTGGTATACCTTGAAGTCTGATGATATTATGCACATATAACCTGGTCAATCTGGATGATGTATAGGTCATGCTGACAGGTATGAAATGGGTGACTTAGTCAACCTGTCAACAACAACCTAGATAGAATCATGGCCACCTGGTGTCTTCGACAATCTCATGACGAAATCCATAGAGATACTCTCCCATTTCCACTCGGGAATGGGGAGAGACTGCAGTAATCTTGGTGGTCTCCTGTGCTCGGCCTTAACCATCTGACAGGTCATGCATCTACTAACATGTTGCGCCACATTGCTTCGTTCCACCCCTCCAGGAATGTCGATGCAATTTACGATACATCTTTGTGCTGTCAGGATGGATAAACAACCGTGAACTGTTGGCCTCATTTATAATGTCTCTGCGTAACTGTTCGTCGTTGGGCACAACGACCCGACACGCTTTCCATAAAATGAACTCTATCACTACAAAATCATCAATCTCGTCCTTGACAGCGCGCATGTATTTATCTTGAACCCAAGGATCTGTTTTCTGGCCTTTGACTATGCGATCTTATAAACTGCTGAATCATGGAGGTACGGTTGTGGATATGGATGCACTCTCCTGAAGATGCCAATCGGTCAAAGATGCGAGCGTATCCCTTGTATATAGCCAGTTCGCCGTACCCTCTCCATGAGTTCTCCTGCTAAGTGCATCAACCACCATATTTTCCTTACCGGGATGGTAAGAGATCGTGCAGTCGTAGTCCTTCAGTAGCTCGAGCCACCTGTGCTGTCTCATGTTCAACTTCTTCTGATCAAAGATGTACTTCATGCTCTTATGATCCGTGAAAATCTCTAAATTCACTCCATAAAGGTAGTGACGCTAGGTCTTCAAGGTGAAGTCAACTGCCGCCAAATCCAAGTCATGTGTGGGGTAGTTCCGCTCGTGCGGTCTCAACTGTCGTGATGCATAAGCAATCACGTGACCTTTCTGCATCAATACCTCTCCTAAGCCTTCTCCTGAAGCATTTTTGTAGACTGTATAGTCTTAAGTCCCTGAAGGAAGAGCAAGAATGAGCGCTGTAGTCAATCTCTCCTTTAATGTCTTGAAGACATGCTTACATGAATCATCTCAGAAGAAGGGAACTCCCTTCCATGTCAACTGTGTCAAAGGGAGAATAATGCGTGAAAATCCATTGACGAAGCGTCTGTAATAACCCTCTAGCCCAAGGAAGCCCAGAATATGAGTAATTGTCTTGGGCTGCTCCCAAAACATAACTGCCTCAATCTTCGCAGGATCAACTGCGATGCCTGCTTCAGAAATGACATGCCTTAGAAATGAGACCCGGGATAACCAGAACTTGCAATTGCTTAGCTTGGCATATAGCTTGTGCTCTCGCAATGTGTCCAAAACAATCTTTAGATCATTCGCATGATCCCATTCATTCCGAGAATATATGAGCACATTATCAATGAATACCGCCACAAACCTGTCCAAACATGGATGGAAAATCATGTTCATCATATCCATGAATGCTGCGGGTGCATTGGTGAGTCCAAACAACATCACGACAAACTCGTAGTGTCCATAACGAGTCCTGAAAGCTGTCTTGGGAACATCGGACTCTCGAGTCCTCAACTGATGATAACTCGAACGAAGATTGATTTTCGAGAACACTGAAGATCCCTGATGATGATCAGACAAGTCATCGATGCACGACAAATGATAACGGTTCTTCACCATTCTTTTGTTTAGCTGCCTATAATCGATGCACAATCTCCTTCTTCCTAACGAATAGCATTGGAGCACCCCAAGATGAACTGCTCGACCTCACAAATCCCAAGTCAAGTAACTCCAGCTATTGTACCTTCAGCTCTCTCAACTCAGCTGGTGCCATGCGATATGGTGCCATCGAGATCAGTTGTGTATCAGGTAGCAATGTGATCTTGAACTCTCTCTCTCTCTTTCAGGAGGTAATTTTGGTAACCCAGGAAAAACATCTGGATATTCTGATACTACTCTGATGTTCTGTCTGTTTCATTGGCTCATGATCAGATACCTCCCGAATAAATGCTAGGTAGGAATCACATCCCTGATCAACTAATCTCTGAGCTCGCAATACTGAAATGCACTCCATTTTGGAGTCATGTAATGTACCCTCAAAAGTGAACTCGAATAAACCTGGAATCATGAAGATAACTATATTCCTAAAGCAGTCAATAAGAGCATGATGAGCTGATAACCAATCCATGCTTAGAATCAAGTCAAACTCATCAAGCTGTAGTAGTAGACAATCTGCGATCATATCGTGACCGCTAATCATTTCTAGTAAGTGCCTGACTATCAATGAAATGATAAACAACTGGCCACCTGGCCCACGGATGTGATATGGAGAAGATAGTCTCTGCGGCTCTTCCTAATGAAGTTAGCATCTCGATGCAAGGAAGGAATGTGTCGCTCCAGAATCAGACAAAATAGAGAAAGGTCGGCCTAAGATTGAGACCATACCTTTCACCACAGCAACAACTGAACGAGCCTATTCCTCGGTCACTGCATGTAGCTGACCCTGTCTGAATGATGCAGTACTAGAACCTGCCACACTCCGTGTTTGTCTCTGCTGTTGTCTCCAGAAGTTGGAGTTCCTGTCATGGGAACTCCCTTTATGCTGTGCCTGTGGCTGTGACGAATGTGGCTGTGGGTGAGACTCACCAGATCTCTGGGGACACTGATGCCGGTAATGTCCCCACTCATGGCACAAATAACATTGGACTAGCCGGGTAGTTGGAGTGGTCGTGTCTGTGCTCCGAGTCGGTCCTGCTGGGGGTCTGTCTGCTCGCTGCGACCCAGGTGGTCGAGCGGAATCTGTGCCATGTTCGACAAGTGCTCCTCCTAAGGTAGCCGATGGAGTTGAGCGAGCACTGCCTGAGAATGTCGAACCCATAGGTCGAAAACGCCTGGCTGACCTCTGCTGCTGAAATGGTCGACGAATCGGTCCAAAAGATCGTTGTGGTCTAGGTGCCGCTCCAGACGAGCTCCCAAATTGTCGCTCTCGGATGTCCTCGAACTTCTCCACTGCAACAGTAGCATCGGAGATAGAAGTGATGTGTAATCTGACCAACTTCTCCTGTACCTCCTCTCGCATACCTCTGACGAACTTTTCCAGATTCTCATCTGGAAATACGGCGGCTGCTGGAGTGTGTCGCGACAGCTCGGTGTATCTGACGAAGTAGTCTCTGGCTGTCATACGCCCCTGACGAAGCTCTGCGAATAGTCGACGTTGGGACTTCTTCCACTTCGTAGAAAAGAAGTGGGATCTGTACGTCGTCTCAAAATCTCATGTTGGCTCGCGACCCAGCTCAAAAACTACTGCATCCCACCATCTCTCTGCGAAATCTGTCAGTGAACACTCCACGAAAGATAACCACGTGTCTCGTGGTGCATGAATCATCCTCAACACCTTCATGACCCTCTTGAGCTACTGCTCTGCCACATTTGACATCCCTGTGCCCTCGAATATGGGCACATTGACCCGCTGGTAAGAAGTGAAAACTGATTGATGCTTGTGGATAGCGGAGTACTCATGTGCATCCTCGTCTGCAAAGTCAACAGGGTCTTGCTCCCTATCATAGTCTCCATCCTCAGCTCCAAGTGCTGGCATCTCCTCATGTGGATCGTCAGAATGAGGCTGCTCTACATCAACAGGCTGGTGTTGGTCCTGTCGTGTTTTATCTTGAGATGGATGGTATGTGAAATCTGACAGCTCCTCAAATCTCATCTCCATGTCTGTCTGTCTATCGGCAATCTGAGTCCGCTGAGTTAGTATCTGGTCCTGTTGACCTTGCCTAGCAGTCTGCTGCTGCTGGAGGTCGGTGAGAGCGGTTATAATGTGCTCCAAACAGTCAGTCATATTCTGAGTAGCTTTGGACGTCATGGCTCTGCATGAGGACCTTTATTAGTCATAAAAATTGTTATTCACAAATATTACCATATATCCTTTTTCTCTTCTTGGGATATAATATTAAAATTACTGAAATTGGTGACATTTGTGCTTATGGAATATGAATGTCTTATTTCCCTTATCGGACCCGCGACAAGTCGGGAGACTGTCGTTATCCGAGAACTTAATGTGCTCGGAATCATAATACTGCAAATGTGCTTATTGGGGTACCACGGCTTTGATACCAAACTGTGAACCCCCGAAGATCTAGATACCCGTTTACGCGGCATTCACATTATTACATTCGCTAAAGATCGCAATAAACAATGAAATTAGAGGGGAAATTTTTCGCATTTGCTATCTACTTATGACATTCAAATCCACACCCCCTGTACTCGATGAGAAATTCTAATAGAAGATTCAAGCCTTGGGGCCTTCTCCTGTGGTTTCATCCCGCTCTTTCAGGAGTAGGATTTCACGTAAAATCCTTATGCTCTTCATGTTTATTACTCTTGATTTGTTTATCGCTTCCACCTTTTTATTTCAACATGGTATCAGAGCGGTTCGATCTTGCTGTTTGATTCTTTTTCAAGTTTGATTATTATTGGTTATTGTTCAAGTTCCAGAAATCTGTTCAAGAAATTCTAGGGTTTACTATAACCCAAGGCCTCAAATTTTGATTTTGACCATTTCGGTGATTGGTTGAAACAAAATTGCGACCGAATTTCGATCGAAATTTGACTGAAATTTCGGTCAGTTTTTTAACATGACCCCCAAATTTTGGTAAATATAGGTCATTTCGACCGAATTTCGGTCGCCCACCGAAATTGAAATTCGACTGAAATTTGATCCCCTGCTATAGCCCTATTTTCGGCAGTGTTGGGTGTACAGTCTTCAGATCTAAAGCGTAAGCAGATCACCGACGTCATTGATTCTGTGGGGTTTCTAAAATCCTAATTCTACTCAAGGACGCAACACATCTCCATGGTCCTTCTTGGAGCCGTACAACATGACAAGCAAAAGTGCATATCTTTATGTCTCATATCATTGTTTTCGAAGAAGAAAGGTTGGAGTATCTCCTGGAGGAACCGTCTTTCAGGCAAAACCCATCGCTTGGAAGTAGATCATCTTCCATCAGGTTGAGCATCACCGATCTGGAACCCCTCCTCACGGAGGCACATTCGATTGAAACACTGGATCACGAGGAGCTTGTTATAGAAGAACCACACCATGCTGTCTGTACAACCCAAACATGCAGCACAAGAAGAGGAAGTATAAGGAGATCCCTCATGCTTTTCATGGGGACCAACCACCAGCAACACGTACAACCGTTGCACCACAACCCTTTGTAAGCACTCCTCCTTCCAACCGCAAAAAGAAGATTGGAGCTCATGCATTCCAGGTGATGGCATGAAGGCGATTCCCATGATAGTTTTATCTCCTACTCAAGGCTTAATCCATCTAGGTGAAGTAACCCATTTCCCAGCATCAAGTCATGGTGTGACCACCCCTCCTTCCCTCATGTCACAACGACGGTGCCAATCCCACTTGCTCACGATGCAGTGATCTGCATCTCTTCAATCCCAAGCGTTCATGTTTATTCTTTCGTTATTTCTTGCTTTGTTCATCGATTCGCTTCCACATTTTAGATTTTAACATGGTATCGGAGCAAGTCATTCCTAGAGTTTAGTTTTTTTTGAGAATTCTTTATGTTATGCCAATTTTATCATGTTCTCGAAAGTTGTATGTATTTTTTATTAAAAAATTGGAGCATTGTAACATGTAAGAATGGAACTGCAATTTTTATTTCAAGGTGGTATGAGACCCTGTAGTGGTTCTCCGACTACGCGAAAAGACCCTCTCTCGGTAGTCTCCCCATCAGAGCTACACTTGATCTAAATGCAAAATTCCTTCTTCGAGTTGCGTATCTAGGCACCATAAGCTCCCTACGGCGAAACACGAAGCCCTCAGGGCACTTCAGGCGACGTCGGCCCAACACAAGATGCTCCAGGCAATCCTCCCTTGATCCGATCACTGACTATGGATTCTTGGAACCCTACTCGATGATCCTTCGTCTCGAGCGGCAACAGAGAAGAAAAAGGAGGGTGACGCCCTCTCATAGCAATTGCATCCCCAAACCCAAGCAATGACATGGGGAGATCTTCTCCAGACTGCACGTGACATTGAGCCACCTTGTTCTCTAGGCCCATGCAGCGCTCGACTCTCATCGTGCTTCTTTTGCGGGTCCCCATGTTAGCGATCTCTAAAAAAAGGAAGCAGCAGCAGCGACACCGCTCTTTCTTCTGCCGCCTCCATTGCTCCCATCGCGCGATGGCGGCGCCAACATCTCCTTCTCATGCGCAGGCAATGCCACACCCATCTTCCTCCTCCAGGTGGTGGCATCAGGACCATCGTGCTATATCTCAAGGGGAGATCTATCTCGTGCCGTCCTCTCCCAAATCCCTCTCCAGGCAGCTCCTCTCCAAGCCATCGAGCGATGACATCATGTGAAAGGGTTCCCTCGATGGGAATCCTATTCGTATATGAAGAGAAAACCCCCTTCTTCTGGGCTTTAATAGCTAAAGTTTTTTTGGCCCAATGGGCCACTCCTTTCTTGTAAACAAAATGAGGGGGTATGTTTAAAGGCTGGAAAATACGAATCATTTGTAATAAATTAGTGGGAAGAGGGCCCAAAATGGATTGGTAAAAAAAGATGGCTACAAAATAAAGGGATTTTTTGTTTTTTTAAAAGGCTACGTGCAAAAAAAAACCGCATGTAAAAAGAGAGAAGAAAATAGCCAAAAAAGGGATACGGCTAAAAAAATGATTTGTGCAAAAAAAGTAAGCAAAAAAATGCATGTTTGTTTTTCCCAACTTGATGTTCCATATTCTATCAAGTATGGGAGAAAGGGGGAATCAGAGATGGATTCTTCAGGACTTCTACTGCTCGACCATGAGTGACAGACCAACACTACAGATTGCTACCGTGATCACCCGTCTTCACCAAGCATAGATTTCTTTGTCAGGGTGAACTTTTTCTACTACCCGACTACTACTTCAGACTAGACATCATCTTCTACTGCGACTCTTCTCCAGACACGACAAAGATACGTTTCGGTGACCTTGTATCGCAACTAATCTCATGCATGATAGATACGTTCCGGTGACCTGAAAGTTGCAGAACCGTCTTCGAGCAAGGTTTTCTACCAGTGATGGACATATATTCTTCTTGTGATGTGTCATGTGAAGATGCGTTGTATACTTTTTCATTTTTTTTTGCAAGCTGCATCTTTCTCAGCTCCAGCTTGGGGGGGGGGGGTGTTGAAGTATGTAATAGAGGGGTAACTGGATCCATCCATGATCCAATTACCACCCACTCATGTTTAGTCCCACATATACTATCCGTGGGACTTCGGTCTGTCTGTGGGACTATAGAAGGAGTCCCGCACCCGCTGTACTCATTGAGAAATTCTAATAGAAGATTCGACCCTTTGAGGACTTCTCCCGTAGTTTCATCCCGCTCCTTCGGAGTAAGGTTCTACGTAAAATCCTCGTATTCTTCATGTTTATTACTTTTGATTTGTTTATCGTTTCCGTCTATTTATTTCAATAGATGCCAATCATGCTCAACTTGGTAAAAAGAAAATTATGATGCTCGAGAGTTTCTTTGATGAAAATATGTGCAAGTTAAAGCTTAGAAAAATTTATAGAGTAGAAATCCTTTTGTCTATAAGTGATGAAAACTCCCTTGTTCAAAGAATGTGGCATGTCGACGGACACTGTATTTTCTAGATACCAACTAGCAACATTGATATCCTTTTTGTATTATAAAGTAGCCAAAAAGCCATCGGAAGCTTGGGCGTAGGTGCTTCCGGTGTGGGGGGCGGGGGCACATCGCCTTGGACTGTGCTCTTCCTCCCTCCTGTTTCTCGTGTGGCAAATCGGGCCACAGGCAGGCCGTATGCTCGTGGCCTCTTCGTGGTGCTGGGGACCCGCAGGGGAGGTTTGAGGGGAGACTGAGGGTGCGGCAGGGTCGTTGTCCGTGGGAGGGGCGGGGTGTGGTGTTGGCGGTTTGGACGGTGTCGGGGCTAGCATGTAGGGCAAGGGCGCAGTGGCTGGCGGGTGGCTGACGTGCAGGGCAAAGGTGGCGTGGATGGCGTGGTGGCTGAGTCCAGGCGAATGCTGGTGGGGGTTCTGTTCGGGGACGGTTGTGCCTCCTTCTCTGCGGATGACCTCCATCGTGAACTCTCTCTTCTCTTCGACCGGGAGTTTCGCGGCGATGTTGTCCCTCTCGGGGCGGTCCGCATCTATGCTCGGGGGCTCTCTAGCGCTCAATGTGGCTTGCTTCTGGCCCCGAGTTCATCAGGGCCTGTCCTCTGGAGGCCTCTGAGGTTTGCGGACGGGGCGGTGTCGCGTACGGAGATTCGCGCTGGGGCCGGTGCTGTACCATCTGGGAGCGGTCGTACAAGTGCTCGACGACGGCTCCTCTCCTGGCAACGATCGACGGTAACGACCCTCTTGTTGGAATGCCAACCCTGGGCACCTAGGGAGTCAGGCGCGGTGTTAGCGGTGGGCAGGTTCTCCTTCGGGCTTCAGGTGCTGCTCCAGGTCCTCCCTCAGCCCCCGGGCCGGTCGGAGGGTCTCGGCGGTCGGCCCTCGCCATCGCTTGGGGTTGGCGGCGCTTCGAATGGTGGCGTTTTTTCGCGGAAAGACGCTTCGGCTTCTCAGGAAGGAGGGGAAGGGTCGCCAGGAGCAGACGGTTCGTCTCTCGAGGCGGTTGGGGGGGTTATCGTGTTTGGGGAGGGGTGCGAGGACGCCTCGTCCTCAACGGCAGAAGGGGGAAGGTCGCCACGTGGGGAGGTGCAGGATGGATTTTTGAGGGGCGGCCCTGGCTTTTCGTCTGCTCCCAATGTGGCGGTCGTGCTTCCACTGGACCCCACGGAGGGGGGGGGTTATCTCATCCCCATCTGTCGGACGTCGATTCACTGGGCCCCACAGGGGGGCGGCGTTATATCTCATCAGCATCTGGCGAACGACATTCCTTTGGGCCCCACTGGGGGGTTGTTTCGATACGATGTTTGGGCTTCACTCATTCAAATGGCCGCCTAGGTGTGTGGTCTGCCGTGGGCCCATCTCTGTTGATTTCTTCGGGGGTACCCCTTCCGGATCCCTCCATTTCTGCGGTTGGTTTCGTGGGGTTGGGAGATGTGCGCCTCCCGCACCTCCAACCCTACTCTTGGCCTCCTCCTACTTTGGATTTTCTTGATCGCGGCCTTGACGTAGGGGCCTCCACCTCCAGGTCCCTGGGGGCCTCTCCTTCCATTCTGAAGCCAGGCCCATCTTCTCTCCCTGGGCTGGTCGCGACCGAAGGGCGTGCCGCCGACTCCGCGGGCAATGGCGGCGGGCCGGTGGGTGTTTTGGCGACGCAGGTGGCGGCCGCGGGTGCTGGTACGGCCTCCGCCTCTTGTAGCGGGAGGGGGTAGGGTCGGACGAGGAAGAGATATCGAAGGAGGAGTCGGTCACAGGTGGGGACTGCAACCCCGGTCTCCGAGCTGAAGCGCGAAGTAGCGAGGGCGGCGGGGGTGATCGATCTGGGGTTGGGGGCCACGACTGGTTATGGATGAAGATTCTCTCAAGGAACGTCAGGGGCCTGGGGGACCCGGACAAGAGGAGGGCGTTGGGGTCAAGGTTTCTGGAGTGGGGAAGTGATCTGATTTTCTTGCAGGAGACCAAGCTGTCCGCGGTTTCTAGCTTGGACTGGCGCTCCTTCGGGGCGGGCTCTTTGTCTGACTTCGGAGTAATCGGGGTTGTTGGCTCTGCTGGAGGTATAATTGTTGCTTGGAGGGGCTCCGCGCTTGCTCAGCGTGGGGAACTGAGAGGCGCACATGTCCTCACTGTGCTTCTGAAGTCCCTCCCTACGGGGGTGACATTGGCGCTCTCTTGTGTTTACGGCCCTTGCCGGAGATCTGAGAGGGAGCGGTTATGGACGGACCTGCGCAATGCGAGGGAGGCTTTCCCGGGTGTCCCTTGGTTAGTTGATGGGGACTTCAACATCACCATGCTTTCGTCGTACCGGCCGAGGTAGCGGGGCGGTCAGGACCCCGGCTTTGACGCTTTCGTAGAGGTGGTGACTCGTTGGAGCTGGAGGTCTTGGATGCGTCGGGGACCAAGTACACAGCGTAATGCCAACTCGAGATCGCGCATGATCGGTTCCTGGCGTCGTCCGAGCTGCTGGAACTCTTCCCATTTTCTTTCATCTCAGCCTAGCCCCGCTCTTGGTCCGATCACACGCCTATCCTATGGGACTCGGGGTATTCTGCGCCAGCTCGCGAGTTCTTTCGCTACGAGAAGACGTGATTGCTTGAGGATGGGTTCAGGGATTTGGTGGCTTCCCATTGGGCTTCTATCTCGGTGGAGGGCACGACCACGACGCGGCTCGTGCAAAAGCTGGACTCCTTGAGGACCTGACTATGCGCTTTCAAGAGGGAGTCCAGGGAGGTCCGCCGTGCAGCACGGGCGGCGGCTGAAGAGGTGGTGACTATGTTGGATGCGTTGGAGGACGAGCGCCCCTACTTGGGGACGAGCTCAAGGAGCGGTCTGATGCTCAGAGGTAGATCTGTGAGGAGGACAGAAAGAGGGCCATCGAATGGAGACATCGGTCCAGGCACATGTGCCTCAAGGAGGGTGACACAAACACGACATTCTTCCATAGAGTGGCCAGTGGGAGGCAGAGGGAGAACTTCATTAGATCAATGCTTGTCGATGGGGAGGTGGTGGAGGGGAACAAGGCCCTTGGGAAGGCGATTGCGGATTACTTTTGTAGGCTCTCCGCAAGGGGGACCGACATGCGCTGGAGGTGGTCCGGTTTGGGGGCGGAGTGCCTTTCTGACGCGCATGCATCTAGTCTGACACTGTCTATCACGATGGAGGAGCTGAAGGTGGCGGTCTGGAATCTCAACGGCGACGATGCTCCTGGCCCAGATGGATTCCTGATATCCTTCTACAAGGATTTATGGGACTTGATTGGCAGCGATGTGCTTGAGGTGGCGGTGGAGTGCTGCCATGGCAATGCAGGCTTGGAGAGGGTTAAACAAGGCGCTTATTGTTCTTCTCCTGAAGAGGCCTGAGGCGGGGAGGATCGAAGAGTACCGACCAATTGCGATCTCCAATACTTTATACCTTATTGTCACCAAGGTTTTCGCGACCAAACTGAGCAGGGTCTTGGAGCACATCATTGCTCCGACTCAGATGTCTTTCGTTCCTGGGAGACAGATCGCGAACAGCTTGGTCTTGGCTTCTGAAATTGTGGCAGATTGGAAGAGGGCCGACACTCAGGCCGTCCTATGGAAGGTGGACTTCTCCAAGGCTTTGATACGCTGGACTGGCGCTTTCTCAGGACGGCGCTGCGTAGGAGGGGTTTCCCTGAGATCTGGATCTCCTGGATGAAGCGCTGTGTGACAACAACCTTCATGTCCGTTTTCGTTAATGGGTAGCCAGAGGGCGGCTTCTTCTGGCCGCAGAGGGGGGTGAGGTAGGGGTGCCCTCTCGCCCCCTTACCCTTCATCATCGCGGTGGACGTCCTGGCTCGTATGGTGGAGGGAGTTCAGCGGGTGGGGCTTACGCGGGCTACTCGAGGGATGATATAACGATCCTACTTCTGCAGTATGCCGACGACACCAATTTTTTTTTATCGAAGGGGGCCTTGAGGAGGCCAAAGGGACGGCGGCCGTGCTGGAGCTTTTCAGTGAGATGTCCGAGCTGGTGCAGAACAATAACAAATCCAAGTTGGTTCCCGTTTGCATGGACGGGGAATTGGCAAATCTCTGCGGTTCCACGTGGGGCACAGTTTGCTCTGATTTCCCCATTCACTACCTGGGCATGCCGTTGAACACGGGGAGATCTAGGATTGCAGATTGGCTTCCTTTGGTCGAGAAGGTGGAGGGGCGGCTCGCAGGTTGGAAGGCGCCGGTCCTTTCCAGGGGGGCTAGTTCTCTTGAGGGCGATGCTTTCCGCCATGCCGGTGTACTACTCCTCCGCGAGGCTCATGCATGGGGGCATTCAGAGGAGGCTGAAGAGTCTGATGTGGATGTTTCTTTGTGGCAGGAACGGGCGGGGGCCCGGGATGAACCTGGTGAGCTGGGACGACATTACCTTGAGGAAGTGTGAGGGAGGGCTCGGGATCCATCGGCTACAGGAGCTGAATGAGGCCTTACGCCTGAAGTGGGTGGCCAAGATCTGGGGTAGCGACGAGGACATCACCTGCAGCCTCCTTAGAAGGATCTACGGCGTCGGGGTGAGGCCGCCCGGGGGGCTGCGGCATTTACCTCGGGCGGAAGAAAGCCCTCTCCTTTTTGGAGGGCCGTCCACTCTCTCTCCGTTTACATCCCCTAAAAGTGCTTACGATGCTTGCTCCGTGGCATCGTAAAAGTGCTTACGAAATGTTAACACTGTAGCTGGTTGATGGTTACATAACATTCTGGTAGACAGAAGCTTTTGATTTTGATTACTAATCCGATCATGAACTTTAAAGAACTGTTTCTGCTTTCGAAGACAAAAGTTTCTTTGATAATTTGATAAGCGGAAAGCTGAACGTAAAAAGAAGGTTGCTTAGTTGCTTGGTGCTTATCCAAGAAATTATTCATTCTTGGAAACTAAATATTATCGAAGACCAGAATCTTCTATGCTGGAATCAAAACTAGTTACTGTTGTTTACTTGATGCTACAAGTGTATGTTAGTTTTGGATTTGACCCAGTTTTATTTTCCGTTTTGAGTTTCATGTAAACCCCTTGAAGGTCACCTCTTGTAGATCTACAAGTTTTGACATAAAGGGGTTACGCGAACCCCCTATATTGGGCTTACACGTAAAAAAAACTTAGCAATCTTCATAGAAACAAAAAGAACCTTAGTAACATCAAGAATATGCAGAATTTTCTCTCCACTAGACCATTATGCCTAGAGATATAGGCAGATGAGGTCTGATGGATAATCCCATTGAATGAGGATTGTAAATCACGTTTTATAAAATCAAGGCATTGTTAGTAAAAGAATTTGTAATAGTGGTAGAATAACTGGAGGCACCGTGATGATCAAAGCGAGAGAAATAATATGCACATTAATGCTTCCCTATCATACATGCCTTATAGTTCCATCCAAATTGGCAGGGACAGTAGGGAATATTCTATGGAATGATGTAGATGGCTAATCAATATGTGGTGCCACAAAACTGAATTGTAGAAATGGAAGTGTACAGAGAAATAGAGAATGAACTTGGTGATTTATTCAATGGGTTCGAGGTTTCTTATATAGCATGAAACCCTAGTGCCCACAGGGTGGTAATTAAATAAGAGACCACAATGGTTATGTTACACATAGGACAACAACAACAACGACGACAAAGCCTTTTCCCACAATTAAGTAGGGTATGCTACATGAACTCTTCGCCTCCATTCAGATCTATCTTGGGTCAATCTCGAGCTTATATCCAAAAAAGTAAGACCCCTTCGTATAATCTCTTTCCAACACTTCTTGGGCCGTCCATGCCCTCTCTTAGCCAGCTCAATATCCCAACATTCACATCTCCTAACTGATGCGTTAATTGACCTTCTTTGCAAATAACCAAACCATCTTAAACGATTTTCTCGTATCTTCTCCTTGATCGGGGCTACACCAACTTTCTTTCTGATTACATCATTCCGAATCCAATCTTTACGTGTGTGTCTACACATCCACCTTAGCGTTTTTATTTCTGCTACAACCATTCTTTGCACATGTCTATGGTTCATAGGCAAACATTCAGATCCATAGGGCTCCTAGCTGCTTTGTAAAACTTTCCTTTATTTTTTAAAGGAATTTTCTTATCATAGAGAACAACGAAGGCTCCTCTCCACTTTAGCCAGCCTGCTTTTATTCTATTAGCAACATTTCCATCAATTTCCCCATCATGCTGCAAAATAGATCCCAGATGTCTAGAAGAATCTTTCTTCCGAATGTTATCGTCACCAATCTTCACCTCGATTCTTTCACCATTGCTTCCATTAAAGGTGCACTCCATGTATTCCTTCTTAGACCTACTTATACGAAATCCTTTAGTCTACATTGCATGTCTTCAAATCTCAAGCTTCTCATTTACTCCATCTCTAGTCTCGTCAATCAACACAATATCATTAACAAATAACAAGGTTGCAAAAAGCGGTAGTCGGTACTCGGTCGGCAGGGTCACCTACTAAGGAGTAGTCGGCAGTCGGGCGACTAGTCGGATTTAGTCGGCCATTAGTCGGTTTTGATTTTTTAATTATTTTAAATATATAATTTATTATTATATACTATATATATATATATACTCAATCATAAATATGAATAGATTTAGCCATTTTCAATTTTATAAGAGCTAAAAAAAGAAGCAATTCAAGGAAAAAAGTACCAAGTTAAGAATAAATGTTTGCTACATAATATTAGGCTATTAGCTAATGTTCACTAACAGATACAACATGTCAAAATACGAATAATTCCTGCAAGCATGAAGCATCAAATTAAAAGTCATTCATCTCCATCAAGGTCATCATCCAAATCAATCTCTTCTTCTTCTTCTTCATCTTCATCATCATCTTCTTCATCATCATGTATGTCTTCAGGTTGAAATTCCTCTTCTTCTTCATTTATAGGTGCAACATTTGAGCTCGAAGATGAAGCTCCCTTGCCACGTTCACCTCGTTGACTTCTTCTCAGCTCCAAATTCTCTTCTGCACCACTTGCATGCGCTACAGCACCCCAAGTTAATCCGGAGCCTGGAAAGACCTCCTCATCTTGGGCTTGTACGTTGACCTCTCCAGTCCATTCACGTAAATATGCATGATCACGAGAGGAAAGAGGATCTTTTCCTTTCTCAAGACGACGTTCCATCAGGTTGGAATTGAAACGAACGTATACAAGATCATTTAGCCTCTTTGTTTCCAACCTGCCTCTCTTCTTGGTATGGATCTGTAAGCAACATTACAAAACATTAAGACTAATGACTAATTTACAACTAGTATTTCTATTTGGTGGGTCACTAGAGTCATTACCGAGTCAAACGTACTCCAGTTGCGCTCACATCCAGATGATGCAGAAGTCAAGCTCAAGATCTTGATGGCCATGTCTTTCAAATGTGGTACGTCATCTCCATAATTGTACCACCAATTAGCTAATAAAATATATAATGGTTAAGTCAATGAAATCAACGATGATCAAAATGACATTAATGGAAAATAATTCCTTAAATACCTGGATCGAAATTTTCATCATTTCTCATCCTCTGTCTCACGGCTAATGGCTTCCCAAATGCCCCACGACCATTTCTGTAATCAAGAAGCTCCTTTGTGGTGATAGCATCTTGTATATCCAAATCTGGATAAAATCTTTCCATGCAAGCCATAAAACCTCTCTTCACCACAATGTCTACATCACCACCACACTCCGTGAAAAAGAAGTATGGGTTCAAAAAGTAAGCCGCTAGATGCAATGGAGTGTCAAGCCTGCCTTTGGTCTTGGAGATAATTGCATCCACAAAAAACTTGTAAGATGACTCCACACTATTTAAAGATGCAATTATCTCTCTCTTTGCCTCTTCAAGCCCTCCATAAACAAAGCCCATGGATGGGCGGCAATCTGCATCAACCACACGCAATAGACGCACCAAAGGTGTAAAAATTTTGATTGCAAATGCGGTGTGGTTCCAAAAGGTAGGGCTGAAGACAATGGATGTTGCTTGTTCTCCCTTTTTGGTCTTGTACCACTTGCAAGCCCTCATTTCATCTGACGAAAACATCAACCTGAGCTTGTCTTTTTTCTCTAGAATGCTTTCTAGAGTGAGAAAAGTAGTAGCAAACCTCGTTTGCCCTGGTCTAGCAATGTCTCTCTTGTTTGTAAACTTCCGCATCAAGCTCAAAGTTTTAGTGTGAGCATAAATAAAGATTGTGAGCGTCCTCGCCTTTTTAACCGCGCTCTTCACTTTTGAATCTCTACTGATCTCCTCCAAAGCAAGATCAATAGAATGAGCAGCACAGGAAGTCCACCATATCTGAGGATATTTTGTGAGTAGCAATCTCCCTGCTGCTACATTTGCTGAAGCATTATCCGCAACAACTTGAACAACACTATCCACGCCAACTTCATTTATGCACTCATCCACGAGCTGAAAGATATAGTCGGCGGTGTGTGTCTCATCAGAAGCATCAATAGACTTCAAAAATGAAGTCCCCAAGGAGCAATTGACACAGAAGTTCATGATGCTCCGTCCTCGCATGTCCGTCCATGCATCAGTCATTATAGAGCACCCTGTCTTCTTCCATGTAATTCGATGACATTGCAAGTCATCAGATATTTTCTTGACTGCCTTCTTCAAAAATGGACCACTTATCTCATACCTCGTAGGAGTCTTCAAGCCTGGGCCATACATTCCAATTGCCTCCACCATCTGCTTGAATTGTTTCGTGGTGAATGCATTGAAAGGGATTGCCGATGTATATGCCCAATTGCATATATAGGAGACAACCCTTTCACGATGGTCCTTGGATAAAGCGTCTTTTATGCTCATTTGGCGTGTTCCTTGAACGGCGACATTCTGTTCCAAAGATTCGGAAGATCGATGTCTTTTAGCAGATCCAGCATCTCCAGCAATGCCAATATCAATCTCATCTCTCATCTCAGAAACCTCAATGGCCTTTTGACTCTTCTTTCTAGCAACATCATCCAAGTATGATATCATCATCTTCTTCGTCTCTTCGTCCACCTTAGGACATGCAGCCACATTGCCTTTACGATGCGCAAGATGTTGCTTGAACCTATAAATACCTCCTTTCACCACCTTCTTGCACAACCTACAAGTAACCGTGTTCGAATCTGCACGGTTTGAAAGATATCCAAATTGCCATGCAGGATCAGTTGATCCTGGTGGCACATAAAAGGAAGAGTCACCACCAGAGGCGACATTCGTGGGAGGTGTTTCCATCTACATTGTCAAAAACAACAACATAACATGAACAACAACATATGAATCATAGACTAATCAATAACCAAACAATAACCAAACAATAATAGAACTTAATAAAAAAATATTAACTCATAAAATATAAAAATTCAAGCATTAATATACCTATAAAAGTAAAAGAAAAATAGAAACACTAAACATGGTATATATTTACATTGGTTACCTTATGTATCTAAGTCTTGGCATTGGCATTAATATACCTAAACATGGGATCGAAGGTCTTTATTCCAAATAGTACACATTTATATTTCTTTCCGAGCATCATGATTATTGAGGATCGGTATCATACACATTTCACGTTATATGTAGTTTCTAGGGTTCATCTCATCCTACCCCGAACCTATACCAAAGCCCATGACCTAGTCTTATACCTAATCCACATGTGACCCAAAAAGATATATACAAAACCTCAACGATTTTCACGTAGCCTAAATTCAGACTAAACTCAACACCAACCCAATTCTATGTTTAAACAATAATACCACTGTTTAAAACCCCAAACTCATAATCTAAAACCCCACACATAATCCCACTCCACTCTTAACATCCCAAAAACTACTCTTAGATGTCACTTTATGCACTTAGCACCAAACCCTTTTCTTGGTGATCTCTTTTGAATAACATAAAGTTTATAACTTTGTAAGGAGCATATATAGGACTGAATCACATGTCATCTTTCGCACTGCTAAACACAATGCCATTACGATAAATCAACTTTGAAGTTCGATTCATGTTACAATTTTTTTTAACAAATTTGAATGATTTTGGATGAGATTGAAAGAACACAAATTCAACTGCACGCAGTACATAGAGCATAAATTTCGAAAAAAAAAAATAGCAAAAAAAAACCCTAACCGGACTGGCGGTTGGATATCGAGGTGGAGGAGAGCTGGGAGACCGAACGGCGACGAAGGAGTGGTCGTGCGGGGACCACCGAGCACTGCGCGACCTCCGGGCGGCGAGCGGCGTCGGGAGGAGGCGGCGTGGAGAGCAGGCGGAGGAGGCGGCGTGGGAGAACCGTCGAACAGAATCGCGTGAAGGGCTGGGGAGTTTAGGTTACTGTCGGACAGTAACCTAAAACTCCCCATTTCAATTCTTTCGGATCCTCATGTTAATCGGGCGCCGGATCTTTGTTGCAAAAAGCGGCCGACTAATCGGCCGACTAGACCGACTAGTCGGCCCGACTAGTCGGTCCACCCGACTACTGACCGACTTTCCTAAATCGGGTCGGTCAGTGGGCCGACTCGACTAGTCGGACCGACTAGTCGGTCTAGTCGGCCGATTTTTGCAAGCTTGACAAATAACATACACCAAGGAAACTCATCCTGAATGTGACTTGTCAACTCGTCCATAATCAAAGTAAAAAGAAATGGATTCAAAGCTGAACCTTGATGTAAACCAATGTTAATGTCAAAATAGTCAATCTTCCCAGACATGGTCCTTACACAAGATAAAGCCATATTATATATATCCTTTATGGGGTTAGTGTATAGGACATGTACTTGTCTCTTCTCCAGAACTCTCCACAATATCTCTTGTGGGACAGAATCCTTTATGGAGGTTTTTCCTTTTAGCTCTATAAATCTCCATTGTTCTCCTCAGCAAATGGATGGCTTCAATAGTTGAGCGACGTGGAATGAATATGAACTGACTTTCTTTTACTTTGGAAACTTGCCTCAAGCTTCTTTCGATCAAGCGTTCCTAAATTTTCATAGTGTGACTCATCAGTTTGATGCCTCTGTAATTTGAATAATTTTGAATGTCTCCTTTGTTCTTATAAAGAGGCACCACGATACTCCTCCTCCAATCTTCATGCATTTGCTTGCTTCGCCAAATAGCATTGAATAGATTCGTAAGTCAAGTCAAACCACGCTTACCTGAAACTCTCCATACTTCTTCAGAGATGTCATCTGGTCCTAAACATTTTACAGGTCTCATAACCTGTAAAACCTCTTCTACTTCCTTTCTTTGTATTCGTCTATAGCTTGCATGATTCAAGTAACTTTCACTACTAGCTAGATCACGCAAAGTGATCTCTCTATTTTCTTCCCCAATGAAAAGTTTATGGAAATACTGCTCCCATCTAGTGTCTATATCCTTCTGAGTAACAAGCACATGACCTTCCTCGTCCTTAATACATCTCACTTGAGAAAGGTCTTTGTTCTTTCTTTCTCTTGCTTTGGCCAGCCTGAATATATCCTTCTGACCCTCCTTAGAGTCGAGATTTTTATACAAAACTTCATAAGCTTTAGACTTAGCTTCTCTCAACCTTCTTTGCTTCCTTCGCTATTTTGTAGTTTGTGTTAGTTTTCTCTGTTCTATCATTAGACATAGATTTAAAACATGCTCTTTTAATTTTTAGCTTCTCTTGCACCCCTTCACTCTACCACCAAGCCTCTTTTTGATATGGAGCTCCTCCCTTTGACTCGCATATCATCTCTTTAGCTACCTTTCGGATACAAGATGCTACTGCCTCCCACATCTCGTTTGCACTTCTGTTATAATTTCAAGATAAGTCTTCTAAAACCTTCTCCCTGAAGCTCGATTGCTTCAGTGGAAGATTCCACCATCTAGTTCTAGTGATCTTAGGAACCCTCCTTTTCTTTATCGGCCCTTTTATTTGCACATCCAAGACTAATAAGCGGTGTTGGGTTGTCAAGCTCTCTCCTGAGATTACTTTGCAGTCTTTACAACACAACCGATCTCTTCTCCTCAATACAAAGTAATCTATTTGTGTTCTAGTTGGACCACTCTTATAAGTAATTAAATGCTCCTTCCTCTTCTTGAAGAGAGTGTTTGCTATGAAAAGATCATATAAAAAAATGTATTAAGCCTTCTCCCACTATAAGTAGGGTCGGCTACATGGATTCTTGCTCAAATCCATGTTGAAAGATTCGACTATTTTTTACGCTGGCCGTCGACTACCTAACGCAACCACTGCAAGAGTGGGATTTGAACTCTGATCTTTTGTATGGTAGACACACTGTACTACCACTAGACCATTAAGTGGGTTCTTATGAAAAAGATCATATGCCATTACAAAATCCAGAATGACTTTTCCATCCTTTTTTCTATCTCCAAAACCATGTCATCCATGAACACTAGCATACATTGAAGCATCTTTTCCCACATGTCCATTAAGATCTCCACCTATGCAAATCATCTCTCTTTGTGGTATTCCTCGTAAAATCTTATCCACATCCTCCCAAAAAGCTTGTTTAGTCCTTTCATCTAAACCAATTTGTGATGCATAAACTGAGATATTCATAATTTCTTCTTCAAGCACCAATTTTAGCAAAATAATCCGATCCCCTAATCTTTGCACCTCAACCACACAATCCTTCAAATCCTTATGAACAACCACTCCAACACCATTTCTGCCCTTATCTTTACCTGAATACCAAAGTTTAAAGCATGTCTTCTCAATCTCCCCTGCTTTCTCTTCAACCTATTTAGTCTCTTGAATACATAGTATATGAATCTTCTTTTCGTCGTATCCACTATCTCCATCAATTTTTCTATTAAAGTGTTATTATTCCAACTACGGATCCCAACATCCTTTGCAATCTCTTTTAAACTAACTTCTTTACTCACATGCATCCATTATGTGAGAATCCTTGCAAATTTGGACTGCATCCGAGCGGTGATACAACAAAACTAGTTTATTTACCCGCATGCGTTCCTCATGTGAGAACCCTTGCAAATTTTGAACTACATCCAGGCTGCGATGTAGTGGTTCTTGCCAATTTTTCATTGCATTCGGGCGATGCAATGCGTCGCAAGTAGGGAATGCCCCAACGAAATCTATATGTTTGCTTAAATCCATGTTGAAAAGATTCGACTGCCATGAGACAACTTCCTAAATAGTATTTTTTTTAAATGAGAAGGGTTGCTATTTAGGAAGTTGTCTCCGACTGTTTTACTTTGGGTGTTGGCTACCTAACGTAACCCTCCTCATTTACCTGTGCTTGGGACCGACCATGTTACACATAGGAATATGACATAAATAAATACAACAACAACAAAGCCTTTTCCCACAATTAAGTAGGGTCGGCTAGATGGATTCTTCGCCTCCATTCAGATCTATCTTGGTTCAATCCCGGGCTTATATCCACAAAACTAAGATCCTTTTATATGGTCTCTTTCCAACACTTCTTGGGCCATCCTCGCTTTCTCTTAGCCGGCTTAACATTCTAACACTCGCATCTCCTAACTGGTGCATCAACTGATCTTCTATGCAAATGACCAAACCATCTTAAGCGGTTTTCTCACATCTTATCCTCAATTGGAGCTAAACTAACTTACTTTCTGATTGCATCATTCCGAATCCGATCTTTACGTGTGTATCCATACATCCACCTTAGCATTTTCATTTCTGCTACAACCATTCTCTGCACATGTCTATGGTTCACAGGCCAACATTCAGATCCATAGAGCATAACAGGTCTCACGGCTGCTTTGTAAAACTTTCCTTTAATTTTTCAAGGAATTTTCTTATCACTGAGAACAACAGAGGCTCCTCTCCACTTTAGCCAGCCTGTATTTATTCTATTAGTAACATCTCCATCAATATTCCCATCATGTTGCAAAATAGATCCCAGATATCTAAAAGAATCTCTCTTCCGAATGTTATCATCACCAATATTCACCTCGATTCCTTCACCATTGCTTCTATCAAAGGTGCACTCCATATATTCCGTTTTAGCCCTACTTATACGAAATCCTTTACTCTCTAACTCATGTCTCCATACGTCATGCTTCTCATTTACTCCATCTCTAATCTCTTCAATCAACACAATATCATCAACAAATAACATACACCAAGATACTCATCCTAAATGTGGCTTGTCAACTCGTCTATAATCAAAGTAAAAAGAAATGGACTCAAAGCTGAACCTTGATGTAAACCAATGTTGATGTCAAAATAGCCAGTCTTCCCAGATGGGGTCCTTACACAAGCCAAAGCCTTAAATGTCGTATTTCGATTTCGTTTCAGTGACTGACCGAAACGAAATTTCAGACGAATTTCGATCGAAATTCGACTGAAATTTCGGTCATTTCCGTCATTTTTTGAACTAAGCCCCCCAAATTTCGGCCGATCTAGGGCATTTCGGTCACATTTCGGTTACCGACCGAAATCGAAATTCGACCGAATTTCGACGAAATTTGAGGCCATAACACAAGTTAAAGCCCTATCATACATGTCCTTTACGAGGTTAATGTATAAGACAAGTATTTGTCTCTTCTCCAAAACTCTCCATAATATCTCTCGTGGGATATAATCACAAGCCTTCTCCAAATCAATAAAGATCATATGGAGGTTCTTCCTTTTAGCTCTATAAATCTCCATTGTTCTCAGCAAATGGATGGCTTCAATAGTTGAGCGACCTGGCATGAATCCGAATTGGTTTTCTTTTACGTTGGAAACTTGCCTCAACCTTCTTTCGATCACACGTTCCCAAATTTTCATAGTGTGACTCATAAGCTAGATACCTCTATAATTTGAACAATTTTGAATGTCTCCTTTAGTCTTATAAAGAGGCATCACAATACTCCTCCAATCTTCAGGCATTTTCTTGATTCGCCAAATAACATTGAATAGATTCGTAAGTTAAGTCAAACTGTGCTCACCTAAAACTCTCCATACTTCCACAGGGATGTCATCCGGTTTACACCTTTCCCAGGTCTCATAACCTTCAAAGCCTCCTCTACTTCCTTTCTTTGTATCTGTCTATAGCTTGCACGATTCAAGTAACTTTCACTACTAGCTATATCACCCAAAGTGATCTCTCTATTTTCTTTCCCAATGAAAAGTTTATGGAAGTACCGCTCCCATCTAGTCTTTATATCCTTCTGAGTAACAAGCACGTGACCTTCCTCATCCTTAATACATCTCACTTGAGAAAGGTCTTTGGTTTTTCTTTCTCTTGCTTTGGCCAACCTGAATATATCCTTCTGGCCCTCCTTAGAGTCGAGATTTTTATACAAAACTTCATAAGCTTTTGACTTAGCTTCACTTACAGCCTTCTTTGCTTCCTTCTTCGCTATTTTGTAGTTTGTGATAGTTTCCTTTGTTCTATCCTTAGACATAGCTTTAAAACATGCTCTTTTAATTTTTAGCTTCTCTTGCACCCCTTCACTCCACCACCAAGCCTCTTTTTGACCTATGGCTCCTCCCTTTGACTCGCCTAGCATCTCTTTGGCTACCTTTCGGATACAAGATGCTACTGCCTCCCACATCTCATTTGCACTTCCGCTACAATCCCAAGATAAGTCTTCCAAAACCTTCTTCTTGAAGCTCGATTGCTTTAGTGGAAGATTTCACCATCTAGTTCTAGTGATCTTAGGAACCCTCCTTTTCTTTACCAGCTCTTTTATTGTTGAAAAGATCCGACTGTCATGAGGCAACTTCCGAAATTGTATTTTTTTTAAATATTATTGAGGAAGTTGTCTCCGACTGTTTTATGCTGGTTGTCGGCTACCTAACGCAACCCTCATTTACCCGGGCTTGGGACCGGCCATGGCTGAGTTAAACATATAGATTTCGTTGGGGCGTTCCCTACTTGCGACTTAAATAAATAAATAGAAAAAACAAATAACTTCAACAATCCCCCTCAAGTTGGAGCATTCTATCGATCATGCACAATTTGGAAGTCAACTATAATATGCGTTTCTTTGGAAGTGCCTTGGTGAATATATCAGCAAGCTGGATTTCTGTTGGATGTGTGTAGAGGTGATCTTTCCTCATACTACATCACGAACAAAGTGACATTCTAGTTCAATGTGCTTAGTCCCCGCATAGAAAACTAGATCGGTAGCAATGTATGTATTAGAATCGTTGTTGCATTATAGAGGAACGAGATTGGTAGTAAGAAGTCTTATTTCCTGCAGAAAGGAGATGTGACATGCAATCTCGCATGTGTCTCGAGCCATTGGCATGTATTCGGCTTTTGCACTTGATCTCGAGACAATAGTTTGCTTCTTGCTTCGCCATGCAACTAGGTTTTGGCCTATAGACATGGTATAACCTGTGGTAGATCGTCTATCCTCAGGGGAACTGGCATGATCAACATCTCTGTAAGCGGTGATGTTAGTGTGGTCGTTAGCCCCGTAGAAAAGGCCTTTTTTGGGATAATCCTTCAAGTATAGAAGGATCAAGAGAATCAAGAGAACATCTTGCTAATGGCTGGGTCTGGTTAGCTCTACTTATAACATATGATATGTTTGGCTTAGTGGCAGTGAGGTAAAACAACTTGCCTATTAGGCTTCTATATCGTATAGTGTCTTCGAACATAGAATCTATAGATGTAGCATGTCTCTGCACTTCTGTTGTGATACTTGATGGTGTACATTCAAGTAAGTCGGCTTCTGTAAGAATATCTAAGCAATACTTCCATTGTGAGGAATGTAATCCTTGTGCAGTATGTATCACCTCAATGCTAAGGAAGTATTTGAGTTAACCAAGATCCTTAGTAATAAACACCTTCTGGAGGAAGACCTTGGTCTCTATAATACATGCTATGTCTTCACTAGTGATAACCATGCCATCAACATAAACAACAAGCATCATAGTGTCAGAAGACCTTCATCTGACCAACATAGAATAGTCAAATTTTTATCTTATGGAAATCAAGAGAGTTGATATTAGATGCAAGCATGTCGAACCATGCTCGTGGACTGTACTTTATGCCGTATATGGCCTTATGAAGTCAGTGTACACACTTCCAACCTAACGGAGTAACTTGGTGGTTGCTTAACGTAAACCTCGAGGCCATCAGAAAAGAATGCATTCTTCACATCGAAGTGAAAGATGTGCCAATTCTTGCTGGCATCGATGGAAAGAATCTTGCAAATTGACCCCGTCCTAGTCACCGGAGAGAAAGTTTCTAAGCAGTCAATGTCGTACATTTGAGTGAAGCCCATGCCACAAGTTTGGCCTTTAATATGTCAATAAAGCTATCCGAGACTGTTTGGTTGTAAAGACCTTCCTACAAGCAACTTGCTTTACTCATAGAGGGTGAGACACGATATCCCATGAGTCCCTAGATTTGAGCGCATCCATCTCATCATCCATGACCTGTTTCCAAGCATGGTCCTGAAGTGCACTGTAGTGATCATGAGGAACACCGACTGCCATAAGAGTATATGTAAATCTCCTGTCCTAATTGGATAGACTATCAATGGAAGTAAACTGTGACAATGGATGTAGAGTACATTGCCTTTTTGATTTCTATAGTGCAATAGGAAATTCCAAGGGAACATTCGGATTTGCAGTGATGGGGCCACTTGAAGGAGCAAAAATCTTGCAAGGAAAATGTAAAGAAATTGAGTCAGATGAAATAATGTGTTCCCTTTTGTAGACAACAAGAGGTGATGAAAGCTCTAAGAAGATGTCACTAATAGACTGAGTAAAGAAGTTGGTATGTTCAAAGAAAGTAACATCATCAAATATTTGGGAGCGATGACAGAACACATGTATCTCTTTTAGGTCTAAGAATCGTTAAGGAAAACACACTTAATGGCACAATGAGAAAGTTTATCTGCATTATGGAAATTGTAAATAAAAGTAGTGCAATTAAAGATTTTTAAAGGTAGTAGAAACAATTCCTCATCTTTACGTAAGAGGAAGAAAGGTATTATCCCATTGAGGACTGAAGAGGGTACCCGATTAATTAAGTACATGGAGTAAAAATGGCATCCCCTTAAGAACCATCATGTGAGTAAGATGAGTATAGGCACTGCCAAGAAGATGATGGAGTTTCCTTTTCGCCACCCCCATTCTGCTGTGAAGTGTATGGACAAGAGGTTTGGTGAAGAGTGTCCGACTAGCAAAGAAGGTAGTTAAGTCACGTTAAGTAAATTCAAGAGCATTGCCTATGCTAAAATCTGAATGCAAACAAAGAATGAAGTCTTTATGAACTAAAAGACTTGACGATTTTATTAATATCTGACCGTTCATTTATTAAATAGATCCAAGAAGATCAACTATAATAATTAAAGACAACAAAATATTTATGACCCCCGTAGTACGGACCAACCAAGATCCCTAAATGTCACACTGGACGAAAGAAAATGACAGTGAACGATGAGGTTCGATCCTCTAAGGAGACTCGATGATGTTTGTCAGATTGATAGGCTTCACACTTGAATAATTTCAGAGATGGTACTTCGAGAAACATCAGTGAAAGGGCTCTAGTAGAGGGATGATTACGCGCAGATGCCACAAGAATGGGTCAACTGATACAGATACAACCCCATTGAAAGTGGAATCAACAGGGATATTAAAATAGTATAGGCCGTTCTCATGTCTCCCACTAAAAAATCTACATTATCTGAATGTCATGAAAGTAAAAATAGAACTCGTTGAAAATAACTTTATAGTTCAGTTCAACACACAATTTATGAATACGTAAAAAGCTCAAAGGGAAATTAGGAGCACACAAAAAATCAAAGAGATTGAGTTTGGAGGAAAACTCCTTAGTCCCAACAGTGATAATAGGAGAATGTGCGATGTTGGTTAAGCCAACCTACTTTACAGTGAAAAATGGTTCAGAAGAGGTGAACATAATCGCTTCTCCAGTCAAGTAAGTAGATGCACCAGAGTTAGTAATCCATGTGGGCACTGTGGTAGAGGCGGAGTTAGTTACAATACCTGAGATGGTAGACAACTCGTAATAGGGGAGTTCTCATTATTAGAAGATTTATTCAGCAACTGCATCAAGAAGGAGTAGTCTATGGCAGAGAGTTTGACTTTCTCTCCATTAGAGTCATGATTAGATGGTGTCTTTACCACATATGCATCATAGTTAGATGCGGATGCAATGTTGGCCTATTGTGGGAAGCCAAACTTTGTTCAACACCTCTAAGATGGTTGATTGGTCTTCTGACTGTGAATGCATTGCGTACAACCATAGCCACGATCACAGCTAAAGTTCGACCACGACCATCTGCTCGAAAACTATGGTGATCGCCTTGTCCAGAATAAGAAAGAAAGGATGAGTTCTCCATAGACTGCAGAGAAGTACGACTAATAGATGTATCAAGCTGCTGAAGTTGGTTAAAGATAACCTTAATAGATGGAAGACTATTAGGCGTAAGGAATTGATCCTTCATAGTCTGATAACGAGGATGAAAGTTAGGAAGAAATCTGTAGACTTGCCTCATAGATCTTTTTATTACATGTTTTGGACAACAGACTAGTTAAAAGATAGCAAGTTCCTCGTATAGACCGTTGATATGTCGATAGCATTCCACAAGTGTGTACTCCTTTCGAAAAGTGGATTAAATCCACATGTAGATGTTATCATGATGTGACTTGGTAGTTTGCTGATAGTATATCTTGTCAATTCATCTTACATGTCCTTTGCGGTGTCCTTGTAAAGGAGATTTGCCGCAATGTGAGATTCAAAGCTATTGGTCATTCATATTATAACCTGATAGTTGTTCCCAAGGACTCCTAGTTTTTATATTTCTTCATTAGAGGTTCCTTTTGTAAGGATAGATATCTTCCTTTGACCATTAATGACCACTTTGAGAGCCTCGAGACCAGAGCACATAGTTATCTCCACCCTTGAGATTGATAAAAGTCTTCTGAACCATCATAGAAAATGTTGAAAATAGGGGTTCGGTCTCGATAGGAGTCGTGGCCATCACAGTCAGATAGATTAAAGAGTTGCTGTAGAGATCTATGCAATCATGGTTCTAGGGCATGAAGACTCATGCTATCATCTAAGGTTTGTGTAGAGAGAGCCTACGCATGTTTGTTGGCGGCGGAAGGGACCACTGCAGGCTATGTATAGGGCCTGGCAGTGGTCAAGATTTAAGCGAGCCACCTAGGGTACACCAGTGAAGGGTCGTGCATGAATATGTGGCGGTAGGAAGCCCTACGGAGGACCATGAGGTCTTGGATGCTACTCGAGATGGCACAACGGTGATGGCTAGGGACCTGCATGAGGTCCAGTGAAGGCGGGTGGAATTATGCGGGTCTACTGGCGATGCATGGTGGTACTGGCCTCGACAACGGAAGGCTGGGGCCTTACGTATGGCATAGAGCGACGATCAAGGCCTCAAATGTCGGATTTCGGTTTCGTTTCGGTAAGCTCAGAAAAGGAATTTCGGTAGAATTTCGGTGGAATTTCGGTGAAATGGCCGGAAATTGGGAAAACGACTTGAAAACTCATTTTTTCAAAATTTAAGATTTGTAATGTTGTTTAATCAATAAAAGAGGCATAAATACAAGTTTTTTTGCTTATAATAAGATGTTATAATGTTCAGTACCTTAAAATAATGATTTCGGTCATCATATCAATGACCGTCCAGAGTGAAATTTCATATTTCAGTACACGGTTAAATTTTGGCATTCAATTTTTCTATCAATTCTCAAAAGAATAATAATACTTTTATTTAAAAATAAAACAAGACACACACACAAACACAAATATTTTAACATGTATGCCAAAATAAATGCATAGTAGAGCTTGTGATCGTAAAATGTATGTTATACGAGACTTGGAATTTGGAAACTTGGCTCTCCAAGACTTAAGTTAGGTTGTGAATTGTGACTTGTGAAGTTGTGAGATGGAATGAGAACATATACATTATATTTATTGGGTTTAAATAGGACCCTAAATGGCCTTATTTATTACAATGGTGGTTGGAATAGTGGCTTATATTGCAATGGTGGTTGAAATAGTGACCTATAAATTTCATTTAGTGACCAAATAGTACCTATGAATATCAATAAGTGGCCTAGGCATGACATATGGTGACCTAGAACAATTTCAGTCGAAATGGACCGAAATGAACCGAAATTCCATCGAAATTCCACCGAAATCCGAGAAATCTGCGAACAATTTCCACCGAAATGGACCGAAATGGCCGAAATGACCGAAATTCGGCCGAAATTTCGGCCGAAATCCTGGAAACAGATATTATACATGGTTTCGATGTCGGTATCGCCACGAAACCGAATTTCGACCGAATTTCGGTCGAAATTCGCCGAAATTTAAGGCCATGGCGACGATCAAGGGTGAGGCATGGCCTCAAATTTCAGCGAAATTCGGTCGAATATTGATATCCAGTCGAAATCGATATTCGACCGAAATGACCGAAATATGGGGTCCTAGTACAAAAAATGATCGAAATGACCGAAATTCCAGTCAAAATTCCACCGAAATTCTGTTTTGGTCGAATACCGAAATGGTGACCGAAACCGACATTTAGGGTCTTGGGATGAGGTGACACTATGCGTGGCTGTCGCGCATGGCTGAGGAAATATGCTTCCGGGCGGTGACAAGAGTTTGGGTACAAGCCTCAGTCCAGGACCATTGTTTTGATATTTGTGGAGAGTGTTAATATGATTTGAATTCTAATTTTAAGATCCATCCATATCATAATTGATTGGAGGATCCATTCCGATTTTGATTATTTCCTAACCAGTATGTTCTTCCCATTTGGGAAGATTTCGAGAGATTCCCATTTTAGACGATTTTAGAAATATGTCTGTTTAGAGATATTTAAGAATATGTCTATTTATGGAGATTTATTTGTATATGATACTATATAAACCCCATAGAGTTAATGTTTTGAATTATCTCTCTATGCCCCAGTTCTTCCACCATATTGAGAGAGATCCCCCGCCGAAGCGAAGGATGTAGCCCAATTATGGGTGAACCTTATAAATCCATGTATCTTCGTGCTTGCTTGTTTGATTGTTTGTACATATTCGCTTCTGCGATTGACAACGTAGAGAAATAGAGAATGAACTTGGTGGTTTATTAAATAGGTACATGTTTCTTATATAGTGTGAAATTATAGAGTCCAAGAAATGGTAATTACATAAGAGACCCCAAAGGGTTACACATAGAAATAGGACTCGGATAAATAAATAGAAAAACCAAATAACTTCGACATGAGACAGCACCAATAAATAAGGTTTGAATGTCCAAGTAATAAAGGACATTTTTGAGAATCAGAGGTTGAAGAGGAGTGTGTAAGAAAGAGGAAGGGAGAGAAGGAGAGTGGTGAAAGAAACAGAGGGGTAAAGGGAAGATGGTCGAGAGGGATGCGTGTGGGTACTCCATCGAGGGATGGAGTCGTGTACGAGAAAGAGGGTGGTGTCCAGTGTTTAGAGGTCAGGAGACAATTATATGGAATGGGGGCGCTAATTTTGATGGTGACCTTGTTTAGTGAGAGGAGATTGTAAGCATTGGGTAGAAGTGTTACCAGATTCCAGAAAAGGTGGATCTAGAGAGGGGTTGCCTTGGCATAGTGGATGGGTTGCTGGTGGGCGAATGTCTGCAGGAGGCTGGTGGTTTGTAGACATCGATTTCTATGGTTGGGGAGTTGCTCAACACCTCCTTTATCGGTGATGTGGTGCAATTGGAAGGTTTGTGGTGTGCTTGCGGGGCTTGATCAAGCATAGGTTTGGTAATTGCCATGGATGAGAAGCAAGATGGAAGTTGATGATGGTTGATGCCATTGCGGATGGAATGGTGGTAGCCTCTTCTCCAGGATGCTGCATGGATGAAACCTTGTTGTTGGCTGCTCTAGGTGGTTGGGGTACCGTTGAGGTGCCATGACTTGGCTATGGTATGCAATGCACTTATATTGGTGGGCCGAGGTGAAGGCAATGATCTATAATAATAGTTCATATGCGACCAACATGATGCGATGGTGGAGCTTTGGACACCCCTAGTCCCTTGTTGTCATTTATGGTGCACTTGGGTTGAACATCCTTTTACCTCAATGTGTATGGATTAGGCCAATGCACTCCTAGGGCGGTGGCAATGTGGTTGGCACACCATCGATGGTTGAGGTGAAGTTGACGACAAAGAGTACTTCTGATCATTATGGGATTTGATAAGGTTGATTTGTAGATGATGGAAGGGTAAGGGTTGCAAGTGCAACTTTTGGAGGTACATAACGTGGAGACTTCCCTAAGTTGCAATTTTTGGAGGTACATAACGTCGAGCCTTCCCTAATTATGAAAGCTTCACTTCGGGCTCTCATCTAGGTATGTAGGATTCCGATTTGGGTTTACTTGGATCTGGTTCTACACCCCCATTTGTTCATGGCTTTTGCTTTGAAGAGGCCCAATGTTAGGGTCCTAAGACGGTTCTATGGGAGTTTGTGCTTAGTGGAGGTTCTTGAACATAGTTTCAAGTGTTGCGACAATGCTGACAACAAGCTACCTTATCATGTCGTGCCCTCACCATGGCTGCTATCGATACACCTAGAGGGTCATTTCTTTCAGTTCAATTGGAATGTCGGTTGTGATGAGGGTATTATTGTTGGCATGCCATTGATATTAGAAAAAATATCATGAGATATGAGGGACATGCTATTCCGTATCATCCATTTCCCCTATTTACTCATGCACGCTGTTTATTTACGTAAGCTATTTTTTAAATATCTTATATTTAATCACTGATAATTAAGTCACAAATTTGAATATTATTATTAGTTTAGTTATATTACTAGCTATATTGATTGAAATATTAACTTATAAAATAAAATTTACATTACTAGCTAGATCCGTGTACATGCAACCCAAAGGAACTATTGATTTAATATTAAGTTAAAAATGTTACAAGTAAAGTAGGTTTACTGGCCTATATAAAGAGTGGATATGCATTAAGATTTCCTTAAAAAAACGGTTATTCTGAAAGTTGTCGCATTTCTAGCTTGAACCATATGTCCCAGACAATCGTAAAAGTCTATCTCTGTGATGCAACATGAGTTTAGGAATCATGGTAAAATTAGGGCTTGCCGTCCAGTTTGGTTTTGTCATTTTTGATTTTTTACAAAAAATTTGAGATCGCATGTTTAATTAGTTATTTAAATTTATTAATTTTAGAGATTCAAGCTTGTTATGGTTCATTTATTTTCCATTTGATCATTTGCAATCCACTCTATATATAAAGAGCCATTAGTCATTGCTTAGAGGACAACCCAAGTTATATTGAAAATTGGAGTTTTTCCAGCTCCCTCTCTCCAATCTTCCCCACCTCCCTCCCTCCCTTCTTCCTCTCTCTCGTGCAGATCTTCGTGCTTTCTCCAAAAAAAACCCCACGCTACATGCACGTCTTCTACATCTCCCTCTCATTCCCTAATGTCTATATAGTGATATTTTTTATTCTGCATCAATTCCTATCATTGCATGGCGATTGAGTCATCGATATGATTCAACGATCTTGTTGAATATACACAAATATCACAACACTAATCTCCCATCTTCTAATTGCATGTAATTCTCATGTGCATCGGGTCCAATGCGACGTCAACACCATTCTGGCCATCTTCGTGTGAGCAGAATACACCACCTGTGCACTTGATCGCCATGGTTTCGACCGATTGGCTTTCCGCCACCTACTTTTACAGGATACATGCTATATTTTCAAGTTATAGAGTCGCACCACAACCCATCCCTCGCATACAACACTTCATGTTGTGCGATCTAACGTTGCTTCGAATGCAAGGCAACTTATAGGACGAACCACCAACCTCATTATCGTCCCATCAACCGTCTCTGTAGCTGTCATGCATGGAATCTTTGTTATTGAGGCAACCAACGCCACCGTCGCCATTTGACCTTCGAAGGTCTTCAATGCTGTTGGGATCACCTCTTGGACCCTGCTTATGCATGCAAGGTCGCTTCCACTTGATTCTCTAAGGCTGACCCTATCCTTCCACGACAAGGAAAACACATCCATAACAATATTTAATTCTTTCTCTCCAAGGGGATTCTCATCTCGTCAGAATATGTACAAGTGGTTGCCTTGATAGATTTTTAAAAAAGTCTTCCATCCAAAAACACTATCAAAAGGGGAAACCTGGGTATAACATGGGGAAGAGAATTCATTCAAATGAACGGGTAAAAAAATTATGAATTTACCTTTATGTAAAAAAAATAAAAGGGTTGATGAGAAAAATGAGAATGGGTAGTAATTTATTCCAATTAGAATTAGGGGCATTGGACGCTCTTATATAAGGACACTAGAGCCAAGTATAATAATCACGGCTCCCAGCACCATGGCTTTCATGATCTATAGCCTCTTTTCCCTTGTGCAATCATTGAAGATGCCATACCATTTCTTCAATGACAATCCCCTTCAAGTAGACAACAACTCCATGAAGATCACTGTTGTAGTATTCGGTGGAATATGTTGAATATTCAGTCCGAACAGTCAGTTGGGGGGGTTGAATAAAATATCGATATTTGGGCACTATTCGGCCAAATCGAATATCGATATGAATAATCAGGTATTCGAGCATCACTTCTTTCGCCCTTTTTTGGTCGGGTCCATCAACCCTCAAGATCTGACCCAATTACCCAATACTGAAATTAAATCCTTTCGAATCCCTCCCCGATACCATTTTGCCCTAAACCTCCCGCGATTAAGGCCTTAAATGTCGGTTTCGGTCACCATTTCGGTATCGACCAAAACATAATTTCGATGGAATTTTGGTGGAATTTCGACCGAAATTTCGGTCATTTTTTTACTAGGACCCCATATTTCGGTCGAATTTCGATTTCGATTGGATATCGATATTCGACAGAAATTCGACCGAATTTCGCTGAAATTTGAGGCCATGCCCGCGATATGGCGCTACCCAAACTTGCGAGCTGTTGTGCCTCGTCGTCGACTTCCAAGTGGCTCCATGCTGACATGGAGCGAGCTTCCGGACCTCCCTTCACCATTCTTTGAGTGATTGGAATTGACCTGGAGCTTCCTTTGCTGCTAATAGAAGAACGTCGTTGATCGAAGAGCTCCATTGCTTAAAAGATCCTGTTGCATCGTTGATTGGAGAGAAGATTTTGCTGCAGAGCTTGCCTTGAAGATCTTACAGCTGCTGCACGTGGTATTTATAATTTTATATATAAATATGCACATGTTATAATATTTAAATTCGATTCCAACTCCGTGCATATGGTCTGCATATTTAGATGTTGCATACAACATACCATTTTGCTCCTTCTATTGTGATTTTTTGGGTGTTTGGATAGTAGTTGGGTTTATAAATGTCTATCATCTGATGCGGTATATTTTTACTTTATATTTAGCATGCTACGCATGGATTTGGTGAGAGGTTAGTACAGATTTACTGAGAAGTATGAGAGTGATGCCTGCACATACTAAGTTCGGTTTGATTGTGAGGTTAGTATAAAATGGATTTTACGTATCAAGATTTGGCGAATATTCGACCTATTCACAAAACTCAGTTCAAATGATTATTACAAATATTTAAATAAAGTGTTTCTTAAGTTTCTGTCAGTTGTGATCAATTATTCCTCCTTGAAATTATATTTTCGCGATTCTTGCTTGGTTCCATATTAATTTTATGTCATAAAAGTATTACTTAAATATTCCTGTTAGAAAAATCTATAGCATATCCCTTATATTAATGAACAATTCTCTAAAAAAAATAATCATTATATATTTAAAATAAAAAATATATAATCAAATAATTTCGAATATTCTCCTTAATACCGATTATTCTTTATTCAGTGATCCCTTCGACTAAATACCAAATACTGACTTCTGCAACATTGATGACGATCATAACAATGGCATGTACCCCACAGTACGAGCCACATCTATTCTTCAACCACTGGTTTAGACACACGAGGATCAAGCACTCGCATATAGATTCGGAAGATCAAGCAACTCATCAGGAAATGAGTTTTTGGAAGCGATAATGAATGAATGTGATGTGAGTTTAGAAATTAGTGTAAAAGTAGGGGTTTCATCCAATTTGAGTGCATTGTTTTATTTTTTAAATAAATTGAGATAGCATGCCATCTTTAAATAGCTATAGTTATTCAGGCTATGTGATTTTAGGGATTAATTAGGTTTTGCTACGGTTGCTTTAATTTCCATTTACTTATATTGTAAATCCATCTATTGTTTAGAAGATAATTGAAGTTATATTAAAAATTGGAGTTTCTCCATCACCTTCTCTCTAAATTTCTCCATCTCTCTTTTTCGTCTCTCACTCTCTCTCTCTCTCTCTTACACACACATATTCGCACTTCTCCACCAAAACCTCGTGTTTCCGTGGTGTATGTTGTTCTCTGATGATATTGTGTTGATCGATGAGAAAGGAGATGAAGTAAATGGGAAGTTGGAGGGATGGAGACATGCCTTAGAAACCAAATGATTTTGTATAAGTAGGGTTGATATATGGAGAGCACATATGATGGAAACAACGATGAATGACCTAAGGTGAAGATTAGAGATGATATCATTCAGAAGAAAGTTTCTTTTAAATACTTGGGATGTATTTTGTAATAGAATGGGGAAATTGATGGAGATGTTACTTAGAATAAATGCAGGTTGGGTAGAGTGGAGAGGAGCCTATACCGCTCTTTGTGATAAGAAAATCTATTTGAAAGTCACATGAAAGTATTACAAAGCTGCCGTGAAACCTGCTATGCTATATGGATCGGAATGTTAGCCTGTGAACCGTAGACTGCAGAATGTCAGTAGAAATGAAAATACTAAGGCAGATGTGTGGCAATGCACGAAAAGATCGGATTCAGAATGTTGCGATTAGAAGGAAAGTTGGTGTAGCTTTGATAGAGGATACGATGGGAGAAAACCGCTTAATATTTTTTGTCCATTTGAAAAGAGTCAGTTGATGCACATGTTAGAAGATGCGAGATTTGGGATGTTGAGCCGACTAAAAGAGGGCGAGAAAGGCCTAAAAAGTGTTGGAATGAGACTTTCCGAAGCGATCTTAGTTATTTGGATTTAAGTCCGAGAAAGTCTCAAAATAGATATAAATGGATGCAAAAAATCTGTGTAGCCTACCCTACTTAATCGTGGGAAAAGGTTTTGTTGTTGTGCATGCGTGTCTTCTATCTCCCCTTCTTATTCCTAATTTCTGCCTATCATTAAAAATTTCATTTTTATCACTATGTCATGTTTAGAGCTGTATGTTGCCTCTCTTAATGAATGCTAGAAATTTTCATTGTCAGAAGCAACAACCTAAGGTAACCCATGTCATTTCATATTTGCGGACTCACATTTTAAGAAGAGGTGGGGGATGTCTTCCTTACCCTTCCTACGGATTGGACATAACATATATGTAAATGGCTAAAGGCGTGCTTTAAATCAATGAGTCATGGTTCTTCCTCTTCTCAAAACCCCGATGAAGATCTTCAAACTAAGTGGGGAGTGTGCCTTCCAGATCAGACGATTGTTTCCCATTAAATACACATCCCTCTGTATGTTTGTCTGGCTAAATTATCATAATCTTTCTTTATTGAGAATTCCTCGAGATTTTAGGTGTGTAAAATCTATCAAATATTACAAGTATGTCCTCTGCTCTCAAGTTTTGTAGTAGTTCCAGATATTGTTGCATCCTTTTGTTTAGAGAGCATGTGGGTGAATGATGGGCTCCATATCCTTGAACAACCACTCAATCCAGCCCAACACTCTTCCACCATCGCCTCCTTATTTGCCAACTTGAAGAGTTTGGGAAATCTATCACATAGTGTATCCACCCCCTTCCAATTGTCTACCCATAGCCTAAAAGATCAGCTATTTTCCAAAAAAGAACTCATGAAAACATGGCCATCTCAATAATCGAGACAAGGGCATTCATGAAACATAGAGGGACTCTAAGCTCATCTCTACTTTGCACACCTTTCCGTGGACCTATCTACTGCGAGTAGTGTACAATTGACGTTACATCCCCTAAGTGGGAGTGTGTCCTCTAGATCAGATGACTGTTTCCCATTAGATACACATCCCTCTATGTGTTTTGTCTGGCTAAGTTATTATAGGCTTTCTTCATTGAGAATTTCCTCGAAATTTTAGGTTCATTGAAATCTATCGACCCTTTCAGGCTTGTCCTTTGCTCTCAAGGTTTGTAGTATATGTAGGTATCTCATGGCTTCATATTTCAACGAAATTTCGTCGAAATTCTCTGAAAATTTCATTTCTCTAGGTTACCAAAATTGAAATGTTACCTTATTTCTTTTCCAGGATTTCATTGACATATCAGCAAATGTCAGCAAAATTTCTTCAAAATTGCATGCCGTCAAAAATAAGGGAATTTACCCTTCGTTTTCATCGTAATTTGTATATGTTAATGGGTTTTCACTTATTTATTCACTGACGTGTTGAGTTGTTAGAGTGTTTTACATTATTTGAAGAAGCTTCTTTAGTTAGTTTCTAAATTTTAAATCTAAATCCAATTCAAATCAATTAGACACAAGATTTAAGAGTTAAATTCAAGTTTTAACTGAAGAACTTGGTTTTTTTATTCTTCTATTATTTTGATATATGTTGTGATTAGTAATTATTATATGTGTCACCTCATTCTTATTGACGATGCGATTATCACGCCTTTTGCTTCTAGTTTAGCATACCGTTCTGACTCTAGGCAACATGTAGCTCTACATATCAACTTATGTGATTATTACAATGACAACTACTTCAAAACTTTTATTTACAATTCCATTTTACTAATAAACATGCATTTCTATTTTATTTATTGACTTATGAATGTTAAAAACCTTAGTTTTTGGAAAGTCAAGTTTAGAGTCATTTCCAAGATCCTACGATTTCACCAAAACTCTTCAAAATTTCTCTTTCCGGATTTTTTGAAATCCAAAATTTAAGGCCTTGATTTCTTGTTTCTTCTCTCTACTATAAGGAGTACACGCGGTTGTGCGAGTGCTAGGTTGTTAGCAGCCTTCCAAGTCTTGTGACTAAGTATTTTGCCTACCAAAATGTTGAATATAGATTGTGCTTGTGAATGCTATACAATTTCGTGGTGCTAATTGATTTGTTTATCTTGGATAGCATATATTCTACGATCACAAGCTATACAATGCATATATTAGACACACATGTTAGAAAGATTTGTGTTTGTGTGTGTATGTGCATCTTATTTTATTTCTAAAATCAAATTTTTTTCTAAGTTGAAAGTATTTTGGATAGATACAAGTTTTAAGCTATCATTTCGTTCTTCAATTTCTTACACACGTGTCACCATTCTCTTCATGTTCAAGAGGGGAAACTAATGTTTTCTAATTTTGATTCTGAATCTAGTTACAGTTCTGAGGAGAATACTACTTTTTTTACTGTTGCAATGGTTGTATGAACATTTAATATAATATATCATGTTAATATCTTATTATTAGCAAAAAAAGTGGGTATTTCTATATTTTTTATCGAGTTAAAGAATATTAGAATTCTTAAGTTTTCAAGTTGTTTCCCCAATTTCCGACCATTTCACTAAAATTCCATCGAAATTCTACCAAACTTCTCTTTCTTGGATCTATTGAAACGAAATCGAAATCCGACATTCAAGGCCTAGGATATTCTTGCATCCTTTGTTTAAAGAGCATCCGGGTAAAGGTTGGGTTCCACTAAAGTGACTAAACCACCACCCAATCTGGTCCAACACTCTTCTTCAGCCGCTTCCTTATTTTCCAACATAAAGAGTGTTGGAAATTTATAACATAATGTATCCCCTCCCATTTTGCCCATAACTTAAAAGGTCCGCCATATCCAAAAAATGTCATAATAACAGGACCTTCTCAAGTACTGAGAGAAGGGCTTTCCAGAAACATGGAGCCTCTAAGCTCACCTCTTCTTTGCACACCTTTCAGATATATCTACATCGAATATGGTACAATTGAAGTCGCATTGCATGGGCCTTGGAATTCGACTAACAAGCGATATATCAGTAATGACAGAGACGGTGGGGTATCTTTTTGCACATTTTCTAATGCCTCATCTGGAGGCATTAAAGGAAAAATTTTATGGTAGACAATCGTGACATTGAGGAGGAGATTCAGGGAGCGTAGTTAGGATTTTCTCTTAAGCACTCTCTCTTAGCACTCTTAAGTGTTAGTTGGCTCATCTAATGTGGCATTATCTTTAGATGGAGTCAGATCCGGATTCGGTTCTTCCCAATATGGGTTTGGACTTCTGTGTGTTTCTTCGAAAAGGGGTCTCTTAAGCGAGTTGCTTGCTTCTGCTCTGGATCTTATTTGGAGCACCCTTTGATTTGGCTCTTTCTCATCACCCCTATTTTGATAAAACTTGTAATCAAGCATCTTTTGGGCCACGTTCATCTACTGCTCATGGGGACTACATTTCTGGTAGAGGAGGCTTCTAGAGGCTACATTGGGTTTCATGGTGTCCCTAGGTTGGTAACAACACATACGAGCTCGACAAGAGGCAGAAGTTGGAGCCCTTTTGGAAGGATTTGTCGGTTTTTTCCCACTAAAGAAAAATAATTGTTGCAGTTAGCTGGGGGAGTTGGCTTTAATGAAGGTGTCCATGGTTGGGGAGGCGATTCTCTATTGGTAGCCATGCCCACTCGGTTGATTATTGAGGAGGGTTAATGTCAATGGTGAGAAGCTGGCGTTGGAGGCTTGGAGCTTTTAGATGCCTCGAATAATAGGCACACTTGGAGGAATTCCGTATCCAAATATTGGATAGACCATTTTCTTCTTAGGGATGAGAGAGGCTTTGGAATTGTTTCGATTGGAATTTGTTCAATCCCCGACTCGATCTAGAAACAACCACACCTTATTGTGCGCCGACACTAGTGAGGGAAGCCATGAGTCCTCATATTTTCTGTTTGAACGATCTTGATTGTTGGAGGTTGGTCTTCTTGAGAAGGTTTTCAAGTTCTGGGTTGATTTAGTTGTCGAGGGCTCATAGGAAGTGCTAAAGCTTTTCAAGATTTGCAAAGTGCTATTTATTTTCAGATGAGAATCTCGTCTGCAACAGGGACAATGATTGTCCATTGGGTTTGGCAGGAGGAAATTGCCAGACTCGTCAGATCAAAGGATGAGCGCAATCTGGATGTTAACGAGATCATCAACTGTGATGTTCTGCAGAAGATCATCGAGGAAGATCAGAATGAGGTGGAGCGGAAGCATACATTGAGAGAGTAGCTGAAAGGTGATAAAAACACTAGATTCTTCTACGTTATGGTTAGTGGGAGGCATTGAAGAAACCTCATCCATTCCATCATGGTTGATAATGAGGGGTTTTGCAGGGTGAATGCAATGGCTGAGGCTGTGATGGAGCACTTCAAATGACTAGTATGCGTATTGGTTCTTATGGATCTCCTATGACATATTTTTTGGTTAGTCCTTTTGATCTAGAGGAGATTCACAATGCTGTTTTTGATTTGAATGCTAAAGGTTGCCCTCCCCCACCCACGAGACTTCCCTTTTTTCTTCTTAGAGAAATTTGAGACATCTTTTCTTTTTTCTTCTTGAGAAATTTGAGACGTGATAGTGGATGATGTTTGCTATGTTCACTGACTTCAATCAAAGGTAGTTTTGGTTTTGAATGGCTTAATCGATCCCTCAAGGCGGGCTTTCGCTTTATTTCTTTATCAAATGCCACCTACCTGATTGTGGAAATTTTGTGGGTAACCGACTTAGGGGAGTGCTTGGAGTTGTCATTTGCCCAGTCTGCTTTTCTTCCAACTAGGTAGCTGATGGATGTGTGGTTTTGGCTACAGAGATCATCTACAATCAAAAGTTGCAAGGTTAAGGGGTTGCTTTGGATTTTTCAAAAGCTTATGACTGTGTGGATGACATTTGAGCCATGTATCTTTGCATCGTTATGGATTTACACATATCAGTATGAAATAGTACATTACCATGACTTCTTGCACAATTTTGATCAATTGTCTACCTCTTGGAGGTTTTTTCTAGCCACAAAGAGTACAATAGGGATTCTCTCTTGCCATGCTCCTTGTTCTTGTAGATGATCCTCTTTCATCTATGATGGGTGGAGTGGTGATAGGTAGTTATTACATTGGATACAATCGGAAGGAACTATCTTTACCTCTACTAATTTGCATATGACATGATCTTCTTTGCAGAAGACGAGACTTCGAGTTTCTTCGAGTTGTAGTGGACTCTTAATGGGCCTTGATCTATTTGGTGTCGTGTTAGGTTGATGCTCAACATGGGTAAAGATGTATTTTGCCCTTTGGTTCAACTCTGGGGAGATTTTGGTTTGTTAGTCCTTATTGAGGACTCCTCGGGCCTTTTTGCCCTTGCCCTATATTGAATTGCCCTTGATATGTGGTGGACTTTAACAATCTAACTAGCGACCTTTCTTGGAGAAGATTGAACAGAAGTTAGTTGGTTTGAAGTCATCCTGTCTTTCCAGGTTAGGAAGATTGATGTTGCTTAAGTTAGTCTTTTCTGCTAAACATTTCTTTTTCTTCTTTTTTAGGCTTCTTTCAGTAGGTATTAAAGGTAGGTTTTATTCTCCAAGGAGATGCCTTTTTTGGTCTTCCTCGAGTGTGTGACACCTTGGGCATTCCGTTGGTGGAAGATGGTTACCGTACTAGAGGATGATGGGAGGCTTGATGTTAGCCTGAGTGAGATGATTCTCATTTGTCCAAAAGGATTTGCTTCATATAAGATGAAGATTTTGACTTACTTTGATCACTGGTTTAAAAGATATATGAAGGGATGCAAAAAATGGTCTAAACGATCGTTTAAACGTATTCGGTGCTCGACCGTGTCGTTTAATCAAAAGCGAGTCCATAAACGGGTGGGCCGCATAAACGGCCTTTTAAACTATCTTTTAAGAACATGTATCTACTTTCTTCAAAGGATCACTATTATCCATGATTTTTTGGATTCTGCTATGAATTCTAGTTGTTTATGTTATCTATTTTGACATTTGGACGAGACATTCATTCAATTTGACAATATTTAATTTATATTATGAATATGTGATTATATTTTTCTAATTTATTTATACCTTTTTATTAATTATATATATATGTAATATTTTTTATTAATTAAAAATGCAAAACCGCATAACCCGTTTAATTTCCGTTTAAACTCCCGCATATTGTTTAATCAATAATCTGCGACCCTACCGACTGAATACCACATACCACTTTTTGCAACCTTGTATAGGGTTTCTCCAAGCATTCCTGTTCCCCCTAGGTCTGTTGGATCTCTCTCGACTTTCTAGAGGAGTATATGTTCCGTGCTTCCTGATATCTTGCTCTCCATGCTACTTGTTTTAGGGGATGATTTGGTTCCAGCTTCTCGCATGATGATTCAACTTAGGATGGAGCTTTATGTAATCGATTTCTATGATGGTTTGATTTGACATATGATTGGGCGCTGCGGGTTGCAGGGACTCGGGATGGTGGTGTTTATATCCTGTCTTTTTTGTTCTGATCTCTCAAATCAAAGGCCGGAGGAGTTCTTGTCTATGCTGGATTCTGTGACTGGTTTTGATTTCATTTCTACTGATGGAGATTGCTAGACTTGACTTGATGGCAGGTTCTCTGTTAAGAAAGCTAATAGTCCTATGCGTAAATGTGGTTTCAATTCTAGGAGTTGCATTTCCAATGGCAGATGATTTTGACTTGGAAGGCACTAATCTGGGTCACTTGTGGACTTGAGACGTGGGAGAGTGATGACTGATGCTCGCTGCTAGGCTCTTTCAGGGCAGTAGTGGTTCTTGTGTTCGATGCTCAACTGAGGTTGAAGACATGGATCATTTATTCTTTTTGTGCCATAATGCAAAGGTCTGGAACAAAGGTGACCTACCTGGAAGTGAGGTTGTGATTCAGTTTTCTGGACTTCAGTAGGTCTTTGACAGAGACATTGTTGCGAAGATCCCCATCTGGTTTATGGCCCCATCCCCCCCCTCCCCCCCTCCCCCCCACCCCCCACACACACACCCTTCCGACAGTCCACATGCTTTCTAGCCTGCCTCCCTTCTTCAATGATTAATTAAAAGACATTGATCTGCCAAGATTTGATCATGCAGGGGAAGATAGATTGACTAATGAGCTAGGGAATTGGACAGCAAGGTCTAGAGGCAAGATGCCGAAGAAGGCCCGAACGAGTTTAAGTTAAAGTGGCCAGGTCCACTAATTCAAATTCAGTTTTCTCTGTTTAGAAATCTAATATAGTCCTATGTGGAAATGTGGTTTCAATCTGAGTGGTTGCGTCTTTGATGGCAAGAGGATTTTGACTTGGAAGGCACTGATTTGGGTCACTTGTGGACTTGAGACGTGGGAGAGTGATGGCTCCGCTCGTTGCTAGGCTCTTTCAGGGAAGTAGTAGTTCTTGTGTTCGATGCTCGACTGAGGTTGAAGACATGAATCATTTATTTTTTGTGCTAGAAGAGGTGCGGGACAAAGGTGGCCTACCTGGAGGCGAGGTTGTGATTCAGCTTTCTAGACTTTAGTAGGTCTTTGACATAGACATGTTGCTGGTTGTTGCAATTGAGTGAGCATTATGTTTGATTAGAAATAACATGGTCTTTCTTTAAGATGGATTTTACACGCAGAATGCGATTGAGCATGCAAAATTTGAACAAGTCACCGTCTATGTAAATTTTATTGATACATTTTAGTTTAGTTTTATACTTTTAAAACTTATGAGTATATGTAGGTTTTGGACCCATGCCTTTTTGGTCAACGCTCTTTTTCCTTTAAAACGCCTCTACCTCCCGTCGACCTGCCACTTATCCCTTTGTTAATACTGCATTTTATAAGAGATCACACTACAATTAGCAGATCCGGAGGAATTAGAATATGCTACTGGAGTCAGCACGAACCTTAACAAACGCTTAGTACTCCGTAAAGTTTTGACTCTATGCACATGGAAATTCGTCACCTGGTATTTGTATGCTGAGCTAATTGGTCCGTGAATTTGTGCGAGGTTTAATGTTTTATCTATCTGTCTCCTTTTATAAGATATCACAGATATTCTTTTCCATTGAATTTCCTCTCGTGGTCTTCTCTTTCAATATCACTTTGGTGTCTGCAGAACCCCAGGAACGGAAGGCTGATCAACATTGATGCAAAACTGAAGGCTTTACATGAAAGAAGAGATAAAGTTGATATGCTGGAACTTGAAAAGATTGTATCAGATTTTGTGAAGCTAAAATGATAAGTGAAAGGTCACATTGATAAGGTCGTTGTAGCAGATGTCAGTACTATGTGTCAAATATATGTGTTTGCTAGTATTAAAAGCAATATTTAGTTGTTGCTGATTGTTCGATTGCAAGAATTTCTTCACATTGTTCTCACATCGGTATCTAGCAGGGAATGTGACGGATGAAAATGCTACATTTCTTTTATCCTACTGAATGTACCACCATTTTATATCTAGAGTACTTCCATCAATTTCGTAATATTTGCTATAGAGAAGTTACGAGTCAGAAAACTTTTTTTGCTGTTCTTACATTACTCTAAGCACGAGTAAGTATAATACATTTTGGGGGTTAACTACCATGCATTTTTAGTTATAAATTGAGATAATTTGTGCAAACAGGAACATGTGTTTACTTCTAGATTAGAAATGCAGAATGACCTTTTCCCCCTTGTCCTTGATTATTTTAAAAGGTTAACTATAGGTTTGGTATTGTTCTTTGCATTTTTTTTTCCGTTTAAGTGGTTGTTAATTTGGTTATTTTGGAGTTAGACTGCGAAGGTAAATCTTGCTTGTTTGGTAAGCTAGTTATGAAGATAATTCCTGAACTCCTAATTAGTTTGGGTTGCATCGTATTATTATGCGTTTCTTAAACTAGTTTAGACTTAGAATATTTAACCTTGTGTTTCACTTTCTTGTCATTTTTGACAATAGTAGAATAAGATACTTCTAAAGCTCATTTCATAGTAATATCCATTATGCGTTGCAAATACAATTTGCGGAAAACAAAAAATACGACATCTAAGCTAATTTGCACTGTTCTCGAATGGATCAAGTACGAGACCTAAGATGGTGGTATCACTTTTGCTTTTATGCAGTGAAGTCCATGCTTGTTATTAAGCAAATTTTTCTCCAATTACTTGTTACGTTGAATTTCGATATGATTTTGCTAGTCTCTATCAAATAGCTATCTTCCATTAGTTATGTTAGACTAATATAATATGCTTTGACTCTTTTCTTGAAAAAAAGAGAGATCAAGTTTGTCATTACAAAATAGTAGGCACGAAGGCCAGATAACATTTGGTGCAACCAAAGAAGTCCAACATTTAAATACAGATGTGTTTCCACATCACACCATACACAAATAAAGTAGATGCTAAAAAAACTTATTTTCCTCATTCCATCGTTCAATTCAAAACAAGGGTAGTATTTTCACAAAGAGAACCAACAAGCAGATAACATCTCTAAGGAAATCTGACCCCATTGACGGGGGGAGGGGTTGTTTAATAGAGTCACGCAAGTAGGGGTGCTAATTGAATTGAAACATTCAAAGTGAAAAAATCGATTCCAAGTAAAATGATTGGAATATTAATTGTGGAATATCAATGTTACATTATAGAGTAGAATATTAGTTATGATGTCTAGTGGGATAGAGAATATATGTAAGAGTTTTCCTAATTTCTCACCATACATTTATTTTCATTTTCTCACATTCCCTACCACATCCTTTTCCTTTCCCATTTCGTTCTTTGTTAAAGATCCATTCGGTGATCTCTCTTCTTGCCCGTAATTAAATATGATTGAGCCAAAAATAAATCAACTTGGTCCCTTCACCATATGAGGAAGAAAGAAGAGTACTTAGATCAACATCTACTCATTTCATTTCTAATATAAACTAACTCCTCCCTCCCACTTTCCCCAACACCTTTTTTGAGCAATCGGCAATCTCCTTCACGTTTGTCATGGGGGAGAGGATCCTCTGCTGTAGTGGTTTTTGCAGCAGAGGTGCTGTAAACTGGAATAATTTTTTTTTGTGATTTGGATTCTAAAATCTAACCTTATAGATTGAATCTTAGCTTAATGATCTACATATCCTACAAATTTCGCTTAAATCCGATATTGTTTGCTATTTTATCTTAACAGTTCAAGATTCAGTTCTTTTTTAAATGGAGTTCAAGTTGCTTAGATCTTGATCGATTGTTTGACCATTAAGATAAAATAGCAAACAATATCGGATTTAAGTGAAATTTGTAGGATATGTAGATCATTAAGCTAAGATTCAATCTATAAGGTTGGATTTTAGAATCCAAATCACAAAAAAAACTTATTCCAGTTTACAGCACCTCTGCTGCAAAAACCACTACAGCAGAGGATCCTCTTCCTTGTCATGGTTTGTAGTATATCCAAATATTCTTTTTCCATTTTCTTCTTTTGTTGATTACCTTGCAAGAGAATTCATAAGTGACGACTATCACTGTCAATACATTGATCATCACCTAAGTATTTTACAAATTCTTCTCACCATTATAGTAGTTGGTCATATATATATATATATATATATATATATATATATATATATATATATATATATATATAGAGGGTAAAATGGGGCTGCCCCCAGGGAGTAGCCAACTTGGCTACTCCCACCCATATTTTTCCCTCATTTTTTATTTTTTTGGAAAATAAAAATTTGTGTATTCATCATTATATCCCTCTCACATTCTATTAAAATTTCGTCAGAAACAGAGACTCCTAAGCCCTCCATCCAGACGTCATTTTTTTAACGGTCGCATGATTTTTTAAATCGACCATGTTTGGATGGAGGCCGTAGGAGTCTCTGTTTCTGATGAAATTTTAATACAATGTGAAAGGGATATAATGATGAATATACAAAATTTTATTTTCCAAAAAATAAGAAAATGAGGGAAAAATAGGGGTGGGAGTAGCCAAGTTGGCTACTCCCTGGGGGCAGCCCCATTTACCTCATATACACACACACACACACACACACACACACATATATATATATATATATATATAGGGTAAAATGGGGCTGCCCCCAGGGAGTAGCTAACTTGGCTACTCCCACCCCTATTTTTCCCTTATTTTTTTTATTTTTTTGGAAAATAAAAATTTGTATATTCATCATTATATCCCTCTCACATTCTATTAAAATTTCGTCAGAAACAGAGACTCCTAAGCCCTCCATCCAGACGTCATTTTTTTAACGGTCGCAGGATTTTTTAAATCGACCATGTTTGGATGGAGGCCGTAGGAGTCTCTGTTTCTGATGAAATTTTAATAGATAGTGAGAGGGATATAATGATGAATATACAAATTTTTATTTTCCAAAAAAAATTAAAAATGAGAGAAAAATAGGGGTGGGAGTAGCAAAGTTGGCTACTCCCTGGGGGCAGCCCCATTTACCTCATATATATATATATATATATATAGGGTAAAATGGGGCTGCCCCCAGGGAGTAGCCAACTTGGCTACTCCCACCCCTATTTTTCCTCATTTTTTTATTTTTTTGGAAAATAAAAATTTGTATAATATTCACTATATCCCTCCCACATTCTATTAAAATTTCGTTAGAAACAGAGACTCCTAAGCCCTCCATCCAGACGTCATTTTTTTAACGGTCGCAGGATTTTTTAAATCGATCATGTTTGGATGGAGGCTGTAGGAGTCTCTGTTTCTGACAAAATTTTAATAGAATGTGAGAGGGATATAATGATGAATATACAAATTTTTATTTTCCAAAAAAATAAAAAAATGAGGGAAAAATAGGGGTGGGAGTAGCCAAGTTGGCTACTCCCTGGGGGCAGCCCCATTTACCTCATATATATATATATATATATATATATATATATATATATATGGGTAAAATGGGGCTGCCCCCAGGGAGTAGCCAACTTGGCTACTCCCACCCCTATTTTTCTCTTATTTTTTTATTTTTTTGGAAAATAAAAATTTGTATATTCATCATTATATCCCTCTCACATTCTATTAAAATTTCGTCAGAAACAGAGACTCCTAAGCCCTCCATCCAGACGTCATTTTTTAACGGTCGCATGATTTTTTAAATCGACCATGTTTGGATGGAGGCCGTAGGAGTCTTTGTTTCTGACGAAATTTTAATAGAATGTGAGAGGGATATAATGATGAATATACAAATTTTTATTTTTCAAAAAAATAAAAAAATGAGGGAAAAATAGGGGTGGGAGTAGCCAAGTTGGCTACTCCCTGGGGGCAGCCCCATTTACCTCTCTCTCTCTCTCTCTCTCTCTCTCTATATATATATATATATATATATATATATTATATATATATATATATATATATATATATATAGGTCGAATGGGGCTGCCCCCTTGAGGGAGAGCTAACTTGGCTCCCCCCGCCCCATTTTCCCCATTTTTTTTATTTTTTTGCAAATTTCTTCCGTGGATTTTCATCAATATATCCCTGTATTATGTTATTAAAATTTCGTGCGAAACAGAGACTCCTACAGCTTCCATCCAGATGGGGTCGTTTTTAGCAATTCTGTTACCGTTAAAAATTGACTGTCTGGATGGAGGTCGTAGGAGTCTCTATTTCACATGAAATTTTAATAGCATAATATAAGGATATAGTGATGGATATTCACTAAGAAATTTTCAAAAAAATGGGAAAAATGGGGCGGGGGAGCTAGGGCAGCCACACTAAACCGATATATATATATATATATATATATATATATATATTGAAAATCATGTATGATTCATGACTTTTCTTCTATGATAACGTCACAGTGCATGAGGTAATTTTATCATGCCAAGTTATTTGTTGCTGTCCTCATTGTTTAACCAATGAAATCAGTTTTATTAGTTTACTATTAGAGCTTGGTTTTATCTTGCTTTGATATACAATGGTAAATACCCATAAAGACCGGTATGAAAGAACATGTATTTAAGAATTTAATATATTTAAGATGATAGAACCCATATTTAAGAGCATATATTTACTTCCATGTTCTATATATTTAGGAGGAAATACCATATATTTAAGAGCATACATTTACTATATTTTAGTAGGATAGAACATATGTTTAAAAGATTGATCTTAATAAATTTATCTAGTTCCCTAGCTTATATTTATGTCCATGTTCTCACATTCCTTATCATATCTTTTTTCTCCTCCTTTTCATTCTTTATCAAAGATCATCAACCATAAGATTGACGATGGTGCTCCCTCTTCTTGACGTGAACACGATAGTCATGTTACATTGAGTTCTTCATTCACTCTAGTGTGGTTTGTGATATATTAAATTATTCTTCCTCGGCCTCCTTGTTCTATTGGTCATCCTTGCAAGACAATCATGGTGATGACTATCATTGTTAAGATGATATCGATCATAACTTGAATGTTAGTTGTTCCTATGTATATTTATAATCCTGTATGGTTCATGACTTTTGTTTTAAGATAATGATGATCACCATGATGCATGAAGTGATTTTATCATGCTAAGTTATTTGTTACTATTCTCGTTGTTTCAAATAACAAGACCTGTCTGTATTCATCTTTTATAAAAGCTTGGTATTCTCTTACTTAAATATACAATGGTAAATATAATGTGTCAACGTTTTTATTGATAATATTCTATACCTTTAATAAGAATTATATAATTACATTTATTTATATATTTCTTTTGTCAAATAGAAAATAGTAAATTTACATAACAAAATATACAATATCCGTAAAAGATATGTATTTTTATACATTATATATTATATGTAGGGAATCTTCCTTAATTATATAGTTTTCAACTAGTCTTAGTATTATGTATTAGAAAATAAAAATATAAAATATAATCTTAAAAATTATAATATATATTTATATAAATATTTTATATTAGACTTGGTGTTTCAAATTTTAAATAAAATGAATTGAATTTGGATATTCAAAACTCAAAATGAATCGAAATTGAATTCAATATAGCAAATTTATTTAAAATTTAATTTGAATCCAAATTATTTTTTTAAAATGAATCGAATTGGAATTTGGATGGCTTCAAAGGTATTTGATGCAATTAGAACCCCAACAAACAAGAAGGAAGTGAAAATTAATTGGGCTTTCCAATCTTGGAGCTTATTTGCAAATTCATTAATGATTTATTGCTAGTGAGGATGTTTCATGATAGATGGAGACAACAAAATTTTAAGGTAATTGAAGTAGAGCAGAAGTAGAGTAAATGACGTTCCCTTGTGAATTAGACTATTATAGGTGTTGACTTCTTTTTAAATCGAAACTCATCCACATTCCATCCTAGAAATAAGGTCATTTTTAATCAAAAGTATGTTAAGCTCGGTTTATTTTGATTGATATGGAGTCTGAACATTTTTGAGAAGGTTCTTATTGTAAAATTGAGACATCAAATTTCCTTTTCGCCATATTTTAGGAAGGTCAACGTGTCATTGATAAATAGGATATTTGCAATCTCTTGAGTTCTATATTATAAACACTAACCCTACAGGTACTCTAGTCTTTTGAGTGAAGAGGCATCTCTCCTTGTAACCCTAGCCCTAGATCTCCATCTATATAAGTATGGTTTTCGTAATATAACAAGCAAACTCATTATAATTTTTACTTGGTATTAAAGTTTGTTTCCCCCCACCCCCTCCCCCCACATAATCTGCATCTTCCCCTCTCCATGTTCCATCTCTCCTCTTGCCTTCTCTCCTTTTAATACACTAGTGTCGCTTTAAAGAGCCCTACTACAATTCAATCCCTTTTTCCCAGCTGAGCCCTACATATAATCCCATTCCAGACAAGCCGTTCCCCTAGTCCCAAAATCCAGTACCCCAGCCCGATGACCATGGCCCAGCCATAACCTCTGATTCCCCTAGGCTCTAACCTGCACCTAGCACCCAATACTCCTCTTGAACCTATTCCATCCAACATTGAGAGCCCCTTCCCCAATGCCCCTTCTACCCATCCTAACGCCTCCTCCAACCCTGTCATTCCTCCCCCATGCAATCAATGCTACCACAATATCTTGTTATCACTAATTGTTATCTATCACCATCGACCAATCTTTACTGTATGCTTGAGCATTTTCTCTAGCCTCCATGTGCTCCAACAAAATGCATTTAGTGTTAGTGACTTAGTTTTTACTGGCAACTTTATCGTATATTTGTTTTGTAGCTTGATTAAATTTTCAGGTAGAAGCTCAATGATGAAAAGATGTAGAAAAAGCTATAAAGCTGAATTAGAGTATAAACCATGATTCTGAAAGACAAATCTTAAAGCTTTCTCTAAAAAGCTCTAAACTTGAATCTAAAAGTTAAAATTCATTTATAGAAGAGACTTGAAGGTTTTGAAGGTAAAAAAAAAGTAAGGAAGACTCAGGGGCACTTCTGCAAGTTTTGCTGCATCAAGCGATCTACATAGTTTTTATTTGTGTTAAAAATAATATTCTAGTTTTTGTATATTCTTGATCAACAAGTAAAATTAAGTTAGAATCATCAAAATCAATTTATAGACACATGATCGATCATCTTGACACCCTAATTGATCACCCATGATCAATCAAATTTTGATCATGATTGATTAACCCTTGGTTATTGTATTTGATCTGATCAATCAACCTTTTAAATCTAATCGATCACCCATGATCAACCATATTTTGACCATGTTGAGCACATTTTATATTGCATCTCAATGGCCATCTAACTTTCACAAAATGATCAATCACATTATTGATCTGATCAATCACCCTTGAATCATGATCGATCATCCTTGATTTTTGAATATAATAACATTGAAATTTACATTTTTGCCCACTAATGGTTCATGGAGAAATGTCCGACCCCTTTCACACTACTATAGAAGAAGAGGAAGGGTGTAGGTACTGGTAGAATATAGCGTGTCGGCAATTCTGGTCATCCCCTAATTAATAGTCTTCATGTGACTCTTTTTGAGTCATGATTAATGCCATGCATCAAGAGGTGGGGGTAAATAGGGGAAGATGAGTGATGAATCTCCATTTCATCACCTTTATTATTTCATCTTGGCCTTTAAACCCTAGCTAAATGCATGTAAATATATTAATTTTGTATAAATTAACATTCATTATTTATTGTATAAATACTGTATAAAATACATTATTTAAAGCTAAAATAAAATAATAAATAAAACAAAAATAAAAAAGATATAAAATTCGAAAGGTATTTTGTAACCCTAAACCCCGAGAA